>JANAVB010040417.1:8884651-9222151 GCA_029216955.1 Iris pallida | reverse complement strand
CGTTTTTGAAATAACACGGAGGAGCCTTATTTTGGAAAGTAGTTGAAGGTTTCCCGCTATTCTCTCCATTCTCTCTTTGGAACACCAAGAACGTTTCCTTCGTCTTCCTTGTTTGACGCTAGGCTCTTCTGAATATGTCCGCATTGTCAAACCACTCCATCCTCGGTTCTCCCTCTAGGAAGCCCATGCACGCAAACAAAGAAAAAATCAAGAAAATTAATAATGGTCAAGGAAATTGTGACAATATCGTAACATGAGAGCGATGACGATCTCGCGGGAGCAACTGCGGCCCTCCAACGAACGGAGCGGCAACCTCTGCATCGGCGTCGTCGTGTGCTTCTTCTGCGTCACCATACTGGTCGGCACTGCCTTCTTCGTGCTCTACCTCGTCCTCCCCGTCACCGCCACCACCTCCTGGTTCCCCGTCGCCGGCATCGTCCTCGTCAGCCTTCCTTGGACCTTCTGGACCCTCACCTGCGCCTACCGGCTGGTGACACGCAGCATGGGTCCCGGCCAGGGCCAGCCGACGCACGGGGCTGCTACGGTCGCCCCGGCGAGCGGGGGCGCCACCCCGGCGGATGTCAAGGACGGGGGCGACGCCAAGTCTCCCGGGGGTGCGAGGAGGGTCAGGTTCGGAGGGGCGACCGAGATGGCGCCGGACAGCGGGGGCACGAACGGGGGACACGTAGCGGCGACGAGCTGCAGGGACGAGGGGTCGTCTCCCATGTCGAACGAGAGCGAATTGCCGCTGGCTCTGTCGATGTCTTGATTCAGTTTTGACAGGGTTTCATTGTTGATCTGCCATTTTGAGAGCCTTCCATGCATGCATGGTGCTTGGTGGTGTTAATTGGGAATGTACGTGGAGGAATGGGAGAGACAAAAAGAAGAGAGTTACACAAGAACACTCACTCGAGCGCGCAGTACGTCCACACATGCATGCATGCTGTCAGCGTGCATATAAGTTTCATAGCCCTGATCAAGATCTTGCCATGTATTTGTCATGTGGAATTGAAATGCCTAGACCTTCCTGTGATCAAATCATATGCTTTGTCATGTTATATATCTCTAGTTGTCATCATCAGAAAAAATGACATTTTGAACGAAGAAGAAGAAGAAGAAAAACTTTTTGAGTACATGTATGTTTCTTGGTTTCTTTTGATTTGTAGTTTGTTGGAGAAGAATTATTTGTTCTATCAAGTTCACAAGATTGGATGATGAATGTTGAGGTTTCACTTTGTCTTCAAGTAAAGGTTTACTTGTATATATGTAGAGTCTAAGCTTCAGCACTATTTTCAACATAGAATCAATTGATGGTACATATTCCGGGCCGGCCCAGAAGTAAATCAAACAAGATTTCGAGCTTAGGCAACCCTCCTCTACTTAGACAACATCCAGGCTCGACGTGATCCCACGAGAGGCCAGATCGAGTTGCGGATGCACTACCAAAATACACTCATTTAGCGACGGATTTTTAGCGACGGAATTGTTCCGTCGGTATTAGCGACTGTTTCGTGGCCGCTCAGCGACTGATTTCCGACTACACGCCTTTGACATTTTTATTTTAATTTTAGGGGGAGGAAAGGTCGCACATCCGTCGCTAGACTGTCGGTGTTATAGCGACGGATTTACCGTCGTCGCTACACAGTCGATTATTTGGCAGGAATTGTGTAGGAAATTGGCGGAACATATTTTCAACGACTTAGCGACGGATATTCAGTCGGCACTTATCAAAAAAGGCGACTGCTGGGCGACGGTTTTTTACCAGTCGCTCGTCCGTCGCTATATATACGTTCCAGACTTTAAATGAAACGGCGGGGAAACTTTTCGCATTGCCCCCAAATTCACTCTCTCTCCTCTCTCTCTCTCTCTCTCGTTGGTGTCGGCTTCGGTGATCGGCGTCGGTGTCGTCGTCGGCGTCGGCGTCCTCTCCTCTCTCTCTCCCGAAGGTAATCCCCTCTCTCTCTCTCTCGATCTCTCTCTCTCTCTCTCTCTCTCTCGCGGTGTCGTATAGGGGCTGGGCGGCGCGCTTGGGGCTGGGCCGTCCGGGGCTTGGCGGCTGGCTTGGGTCGGGGGCTGGGCGGTGGTGTCACGACCCGCACCCGCTAAAAGGGCACGTGACGCGACAACGCCCAGCCCTCACCGAAAAATCGGCGTGGAACGCTGTGGATTTCTCTACTTCTAAACAGTTTATATATATATAACAAAAACCTGTCGAGAATATGGTCAACTCCGAACGGAGGACAAGCAATGGATATATATATGAGTACTCAATCACGACTCTAAGATAACAAAGTAAAGACTGAAAGATAAAGACAACAAGACGAGAAAATATAACCTGTCAAGTCCATCATTATTAATATACAAGTCTAAGTCCCAGTCTCTAATACAATCCCAGAATATAATAAAATAACAAGTAGCAAGCTGGAGACAAGGTCCAGTCCAAAATGTCTAACCTAACTAAACTAAGATAAAGGCTCGTCGGGCGGAGCTAAGCCCTGCTGAACCAAGGTCTCCAAGTCTACGCCCACTACGTCAACCGGACCGTAGTAGGTAGGACAATCCTCCTCGCCACTATCTGTAAAATTTTGTCAACATATCCAGTCAGGATGGAACGAGCACAAACCTCCATAACAGTTCTAGTTAGACGATATTGAAAATGTAGCAGTAAATAGAGAGAATCTACGAGATAAATAATGTGTACATGAAACATGGTAAGGCATATCAAGACTGTAATCTGAATGTAAGAACAGGGAAACCAGTATAAATCATGTACAAGAATCTGGAACTATATCTATGTGAGTTTAGTATTAGTTTCAACATGTGATCGGCTTAGAACTTGATACAATGTTTGGCCTGGCTAATCATACGTGAGTGTATGATTAACACTATACAATGATGATACAATAATATCTGTGGGGTATTGATCACATCTCTACGCTAACACCCCCATCCCTGACCAATATAGTGGATCCAGTCATGACACGTCATGATACATATTCTCTGAGAGGGTAGCTAGCCTTCGCAGGAATCGTATCTATACAATGAACAATAAACAATGTAGACTTGTCCAGTGTATACCATATATATAAGAGGAATAACATCTTATGACGGGATCCAGACAAATATCAATCCGTGTGAACAATGTGTCAAGAGAACAAGGATAATCTGCACTAAATACTAGAAACAAAGACGATATCATAAAACAGAAATATTATCAGAGAATGTACTCGCCTGTACTGTGATGGATAAGTCGACTGAGTCCAAGATCAGTGCCTCGAGGACCTATAGATGGAATACTGTATCAATATAATGGTTTGGAAGTGAAATTAAGTCATACTGAGTCAAAATAGGTCAAGACACGTCAAACTAAGTCAATCTAGGTCAAACAAGGTCAAACTAGATTGTACGGGGTAAATCTAAGTCATATTAGACCTAACAAAGTCATACGAGGTCAAGACAACTCTAGTTGGGTCATACTTGGTCATGGAAGGACATTGGAAATCCATCCGAATCAAACTAGGTCGAAAATTGGCTTACCGTTGACTTTTGGTCAACGGGTCAATTCTGGTCAACTCGAGGTCAACACTAGGTCAACTCTAGGTCACTGGTGACTAATAGTTGACTTTTAGTCAACGGTCCAAGTTGGATGGAATTTGGGACCAAATTGGGTAAAGTGTTGACCCATGGTTGACTTTTAGTCCAAAAAGTCAACCGTGGTCAACCGGGTCCAAGACTAGGTTTAGACAGCTAATCCTACTCATTACCAACTTATACAATCCATATCCAAGTCCATCTTGGACTTGGAAACTCAATTCTTGGCCGTGGGCCAATTCCCTAATTTACCCTTTTTAAGGGTAAATTTCTACCCTTGGCGATATTCTAGATAGCCTACCTACGCTACTTATTTTGACCCGATCTCCCTAGGGTAGTAGGGTACTATCCTATGGGTTCGTTATCTACCAAAATACCTAAGTAAAGTGGACGTTTGGTCCACCTTACGGCCCATTGCAGAAATCTCGAATATCTCGAGATACGCACTGACACGGCGCGATACCGGCGCCCTATGACCCCGATTTCCATCCGGGAGCTTACCCGCAAAATCTAAATCACGTAACCTAGGTCCATGTCAAGTTTCGTCGCGATCCGATGCTCCGGGCTCAAATTCGCCCTCTAACTCGATTTCTAACTAAAACCCCTCGTTTGATTTTTGATTCTAACTCTTCTTGATTCTCGATTCTAATTTCCCTTCTTCTCAACTCCTCTAATCTCCCTCTTCTTCTCTTATTCCTCTTCTTAATCCTCCCTCCTATTCTTCTTTAATTTCCTTATTTCCCTAGCTTCCCTCTCTAATTCTAAATCCTTAAACTCTTTTCTCTTTCTCTCTTTTTCTAATTCCTTATCTAATTCTTCTCTACATAACCATATATATATCTATCTATATATACTTATATATAGACTAATGGGAGGGGTTTTATTGGTGCTAGGGGGGTCACAAAGGGGGGGGGGGAAAGGCTGCCTGAGCAGCCCTTGCTGCTACTGCTACTGCTACTGCAGCTTGCAACTGCTGCTGTTGCTGCTTGCAACTGCTGCTGCTGCTGCTTGCTGCTGCAAGCTGCTGGCTGCTGCTGCTTTGCTCCAGCTGCTGCTGCCACTGCTATGCTACGGCTACTACTACTACTACTACTACTACTTCTACTACTACTACTACTACTTCTTCCCTTCTCTCTATATATATACCTATATATATATATCTATCTATATATCTATCTATCTACTTATATATATAAATCCATATATCTCTACACCTATACACCCACACACATATACATATATACACACACACACATATACATATATAACTTCACACACACACACTTATACACCACCATCATCACTCTCTACTCTCACACACAACCACCATGACACAACCTCATCACCACCATCATCCTCTCAACACCACACAACACATAAATATATATATATATATATACATATATACAAGAAAGAACCACCAAACTAACCTAGAACTAGGTTTTAGGGAAAACCATAAAAATGGGGCAAAGGGAAGAGGAAGATCCTCACTACATTTATTGTGAAGGAGAAAATTGAATGAAGAAATAAATGAGGGTTTAATCATCATACCTAGTGTAGGTTTTGAAGAGGAAGAAGAACTTTGAAGAAGAGAAATAAATGAAGTGGAGAGAGAGAAAGAGACTTGAGTGTGAAGGAAAAGGGGGGTTTTTACTATATGTGGCCGGCCACTTGGGGCTAATGGGTTTGGGTTGGGGACCCATTAGCCCCCCCCCCCCACAACCCATTAGTCAAGTTGGGTTTGACTTGGTTTGGTTCACTAATGATCAATTAAGCCTCTAATTGACAAATTAGACCATGGGGTTGTGGTTTTGGATTTCTAACCTAGTTAGGGGTGTCATGTGGGCCAAGCCCAGCTAGTATGTGGGCCCCACATGAGTTCAGGCTACCCGGGTCTCCAAATTGGGTCCGGATTGGATAAAATTCAAACCGACTCAAATAAATTCCTAAAAAATCATATAAAATCATAATAAATTCCTAAAATATTTTAAAACTTGAAAATGACAAAAATACCCCTAATTTGAAAACTGGGGGTGACAGGTGGGCTTGGGGCGGGGGCGTCGGGGGCTGGGCGGCTGGCTTGGGGTTGGGGCGTCGGGGGCTGGACGGCTGGCTTGGGTCGGGGTCTGGGCGGTGGGCTTAGGGCGGGGGCGTCGGGGTCTGGGAGGCGGGCTTGGGGTTGGGGCGTCGGGGGCTGGGCGGCTTGCTTGGGTCGGGGTCTGGGCGGTGGGCTTGGGGCGGGGGCGTCGGGGTCTGGGAGGCGGGCTTGGGGTTGGGGCGTCGGGGGCTGGGCGGTGGGCTTGGGGCGGCGGCGTCGGGGGCTGGGCGGCTGGCTTGGGGCGGGGGCGTCGGGTGCTGGGCGGCTGGCTTGGGTCGGGGGCTGGGCGGTGGGCTTGGGGCGGCGGCGTCGGGGGCTGGGCGGCTGGCTTGGGGCGGGTGCGTCGGGGCTATTTGCGACCGACGCACACCCGGTAGCACCCAGTTTTCTGAAATTGGGGTATTTTTGAAAATTTATTATTTTTATTATTTATTAGTGGTATTTTAGTCATAATATGATTTTTGGGTGATTTTAGTTTAGTTAAACCATTTTCTAAGTCATGACTTATGACTTTGTGATTTACTAGTATAACCCGAGTGTAAACCCTAGAGATTTCATAACCTAGAGATTAACCATGATCATGTGAGCCTAGCCATAGGCTTAGAACACCAAATTAGTGATTTTTAGCCTAAAGGGTATTTTGGTAATTTTCTAGGATTTATTTAGAATTATTTGTATTTATGTGTTTTTATTATTGTTTAATTATTGATTAGTGTCATGTTAGTCCCTAACCTAGTTTAGCACTAATCTAGAGGTTAGCAACTAACCTAGAAGACTAATGTTAGATATTAGCTTTATGTATAAATATCTAGTTAGATAAATATCTAGATATTATACATGTGATATTTTGCTTGAAACATTCAAAATATCAACCCTTGGCAAGGAAGTCTTTGCCTTAACCTAGAAGAAAGCCAAAGACACCCCCCCCCCTTGCCATGGCCGGCCAAGACACCCCCCCTAGCAGCCACACATCCTATATTAACCCCTCACATTAATTCATGATCATTTTACATGAATTTTAACCTAGAAAAATCACATTCCTTCAAACCTCCACAACTTGACCATTTTTGATCCAAATCACCTCTAGTTTCTTGCATTGGACTCCCCTACACTAGAGGGTACTAGTTAGGGCCTGCTATCGAGGATTTGAGGGGCTTTGGACATCACCAAGAGAAGAGGACACCCCCCTACTTGGTGTTTCTTGAGTTTTCACACAAATAGGTAAATACCCTCAAACCATGTTAATATTGTGTTTTTTCTTCATATTTGCATGCATCTAGGTACCAGGGAACTGTAGGTCAAGTTTGGTGAAAATTTGAGTTAGTTTGGTGTCCGTATCGGACACGTATCCTAGGCTAGGAAACCTTGTTTGATGAAATGCCACAAAGGATTTGTTTTTGTTAAAATATAAAACAAAATATATTTTTGGGTAGCCCTAGACATGTAGGACACAACCCAAGTGGACTGAGCACGTTTTCGTGCTGTGTCCGTGTCCAAAATGGACATGAACCCACTGCACGAGGCTCGCGTGCGTGCCCTGCTACCCCACCCTTCGTGCTCACTGCACAGGGCACTAGGACACGAGAAAATTGACATGGACACGGGGGCAATGTCTGCGAACATGCCCCCAAAGTTTGGTGTCGCGTCGTGTCGTGTCGAGTAAGAAATCTCACTCGCACTGGACACGCGCTGTCAGCGCACAAGCGCGCGGGGGCAACTTTGCGCGTATCGTGTCGCACGGACACGACACTTGGGTGTCTCGTGGTGACACGAGCGTGTAGCCCTATATGTGACATACACGAGGACACGAGCACGAGATGTGTCGTGTCCTGTGTCGCGAGCACGAGACGTGCAACCGCGTGCACGACGCGGTCGAAACGTGAGTATCAGTCGTGTTTTTCACGACTGATACGGGTTTCGTATCGTGTCCATGAGTGTCGTGGACACGTGTCAGTGTGTCCATCGTGTAGCCCTATATGTGGGCTACACGTGTGCATGACCACGAGACGTGTCGTGTCTCGTGGTGTGTTCACGAGCGTGTGGAACACGTGCACGATACTGTGCACGCGTGTGAGTATCAGAGTTTACCCGAGTGGGTTTTTTGAGTGTTTGGATACGTCAAACCGTGTCTTGGTGTCGTATCAGGCACCTAGGACACTAGGGTACATGTGGGGCATCAGTTACCAACCAATGGATTCGAGCCTTAGCTCGGTTTTGAGTGTGTAAATGGGTTTACCTAGTATCGAGTGCACAGTGTCATTATTTCCAGGAATTGGGATATTTCCCAGATTTTAAAAACGAATTTCAAACCTAATTTTAATATGATTTATACGGGTATTAGTGTGTTTTTAGTATATATATACGTAGTATATATGTATGTGTGTGTAGGAGAAATTTAGGTGTATATACATGTATGTGTAAGTATGGGTGTGTGTGTATATTTGTGTGTGTGGGTTGGGGCTATTTCCTGTTCCAGGAATTCTGGAACATACCCCCCCTTCCTGTTCAGTCTCTCCCTCTCTCTCACTGTCCTCTTTCTCATCTCTCTCTCTCTCTCTCTCACCCTATTTCATCTGATTCTATATCATGTTCTATCTTTCCTAGACTTGTGTTTGAGATATAGAGTTGAGATGTTATGTTATACCTCCGTGCGGAGATGACAGGTTTATATATCTTGTTGTTAGATGTTAGATGTTATAGATGACCTATACAGCGTTCTACCGCCGACACTGCGGCGTAGGCTGGACGTACCCACGTTCTCGTACCCCTAATCAGGGTGCGGGTCGTGACACACCCATAAGCACTCTTCATATATATATGCAACCGAACTACTGGGCGGTGGGCTTGGGGCAGCGGGCTTTGGTCGGGGGCGGCGGGTGGCTTTGCTTCTCAAATTCATCTGAGTTTATATATTGGCTAAATAATGTGTTATCCATATTGGGTGTTCCATTAGTTTGGTGGTGTTTGGATTAGTAAATGTGAATATATATGGGGTTTGGATTCATGGTGTATATGTTCACTGTCTCGAGGACAGTGCGAGTTCTATCAGTTGTGTGCTTCTGTATAGTTGTATATATCTATACATCTAGCTGTGATATACATATGTGTATGTGACAATCTCAGTTAGCGACGGACTAGTTACCGGTTAGCGACGGATATTTCCAGCTCCATTAATTGCATTAATCTACGGTACGACATGGTGATCAGGACATAGTCCCTGCAGCCATTCGACTGGCGAGACAGAAACTATGTTGCCGTAGATAATGTTGCATGTCCTCCGACCCTCATCCCTCGGCAATGATGATACGACAACCTATCACTATATCTTATATAGTAGTAGATGATGTCTTAGTATTACATTAGTGAGTTCATCTTGATTCTGTTACGTACATCCTTCAGATACTAGATACGATAAGGTTAACATATACTACACGATATGTATACAGAATATAGATGATTCACACTAATGTATGCTAGAATGAATCTTGGGTTGTGTTCTGAGCCATCCGTTCTCACACTTAAAACACATATGAATTAATAGTATGAGAGCGCCGGAGAGAGTGAGAGCGTCAGAGGGGGGGGAGGAGAGAGAAAGAGAGTAAAATGGTACAACATGGTGAAGTAGTACTGTATTTTGGCTCCAGTTCCAGCTCCATGTGATCTATGGTACGACATGGTGATCAGGACATAGTACCTGCAGCCATTCGACTGGCGAGGCAGAAACTATGTAGCCGTAGATAAAGTTGACTGTCTTCCGACCCTCATCCCTCGGCAATGATGATACGACAACCTATCACTATATCTTATATAGTAGTAGATGATGTCTTAGTATTACATTATGTGAGTTCATCTTGATTCTGTTACGTTCTTCAGATACTAGATACGATAAGAACATATACTACACCATATGTACAGAACATAGATGATTCACACTAATGTATGCTTGAATGAATCTTGTATTGTCTTCTGAGCCATCCGTTCTCACACTTGGCAAAAAATTGAATTTTTTATACTTTATCGGCTTTCGAAAATGTACTCAAATTACATGATGGTTCCTTTAGTTAGCTTGCTTATGTTACAATTATATTATTTGTGACTATCGATCTTACCAGATGGCACCCATGACCCGAGGAGCGGCACGTCGTTTGAGGAAAACAGTGAATGCTGAGGTGGCTCCTCCTACAGTTAAGGAGGAAGTGGCACCGGTTGCTAGTGAGACCGGGAGTTCTATTCATCCAGCACCGGTAGCTAGTGAGACCGAGAGGACTCTTCATGCAGTCCTTGCAATGGACGACAGCTCTCCTCGCGCCAAAAATTTCGCTTTTTTGAGGTGGTTGCGTGAACGTATCACTGAGCGTTTGCGTGAGCAGCGTGGTTCTCATTAGCTATTAGTACTTATTTGTATTGGACTATTTGTATTGGATTGTTTTTGTATTAGACTATTTGTATTGGACTACATATTGAGTTGTTTTTGTATTAGACTATTTGTACTGTCCTCCGACCCTCATCCCTCGGCAATGATGATACGACAACCAACAAGAGAGAATACTAGATCCATCTCAGTATGACGTATACTCTGAGAGATCACATTTACAAGAATGATATCAGTAGTGGGATTGAGTGCTGGAGGAGATATTATCAGAGTATACGTCCTACTCAGATGAGTCTCCCACCGTTACTAATTTTTTCTGACAGCATAGTGGATGTGCTCCGTCAACAGATTCTTGTTCCGAACCAAAATTTTTCCCCGGGGCTCAAGTAGACATCCTTCGTGTAGAGCTCGAGTGAGAGGTTCCTGACAGCATGGTGGTCTCCTTTGTCAAAGTATCCGTGCTCATCCCACATTGGTTGTGGGACGAGCACGGATACTTTGACAAAGGAGACCACCATGCTGTCAGGAACCTCTCACTCGAGCTCTACACGAAGGATGTCCACTTGAGCTCCGGGGCAAAGTTTTGGCTCGAAGCCAGATTCTGTTGACGGAGCACATCCACCATGCTGTCAGAAAAAAATAGTAACGATGAGAGACCCATCTGAGTAGGACGTATACTCTGATAATATCCCCTCCAGCACTCAATCCCACTACTGATATCATTCTTGTAAAGGTGATCTCTCAGAGTATACGTCCTACTCAGATGGATCTCTCAGAGTATCCTCTCCGGTTGGTTGTGTTCTGAGCCATCCGTCCCAGGGATTTGATTCTGTATTTTGGTTTCTGTATTTTGGCTCCAGCTCCATTTGCATTAATCTATGGTACGACATGGTGATCAGGACATAGTCCCTGCAGCCATTCGACTGGCGAGACAGAAACTATGTGGCCGTAGATAAAGTTGACTGTCTTCCGACCCTCATCCCTCGGCAATGATGATACGACAACCTATCACTATATCTTATATAGTAGTAGATGATGTCTTAGTATTACATTATGTGAGTTCATCTTGATTCTGTTACGTTCTTCAGATACTAGATACAATAAGAACATATACTACACCATATGTACAGAACATAGATGATTCACACTAATGTATGCTAGAATGAATCTTGGCTTGTGTTCTGAGCCATCCGTTCTCACACTTGAAGATAAATCGAATTATAACGACGGATATTAGGTTACTCTTCAGGATAATTGATGTCTATTTTATATTAATTTGGTTTGGTCTATATGATTCTTGGATAATTGGCGTGCATTAAATTCGTATGTGCATATTTGGTCTATGTGATTCTTGGATAATTGGTGTGCATTATATATTGGTTTGGTTTATGCATATTTTTGTGAACAGGAAAAGTGCTGTAATTTTTTTTTCAAAAAAATTCTCAGTTACCGACGGACTAGTGACCGGTTAGCGACGGATATTTTCAGCTCCATTTGCATTAATCTACGGTACGACATGGTGATCAGGACATAGTCCCTGCAGCCATTCGACTGGCGAGGCAGAAACTATGTAGCCATAGATAAAGTTGCCTGTCCTCCGACCCTCATCCCTCGGCAATGATGATACGACAACCTATCACTATTTCTTATATAGTAGTAGATGATGTCTTAGTATTACATTAGTGAGTTCATCTTGATTCTGTTACGTTCTTCAGATACTAGATACGATAAGAACATATACTACACCATATGTACAGAACATAGATGATTCACACTAATGTATGCTAGAATGAATCTTGGCTTGTGTTCTGAGCCATCCGTTCTGATCAAACATCTTCCTTCTCCTCTCCTCCACCATGGCTATGAACCAATCTGCTCCTTCCTACTTCCCTTCTTTTTATTTGACTCTCTCAGCCACATATGACATCCAGCTCAAGTGTAGAGTCGGGGGAGAAGAAGTGGGCAGGAAGAGGAGGGGGAAGCAGCACAGCCGGCGGCATGACCCAGAGGGTGTGCATAGGAGAACTATAAAGAAAACCTATGTACTTCCTCCGGGTCATGCCTCCGGCTGTGCTGCTTCCCCCTCCTCTTCCTGCCCACTTCTTCTCCCCCGACTCTACACTTGAGCTGGATGTCATATGTGGCTGAGAGAGTCAAATAAAAAGAAAGGAAGTAGGGAGGAGCAGATTGGTTCAGAGCCATGGTGGAGGGGAGGAGAAGGAAGATGCTTGATCAAAACGGATGGCTCAGAACACAAGCCAAGATTCATTCTAGCATACATTAGTGTGAATCATCTATGTTCTTATCGTATATAGTATCTGAAGGACGTAACAGAATCAAGATGAACTCACTAATGTATGCTAGAATGAATCTTGGGTTGTGTTCTGAGCCACTCGTTCCGATACTTGGGAATTAAGTCATTCGACTGGTGAGACAGAAACTATAAGGCTACTTGTATGTTCTTCCAACTTTAAATTACAAGATTACTACATTAGGTTACATAAATTACTAACCTCATCGCGGCCAATGTTTATAGTCTTGGTCTCAACTGTCTTCGATGCTATGATCCCATGCTTTCGGAAAATAGACAACGCAGACTCCATGGAATAGAATGGCCTTACATGCAAATCGTCTGTGATTATGTATCTTTTCCCTCCTTTCACAAACACGCCATCCTTGTTGCCTCCATCTGCAACCCCCTCCCACGCAATATCCTCATCCATTGCCTTACCACAGGGACATCGAGCGCCAATAACCGAACTATACAGACGGTGAGTCTTGGTGTAGCACTCAAATGTGGGACACCCGTAAATTCGCCAAGGTTTTAAATCATCGACATTGAGTTTTAAACCCTCACGTAGCCTTTCTGCTTCACTTCTAGGCTCGAGCAGGATCTTCTTGCAAGCTTCGGTCTCCAGATACTTAGTGTCAAGATTCTGGACGCTTTCGTAGAGCATGTCAACGCATCCTAGCGTCAATTTTCTGCCGAGAAAATTGACGCTAGAATGCGTTGACATGCTCTACGAAAGCGTCCAGAATCTTGACACTAAGTATCTGGAGACCGAAGCTTGCAAGAAGATGTTGCTCGACCCTAGAAGTGAAGCAGAAAGGCTACGTGAGGGTTTAAAACTCAATGTCGATGATTTAAAACCTCGGCGAATTTACGGGTGTCCCACATTTGAGTGCTACACCAAGACTCACCGTGATGAGGTTAGTGATTTATTTAACCTAAGACATGGGATCATAGAATCGAAGACAGTTGAGACCAAGACTGTAAACATTATGTGAGTTCATCTTGATTCTGTTACATCCTTCAGATACTAGATACGATAAGAACATATACTACACTATATGTACAGAACGTAGATGATTCACACTAATGTATGCTAGAATGAATTTTGGGTTGTGTTCTGAGCCATTCGTTCCCATACTTGGCAATTAAGCATGTGAAATAGAACTGATTATGTTTAGTTTGTCTTACGATACAGATTTTCACATCCAAATTGAAATGGATCGTTACTTCGTTGTTCGTACATGGATGTACTAGCGGATCAACCTCCTGGACCGTAGGTACTTATAAGTATTGACCGTGTCGGATTAGTATCGATCTATCGTTTTGGTATGGACCGTATCGGTTGGTATTGGTCTTAGCGAATTGGTATCGTCCTATCCGATATGTATCGGCCGTACAGCCATTAAGTCATATTGGCCTTATCGATTTGGTATCGGTCATATCCGATAGGTATCGGCCGTGTTGGATTATTATATACCATTTCGGATTAGTATCGTGGAAGGTTTAGTAACAACTGTACTTGGATTTCTCTCTTCTAGAGCTAGATTACCATTGCAAGAGAGTCACGAGAGCGTAGATGGCCAGTTACAGAACATACATACTTTCTTTTCAATCTCGCTTTTCCTGATGGAAAAGGAAGTATGTATGTTACTGTAACTGGCCAATCACGATCTGGTGATTCTCTTGCAATGGTATTCTAGCTCGAGAAGAGAGAAATCCAAGTACAGTTGTTACTAAACCTTCCACGATACTAATCCGAAATAGTCTATACTAATCCAACACGGCCGATACCTATCGGATATGACCGATACCAAATCGATAAGACCAATATAAATCCTAGCTATTCGGTCGATACATGTACATATCGGATATAGGACGATACCAATTTGTTAAGGCCAATACCAATATGATACGTCCTATACCAAACCGATAGACCGATACTAATCTGATACACTAGATACTAAGTACATCTGGCCTATACCAGCGGATCCACAAATTACTGCATGATAGGCCCAACGACTCCAGTTACATCCGGTTATTGGTGAGTACATGATTACATAGTAATTCTGTTAGTCTTGTGATACATATTTTTACTCTCTCATGCTACCAACGTCACAACTTTTCCAGTGCTGCTCCCTCTAATGATGATGAACGCAAAAAACCAACGTCACAACTTTTATAACTTGAGTAAATTTCTTTACCCTATATGAAAATTTCTGTTGTCAGAAAGATGGCTCCTAGGACTCGTCGAGGTGGTGCTGCTAGTCGAGGATGGGGTCGAGACAAGAAACCCTTGGAGGTCGACACGGAGGAAGTCTCCGTCGTCAAACAAGAGCCGGTGACTGTTAAGGAGAAGGTGTTACCAAAGGTCGAGGTCAAGGAAGAACCGATGACCATCAGGGAAGAGATTGCTCCCAAGCTTGAAGCTAAGGAGGAGCCACCGTCAGAGAGTAGTAGCATCGGGACCGACCCTCCTGTCCCTACAGAAGACCTCAACCAGATTGAGCCTTCGTATGCAAAGTGGCTGATAGAATGGTACATGCCTCAACGCAACTATCATCCCTGGCTGTGAGGATTCATCGTCTGACTTGTGGTCTTTGTTGAGGCCAAAGTCAATTTTCCTATGTATTTTGGAATATTTGTGAAAATTTTGGAATATTTGTGCTATGATCGGTCGTCAGGATTGGATATTAGGTTACTGTAACTGGCCAATTCTTTCCTATGTGTTTTGAAATATTTGTGAAAAATTTGAAATATTTGTGCAATGATCGGATTATAACGATGGATATTAGGTTACTCTTCCAGATAATTGATGTCTATTTTATATTAATTTGGTTTGGTCTATATGATTCTTGGATAATTGGTGTGCATTAAATTCGTATGTGCATATTTGGTCTATGTGATTCTTGGATAATTGGTGTGCATAATATATTTGGTCTATGTTGGATAATTGGTGTGCATTATATATTGGTTTGGTTTATGCAAATTTTTGCGAACAGGGAAAGCGCTGTAATTTTTTTTAAAAAATATTCTCAGTTAGCGACGGACTTGTGACCGTTTTGCGACGGTCATCACCAGTTTCCGACTACTTTTCGACGGTTATTCCGTCGCTAACTGGATATTTGAAAATTTTCCCAGATAGCGACGGATGGTCGACGGACTATCCGTCGGCATGGTATATTGTTCGACGGAATAGCGACGACCTATCCGTCGTCCGTGTTCTGGAAATAACAAGAATTTCCAGAACAAGGTCGACGGTTAAACCGTTGCTATTCGGTCGATATATTTCGACGGCAAAGCGACGACTTATCCGTCGCCAAGTTGCTGGAAATGACATGAATTTCCAGAAGCTGGTCGATGGCTTTTCCGTCAGAAAACCGTCGCTAATCCGTCATTTGTTATCGAAGGTGTTGACGGATTAGCGACGGAACGATACGATCTGATACGCTTTTACGACGGGTTACCGACGGAAATTTACGTCGCTATTGTCTACACAGTTCAGTACTTAATAGTTGAAGTGGACGACAGTCCGTCGGAAATGCGTCGCTAATGCTTCGTATTGTGACGTCGAATATCCGTCGCTATTCCGTCATGTGACGACAACTTAGCGACGGAAGGTTATTTGCGACGAGCTGATTGCCGACGGATTTTTTTGGCCAATATCCGTCGGCAATCGGTCGCTAATAGTAATTACCGTCGTCTTAGCGACGGGTGTGGCCGTCGCTAAAACGATAAATTTTGGTAGTGATGATCCTCTAGGATTGGTCCACAGTAAGAGTCAAGGGACAACCAAAATTAATTTATGGATACGACAACCTAATCCCCTGGGCCGGGCCAGTATTTATTACTAGTCTTAGGCCCCATGATTAATGGCTCACTTTTGCATTTTGCAATGATCTTCGACCTTCAAGTCCTATTGCATACGCAAAAGAAAGGTCTGATGCAATCATCTCAAGAACTAGAAGAATTTCCCTAATGAAAGTTAGGTAAGTTGAACACACAAGAAGAAAAGCAATACCTATAAGTTCTCAAATGAAGAATCGAAACACTTCTAGTGTATGAAATAATGTAAGTGGAAGGTTTCAGTCAGTGATTGTCTCCATCAGATTGGAAGAAGCTTCACACTTTTGTGAGGAGGAAGCTTAGCTAGCTTCACATTATTGATGTGCAAACATTGTGAAGTAAAGAGAACGAAGTTAACTTGCAACAAGAAGATCGGCAGGTTATATTTAGCTAGAGATATGGTAGCTTTTTAGGTGAACAAGATTCCGAATAAATAAAACCCAAAAAAAAAATGCGGCTTACTGCCAAATTTGATGCTTATAAAGATCATCAACAACTTGAAAAAGAGTATCAAATACCCTTACTGGAACATTTATGGTCATTTCATGCACAATCAGAATTCTAATCTCCGAATGGCCTATCAGTTGCGAACTATGTTGCACGCACACGAAAAAGTGATATCCATAGCCAAAAATGATATCCATAGCTGTTGGAAAAGAAGCACGAAATTTTTTTTCCAAACTAGAGAGTACCTGCGAGAGAACCGAATAATACAACGCACGAACCAAACTCCAAACACAATTCACGCAGACACAGAGAATTTTTGACGTGAAAAATGCTTGCAGGAAAAAACCACGGGACGATCGGAGTCCAACCCTGAAGAATCCTTCACTAATGAAATAAAGGAGTACACCCTCTACAAACTTCTCCCGGTCCAATACGGATCCCCGCAACACTTGGAAGCAAGAATAATTGAATACAAGGCTACGAAGAAAAAAGACAACGAGTAGAGATTACCCGAACACGATCCTCCTTCGAAAACGGCCTTCAATCCTCCTCCTCCTCTCCCAAAGTTGCAATGACCCTCTGCCTCTTTTCTCTATATTTTTCTCAATGTTGTGTTGTGTTATACTTTTAATTAGGGTAAGAAAAAACCATATATAAATTCCCTAATCCGCAGCAAAATATGGACCGTAGGATATGATCTAACGCTATAAAAAATACCTTGAAATAAGCCTCAGCCCGTCGGCACAGAGTTTGTCCAGAACTCTGTGTTTTGTGACAGCACAGTTCTGGAACCAAGGGGGCAGAGTTCGGCCATAACTCTGCATCTCCTGTTCCAGAATGTTCTCTGGTAGCTCCCGAGCTTCTTCTTCATCTCCGAATGGTCTCGTCACCTCCCCGAACTTCTCTGACACACAGACAACGCTCGTCGCACTCCGGAGTCTTCTCCACATAGGTTGGGAACCCCACCCACTCCAACAGTAGCCGCATAATGTCGCTACCGATATCTTCATGTTCAATGCAACATAGGCAGGGCCGGCTCTAGGGTAAGTCGGACAAGACTTGAGACTTGGACAACCCTCCTCTGCTAGGACAATCCTCCAAATTCAGCATGTTCCCACTCAAGATCAGGGTCATGGATGACCACCAGGACCAGCTGACAATAAGAATCAAGAAATAACTAAAATTAACTCCAAAATAGGGTAACCCAATCCTGCGACCGACCCTGAACATAGAAAATATTTCGTGCCTGTCCAAGTGATAGCAACTAGGGGTGTGCATCGGTCGGTGGTCGATCTATTTGGTCCCAACCGAAGTCGAACCGAAGTTAATCGGTTTAAAAATAAACAAAATCGAACCAAACCAACCAAATGGTCGGTTCGGTTTTAAAATCGGCCGACTTGGTTCGGTTTGGATCGGTTCGACTTGGTCGGTTTTGATCACAAAAAAAATGGACTGTATATTTTTTTTCTTTTGTGAAACCTCAGTCAACTTCCACTTTACAACAGGAAATATAATTCAGCAGCTTCAATTCAACTTGCACCTTGCAGGTGGAGAAAAATGCCAATTATACATAAAAAAATTATATACATTCAACCAAAAGTCCCTTTCATGTGCACATGAGCAATTAGAAAAAAATAGGAGCCGTCAACACTACTCTTTGAGACTAGAGAGAGAGAGCTCTTTCAACTTTAACTTAATAAATGGTTGTGATGTGAATAAATGAACCAAACAAGTATAATACAACCCAATGAACCCATACCCAGCCGGCCAACACTAATTATTTAACAAGGATTTGGTTCGGTTCGGTTCGGTTTAGACGATTTTTGGCATAACAAAACCGTGAACCGAACCGAACCGGTCGGTTTTGAAAAAATTGAAGCCGAACCAAACCAACCGAACCATCGGTTCGGTTTAAAACCAATCGATTCGGTTTGACTTGGTTCGATTTGGTCGATTTGACTTAATTGTGCACAGCCCTAATAGCAACTGCAGTGGTCACTCAGTCGTGCCAGTTGAGCACACGAAGCACAGATCGTCCTCAAAGGAAGAATCACTAACAAAAAGATCATGGAAAGATTTTTCAAGTCCTCCTGGACCATCCATCATGGCCCAAGTGATAGCAACTGCAGTGGTCCGGACACTCTTGCTAGCTCAATCCCCATTCCCTCTTTTCAGTGGTTGATGTTAAACCTTCCGCGATTTCTTACCATTTTTATTAATTATTTTCTGCTTATATATAGTTGTGCAGAATTTGTCAAGATTTTATTTAATTATAATTTTTGTTTCTTTTTATACTATCTGTAATTCATATATATTGAAACCTTCGGCTGGAAAAGAATATAAAAAAAATGATTAATTTATATGGTACCAGCCTGTTCTCTCAAAATAGTCTAATTAAGACTTGTAGGGAAACATTTGTTGGAGCATCGATTCATCTAGGGGTGAGCATTATTCGATTTTGGACCGAAAATCGAATCGAACCGAGTAATAGATTCGGTTCGGTTTCAAAAATATTTTGTTCGATTTCGGTTTTCAAAATACAAATTTTTTTTTATTTGGTTTCGGTTTCGGTCCAAAACCGAATAAAATTATATAATTATGTAAATATTCTCAATTTAAAAATGTACATATTTTGAAAACAACAATTCTATGTATGTGTTTTAACATTGATGATTTAACAACTAGTCTAACTTTGTGTATAACTTCAAAATTCAATAAATATGTGTATAAAAATTATAATTTTTTTTAATATAATGTAACTACGATCCCAATTTTGGATCCGATCCATTAATGCTAACTAAACAAACCGAATAAACCGAGTAAACCGAATTTATTATTCGGTTCGGTTTTGGTTTTGGCTAATTCGTTTCGGTTCCGATTTTGAATTTTTAGAATTTCAGTTTATTCGGTTTTGGCTAATTCGGTTAAGTTGAAACCGAATAAACCGAACACTCACTCCCCAATTTCATGTTTTTTTATTGAGTAATCACTTTAATTCGGAGGACTACAATGAGCTAATGACTAATGTAGCAATTACAATAGTAACAATTACAATGAGCTAATGTCGCACGGACACAATGAGCTAATGTCGCACGGACACGACATAACACATTTCGGATACGACAACACAGATTCGGCATCTATTCGGCATCTATTTTGATGTGTAACTGGAGTGTCTGTAGGTTGTGGTTTCGGAGTGTCCGTTAAGTAGCGATCATTTAACCGGACGTGAATGGCCGATACACCTTGAGGTCCGTGAGGACACCGGCGATGGACCCCACCGCAGCCGCGATCGATACGACCAGGCACGCACCGCTGAGCATCTGGAGGCACACCCACCTGCTGCTCCACCGGGGGATCCTCTTCTGCGCAATGTACATCTCCACGGGGAAGTAGACCGTCAGCGGCCAGAAGCCGAGCGCGCCGAGCAGGCCGACCACGTCGTTGAAGAAGGGGAGGAGTATGGAGATGACGGTGGTGAGCACGACGAACGCCGACCGCCACACCAGACGGAAGAGGTTGAGGTCGAAGGAGCGCTTGGTCGGGGCCAACGGCACGCGAATCTCCCTGACGATGAACTTGGACTCGGGCCACCTCCGCCGCGCCCACTTCTCGACGAAGGCGAAGAGGGGCTGGCAGTAGACCTGGTAGGTGCCGACGAGGTGGACGACGATGGCGGCGTTGGCGACGTCGAGGAGCCAGTAGGGGTTGTAGAACCCGAAGCCGGTGAGGAGGTTGCCCGGGGCTGCGTCGCCGAAGGCGGCGTAGCCCATGCAGCCGCACAGCATGTAGAAGGTTGTGGTCACCGCGACGCTGAGCAGCGTGGCCTTCTTCATGACCTCGGCTTCGGACGGGGCGGCGTAGCCCATGCAGCCGCACAGCATGTAGAAGGTTGTGGTCACCGCGACGCTGAGCAGCGTGGCCTTCTTCATGACCTTGGCTTCGGACGGGGGAGGGGCCTTGATGGTGTCCTGGATTTCGATCAGGATGATGGAGTAGGAGTAGGCGAAGGCGATGTCGCCGAAGGCCTGGAGGCTCCTCCATATCTTCTGCATCTGAGTGACATCTCCGATACTGATACCAGTGAGGCTTCCTTTGATACTCCCATTGTCTGTTTTTTTTTTTTTTTTTTTTCAAATAAGAGACAAAAACAGAGGTCATTAGTACAATAGTGATTAAATTCAACGAGTTCTTGATTGCTTACCGACGACTTGAACGTCAACTCCAAGATCCTAAATATCCAGGTGTTGGTCCCAACTCCAAGATCCTTCTATGTTAAAGTAGGGAATAAAGCTCACCTTTTTTTACGTTCACGTTAATCTTAAATTAATGAATGAGTTTGTGAAGAATAAACTAGACAAAATCAATAGTCCTTATTCCTCTCCACATTTTAAATGAAGTTTGTGAGTGAATCTTTCATTAGTAGTTTAGTTGTAATAGCCTTGTTTAATAAAAGCAAAATCGGCTGTCACATTTAGATTTCGCACAATCTATAAATCACTGCTAAATGTGATATCGTACAAATCTAAATTAAACTTAAAACAGAGTACAAAAAACTAATCACAATTAAAATACCGTCTTGACTTACATTCAATAAAATAAACAAAATAACTAACAAGCTGTAATTAAATAATTTTATCATTCCATATATCATGACCCTTTGATTAGTACATTGAAATCAAAATGTCCACAAAAGAAACGAGCTTTAAAATATTTTGAAAATAGGAAGAGCTTTAAGTTACATTTTAAGTATCGTAGGTGTAGTTCCCAGTCCCAACATCGTGCCCCGTTCTTCGTCAACGGGGTGCGCGAGAAAGGAACACTGTCGCTATCGACTCGGTCGGGACCGATAGGTCGGGATCGATCGAATCGATCGAACGGGAACGGTTGAATTAAGATCCATTTTTCGTTATGGAATGACTTCTTCGGAACCAAGTCCCATATTCAGCGGGTTGCGCCTCAAGGATTGACTCTGCGGTTGAGTCGGGAGAGACCTCCCGTTGCTCTGCTTTTCACGCCGCTTGCGTTGGTTTTGGCTTTATTTTATGAATGCATTTTCGTGAATATTTTCGATGGTTTTCATGGCTTACGTTTCGAACTTCGCATTCGTATCGAATTTTTTTGAATAACACAGTGTTCTAATCGGTTGCTTGTGCGATTTCATGTGATCGCGTAGGCAACGTCTAGTGCGGCCAACCAGTTTCTCGCCTCAAGTAAATACTAATGTGAGTGGCTTACCCTTCTTCCCTCGACCATCTTCTCTAATACATTATCGATACTAGACATGTGCTATGCTAGATGTAATACAACGACATGAATGATATTCCGATGATCGGTCACACGACGTCCCACGAACACGAACTATACAAATGCTTGTCATATAACCTTATCGTGCTTGCAATTACCGTATTATATAGAATCGTGCTAAGAAAGGATGAATCGACCAAATGAATGTCGCAACGATACTATAAGATGTGCCTTGAAATAACAATTAACTTAGCACGGTCATGGACAACTTGTCGACAAGGGCGATTGTTTCTTCGGACGATATCCCGAGGGCACGGGACCGTTCCGGCGTAGGAACACTACAAGAAAATTTGCTTATAGTTACGACGAAGATTAGTCACTAATATATATTAATAGTGACTGAATTTCGTCAGAAATGATATTAGTGACGGACTAAACACATGAGTAACGGAGTTAGTGTCAGTCACTACTACGAGCGACACTAATACTACTAGTGACGGATGAATTCCTAAATCCGTCACTATAATTGAACATGCCACGTAGATAAGTATTTATCTTTCAATATTAAAAAATATTTAATATTTATTACTAACTAATTAGTCAGTCACTATTGTTGGGTCATTAATAATTATTACTAACTAATAAGTTAGTCACTATTGTTTGGTTATTAATAAAATTATTACTAACTAATATGTCAGTCACTAATGTTTGGTCATTAATAATTATTACTAATAATAAATCAGTCATTATTGTTTGGTCATTAATAAAATTATCACTAATTAATAGGTCAGTCACAAATGTTGGGTCATTAATAAAATTAGAAATTTTTTGAACCACATTCCTAATTGTTTGATATGTCATTAATAATATAGTAAATCAGTCATTATTACTTGATCCATAAGTAGAAACTAATTTATTTCCACCACATTCTGCTGAAATCACAATTTCTTCATCCAAGATAGTATAAATGGACTCTTACTAAAAAAATTGAAGCAAAAAAAAAATATATATTCATCAGATTACACAAACAACTCAAAAATACAATATACTCCAAAATAAAGTTAAGTATGCTATTAACAAAAAAAAATACATTGTACACATCAACACAAATTGATGTTTTAAATTTTAATGATGAAACATGATAAAGCACTCGATTTCATGTCACACCAAGTCCCTGACCACGTACTCGATTTTGCGTCTCTGGTTCCATTGCTTGGACATACGCTCTTCGTCGCAATTCCAACGTCTCATGTCACTAAAAAGATATAGTCACATTCCTACACAAATAAAATTAGAAAATTATTGAAAAAAACAATTAAATAATATAAAAATAGCGTAAATAGGAAAAATAATTATGGTTAGGGTTTTAAAATTTACTTGAGCCGGTGGGATTTCTCCATGGAGCCGATGGGACTTCCTTCTTGGAGGAAAAGCGGTAGAAAAGGGTTGAACTCCACTGACCTAGAGTGGTCGAATAGAATTGAACTCCGCTGACCTCTCTAGATGAGCACCTTTAAAACAAAACAAAAAATTATTAGAGAAGGAGGAGATGAGTAAATAGTGGAAGAGATGAGAGAATTATAAGGAGAAGAAAATCCTCATGACCTAGAGAAGGATGAGAGGAGGATGAGAGGAAGAGAAAATTTTACAAGAGTAAATATTTAGAGGAGGAGAGAATCATAAACCATTTATGACCAAATATTCTGTAAAGGAAAAAATGATGGCACGGGTGAGAAAAAAGTGGCGTCCAATTTTTTCAATCCCGCTAACTCGGTCCCATAAATATTTATAACTATTAGATTATTTTTTTTCTTATTAAATTTATTATTTAATATTAAGCTATTTTTTTATTAGTGACTGATTTAAAAGTTCCTAATATTTTTCATGAAATATATTTAAAAATTTTACGTCTATCTTCTCATTTAATAATTAAATAAAGTTTAGTGACTGCGTAGTCCGTCACCATTAAATATTTATTCCGTCAGAAATAGTATTACTAACGTTTTTCTTAATCCGACACAATTAATCTTTTACTAGTGACTGAATATTCATTCCGTCACTGACTTCCGTCACTATAAGCAAGATTTCTTGTAGTGGAAGAAACACGGAAAGCTATGCCAGATGCATGCCACGGTAGGCAGTGGCTTTCAACGGGGCTCGCTACCTGCGCTGAAGGACCACTGTCTACCAAGCTATATGTCCAGGATGGCTTGTCGTGCCAGTGACCTTCACGAATGCACTCTGTTATGTTGTAATGCCTGTGGTTCGTATTACATATTTCTGGAATACGTGTACGTATTTATTCTTGTATTGCATGATTTTCTTGCTTAATTTCCTCCCTGGGCTTGGTTTATTCTTGGTTTGGGTTGGCTTGGTTCGGTTTGGGATTGCTTTTGGTTCATCATGAACCAAGGGGTGAACCCCTTACCTACCACCACCACCACTCATATTTATTACCTATTCTTCTTCTATCTCTTCATTAATCTCTTCTTCTTCCATTTACTCCCTTCACCTACCAGAGAGAGAAAAGAGAGGTCTAGACAAGTGCAACTTGCTTCATGGAGGAACTTTGATTTTATTGCTCCATTCTCTTCTTTACTACATTCTAAAACACTTTAGTACGTGGCATATCTAATTTCCATGGCTAGATTCTTGTAGATCTAAGTTTACTTTATTTTGGAATTCTTGGGTTTTGATCTATTTAATCTTGTTATTTCCGAGTTTTGATGGTTCCATGTTGTAGAGAATTTTATCCTACCCAATTTTTGACCTTTGAAAAGTTGGATTTGGACTTATTTTGACCAAGTTATGGACTTTTGAAGCTTTGGGTTCAACCATGGAGTTCTTGCTGATTTGGAGAAGACAGTGAGTAGTGCGCGAGCTTTTTAGCTTGCGCCACTGAGTTGCGCGCGCTCTTTAGTGCAGCGCAGTCCCCATACGCTGCCTTTTGGAAGCGTATGGATCTCATACGCTGCCTGGATGAGGAGTCATATGGACCCCATACGCTGCCTTGATGAGGAGTCGTATGGAGTGCATACGCTGCCTTTTGGAAGCGTATGTCTTGCATACGCTGACTTGGGTGACAAGGAGTCGTATGGAGTGCATACGCTGCCTTTTGTGAGCGTATGACCTGAGCGTATGACCTGAGCATATGACCTGAGCGTATGACCTGAGCGTATCTTGACCTGAGCGTAGCCTGATTACCCTGGATCTTCTATAGCCTTGTATATTAATATTTTATTAGATATTTAACGTCCATTTTATATTCTTACGTCTTTTGTCTTGAACTTGATAATCACGAATTTACTTGATATGTTTGGAATTGATAATTGAGCATGACGTGATAGTGACCCGTAGTGGTGCACTCCTGATATAATAACCTGACATGACCTGATAGTGGCCCGTCGTGGCGCACTCTTGACAAGTACACTTGGCATGGTAATCTGACATGATTATCTCGAATAGCTGTTGCGACGGCTACCTGACATGACATAATCTGTATAATTAATTCATTGGCCTGGACACCGTGGTTGTTTGCATGGATTGTGCTTGTATAAACTACTGGTCCGATTGTGTCTTGCATCATGTCTAGGACATGATCCCTGAGCGCCACGGTCAGGGATTCATACTGAATCTGGCTAGGTTAATGACTAGATTGATCAAATAGTTCATGGAGAATTTTCCAGTTACCTGTTACCCCTTTGGTCCCGGCCTTATATATATATACATGGGATTTGTTGCTATCCGTCGAGATGAGCGTACTTCCAGCCCGCCGTCGAGTGTGGTACCTTAGGACACATGTATCTTACTACAGTGTGTCTGCTATATCCTGCTATCTTTTTCTTTTCTTGCTGGGATCACTCAGGTAGTAGCGAACAGGTAACAGGATTTGGAATTCTCATTGCATCTTGCTAGTAACTAGGCCTGTGATAACCCCAGTTAGTTAAAGTATCAAGCCGTACTTATTGCTTGGCCGTGATTGTTGGATGGGGTTCAATCTGTCTAGTCTTGTCTTGATCATGTACAAGATTATTACATGTCTCGATTTCTTATATTTACCTTGCCGATAAATTGTGGGAGAAGCCAAGTTCCGTTCAGACGAAGGGTTACAATCCCGATCCTTGTTTGGTTTACGGGTTGTAACCTGGTTATCTGAATAGTCCCATGGTTATCTCATCGTATATCATACTATCATGCTTTATCATAGGTTCTGTCATTTATTGATTATATACAAGATTGTCTTTTATAATCACCTGTCATGCTTTTCTTAATTACTGTCTCTTATTAAGTAATTATATTCTTTTGCTAATTGCTGGTTTTAGTTCCTAAGTGAAGCCTCCTTTGTGGCACTTGCTCTTTATGGGGTCTAATCCAGCTGGTTTTGTATGGCCAGATACCGGAGCAGCAGCAAAGGATCTACCTACTTTCCAGCCAGATGGTGACCACTAGAGGGAATCCTGGCAACGAGTGGATTTCTTTTGTTCTCCCACTGTAATTGTACATTATTCTTTTGAGGCATTTAGCCGCCGAGCAAGTGTTAGCTCGTGTATATTTTACTTACTGTCTGCCTACGGGCTGTAACATGATTGGCAACTCGAGGTTGATCATGTATAACTTAACTCTTGCTAGTCCCTACATTTTGTACGACTAGCTTCATGATCATCTGGATATGTAATATTTGGGACGCCTTACAATTGTATATTTGGTGGTCTGATATCTTGTAACTATTACTAGTTGGTTGAGATTGAGACAATAGGATAATTTATGACCTTAAGAGACTGATGGCTTGTAGATAAACCCTCACATATCTAGACAGCCGTGATAGTATGGTGAGATGGATTCCATTTCATTATACGTAGCTGGCTATGTCTGCCCCCGCTCTCCAGTATTCTGGTTCTGGGGCGTGACATATGTCTTATTATTATCAACATGACAGGGAAGAACATGGTAAGTTTACGCTACAACGGCGCGCTCTGCCGTGGGTAAGATCTATCGTCGTTATACGATTGTGCCTACAAATATAAGTTTGAATTGAGTATGATGGCTAGAAACTTCACTAATCAAATGCATGCACGCTCACTTAACTTCTTCAACAAATGAGAGCACGGGATTTGAACTGCCACGCACCAGCACAAAGTGTAATGTGCTGACCCTCGCTCTCAACGGGTACTCGGAACCAGGATAGCGTGCCAAGGAACTGAAGGCGACGCTCCTTTCTTTTGAAGCCTTGCTAGCGCGAAGGCTAACTTTGCAACTTTTGAAGACTCCAACCCAACTGCATCATGAGTCGTAAACTCTCGCCGATCCCAGGTCTTAGAGAGTCATTTTGATGTTTGTAAAAAGGGATGTAAATGTATGGAATGAATATCTCATCGATGTCGGTTGTAAGACCGAGAGGCCTCTTTTGTAATCGAGTCTGTAACCTAACTTATTATCAATAAAAATGCAAGTTTCCTTTTCTATATGAATGTGTTCAATTTCTCTGCGTACTCTTACACATGCTGTTGTTTCGAATAACCTTATGAACCGCCTTGTGCAAGCGCAACTTAGGTTTGTACGGCATCACGTCCGGGGGACGAATATCGATTCTACCGAATCGGGGCGTGACATAATGGTATCAGAGCACGACTTTACGTCCTTGGCCTCCAGTGTCGAGTTTTTAGTCTCAAAACCGTTGGTCTCGTGTCGATGAGATATGTCGTTCCATACGAGTGAGCCCGCAATAAGTTTTGTGACTAATGTATTTTTGCCTTCAAAAATCCCAGAAGGCACGTCAATGAACATGGCGGCGAACGAAAAAAGTGCTTCGAGCGGCTCGAGTAGCTCGAGACCCGGACCCTCTAACGATGCCATGGAGCGGATGTTGTGCATGCTGGAAGCGCAACAACGACAAGCTGAGGAGACTCAACGCCAGAATGAGCAACATCGACGGCAGACGGAGGCACGCCAGACTCAATTCGAGGCCCGATTCGGTGCACAATTCAAGCTGCAGCAGAAGCAGCTCGACACTCTTCAGCAGATCGTTCAAACAGTAGTGACCAACAACAATAACTCCGTGACAACCCATGCCGTAATCGAGCCTGCGGCCAGACAAAGTGAAGTCAAACCGGAGGTACCCGAGCCTATGTCTGCAGCACCGAGAAATTCCAACTTCGACGTGTCAAAATTCACGAAAAGCTGCCGTACTTTCTTCAACGGCACGGAAGATTCCTCCGTGGCGATCGACTGGTTGGAGGAACTGGAAGATAAATTCGAGCTTCTGGGTGTCGAAGAGTCCAAGAAAGTCGCATGCGCTCAACTTCTACTCCGATTGAACGCGCACGACTGGTGGGCCGTCCAAAAGCGAGCGATCAGACGCGGCAACGAGACTTCTACCTTGATCGTATTTAGCTTCTCATGCTTGTCACCCCATAGATAGAATTACTTGATATCGTAGATTGTTAAATATAGATATGTTACTTGCTATGGATATTGTAAAATGATTGCTTGCTTAAATTGCTTGTACTAGTTTGGCCTTGATATTCCTATCATGCTTGGATTTGAAATTTCGAGGACGAAATTTTTCTAAGGAGGGTAGAGATGTCACTCCCCGTTCCCAGTATACGTATTTTTAATACATGTACTGCTTAAATGTATTTATTTAATATTTATCATGTATTGTTTTATATTTAAATCTCTTTAAATTCATGTTAATTAATTTCCTGCAATTAATTATCTGTATTTTACTTTCTGCTTTTATTTCTCTGCTTTAGCTAGACTTGGGTTCGGCTTGGTTTGGTTTAGTTAGTTGGTTCATCATGAACCAAACCTAACACCCCCACCTACCACCACCTTTTCATTTAAAGCCAACCCCCCCTTTCTCTCTCTTCATTATTTTTTCTTCACCATCACTCTTCTTCTTCTTTCTCATTACTCTCTCCACCTACCAAACCCATAGGCAAGTACATCTTGCTTCTTCATGAGGACCCATTTTTATGGTTCCATTCTCTTTCTCTTGTGATTCTAAGAGAGTTTAGAACTTGGCATTTTTCGTTTTGAAGTTTTCTTTTTAGTAGATCTAGAAATTAGTTATTTTCGGATTTTGGTGGTTTTGATCTATCAAACTTCTTTGTTTTCAAGTTTTGATGGTTCCATGTTGTAGAGAATTTTATCTACCCAATTTTGACCATTGTAAAGTTGGATTCTGACTTATTTTGACCAAGTTATGGACTCTTGAAGCTTTGGGTTCAAACCATGGAGTTCTTGCTGTTTTGGAGAAGACAGTGAGCAGTGCGCGAGCTTTTTAGCTTGTGCCATTGAGTTGCACGCGCTCTTTAGTACAGCGCAGTCCCCATACGCTGCATTTTGAAAGCGTAGGGTCTTGCATACGCTGCCTTGACAAAGGAGTCGTATGGATCTCATACGCTGCCTTGACAAAGGAGTCGTATGGATCTCATACGCTGCCTTGACAAGGAGTCGTATGGATTCCATACGCTAGCCTGACTTGAGCGTAGGCGAGTCCATACGCTAGCCTGACTTGAGCGTAGGCTGACCCATACGCTGGCTTAGATGGTAAGGAGTCGTATGGAGTTCATACGCTGCCTTTTGGAAGCGTATGACTTGCGTACGCTGGCTTGGATGGTAAGGAGTCGTATGGAGTCCATACGCTAGCTTGACCTGAGCGTACGCTGACTTGAGCGTAGCTTGACTTGAGCGTAGCTTAACCTGAGCGTACGTTGACCTGAGCGTAGCTTGACCTGAGCCTACGCTGATTGACTTGAGCGTAGCCTGGCATGAGCGTAGCCTGCTTACCCTGGATCTTCTATAGCCCTGTGCATTGATATCTTATTAGATATTTAACGTCCATTTTATATCCTTACACCTTTTTGCATTAACTTGATATAATCATGATATGCTAATATTTCTGTTAAATATAGATTGTTACGTGGGATGTACCATGTGTCGTGAATTGAGTTATAGATATCCCGATTGACTGGAATTAAACCCTGAGAGTTGTAGACTCGACCCCACTGAATATTTGTTGACTTTCATGCCTTGTCACCATTGATAATGATTGTGACCTTGACTAATAATTGATCATGCGTTTCTAGCTGGAACTAAGAGACTGGCTAGTCGTCTTATTGAATGAAATGAATGAGACACGTTCATGTAATGAACTATTGTACTCGATTAGCCAATCCCGATTATTGGCATACAGGCACATGCAGGCTTCAAATTATTTATTTATTTAGTTATTTATCTATCTTACAAAAACAGCATGTGTACTTTATGGTCAAGGCATGATTACTCCGTGGTCAGATTTGATTGTTGTATCACGCTATGTAAAACCTACAACCTAGCCGCACGGGTATCGTTGTAGAGTTGCGCATATCGTACCCCGTACGAAAGTACTCATTTGAATGACCATTATCTACGGCATGGAACTTCACTCAACGTAGAGACTATTAAGTTAAATAAAATAATCATGGCATGGAGAGAATGGATTCCCGAGTTCTTACATGGCAGCCCTCTTGGGACTATTAAGTGCCCGACAGGCCGGCTGGTTTCCACAGATACTGTAAATCTGTCACACGGGCAGGAAACAGTATCTGCTTATATTATTGTACATGCTATATTAACGACGGGCGTCCCGCTGGGACTCGTCTAATTACATGATTGGCGCAATTGATTGATTGGATAGACTAGTCTTGCTTGCACATAGTAAGAACTGAGGAATCCCTATTTGCATAATTCTAGGATAACTTGGGACTCACAATAGCAAGCCGTAGTAGTTGATTGGCCGTTTAAAGTGATTTGTTTGTGTACTGTACCTACTCTGTTACTTAACTGAGATGATCAGAACGTCAGGACATGACGGGCCAACTTCTGTCCTTGTTTGGTTGGGAGGTTGGTTCGAAGTGTCGTGATGTTAGGTGAATCCTAGTGGAAAGCAGAGATCTATTATTATATTCTCTTACTTACTGGTTTAGTCCTTCATATCGTGCTTCATTGTAGTACTTGCTATTAGAGGTCTAACCTCTCTGGTTTTGCATGGCCAGATTTAGAGCCAATCCCCGAGGATCCAGCTTACTTCTACCTCCAAGATGGTCAACACTAGAGGGATGATCGCAGGAGGACTCGAGTGGATTTCTTACTTCTCCGCCCGTTTTGTTATCTACTTTATACCTTGCCGTTTGGCACCGACATGTTAGTCGGATTGTCTTGTACTTACTTTTGCATAATTGTAATTAAGTCAGACTGCAGCTGATAACAATTGTGCACACTTTGCTATATCATCTGGCTATGTTTTGCAAAGCCAGATACCAAGAACATTTTGACCGAGCGTTTGGGACGCCTTACTGCTTTATCTTACATGTTCTCTATTTCTGTTTCTTATTTGAATGATTGAGACAATAGATGTGAAGTGACCATAGCGAGACTTTCATGTAGTATGCACCCCCTTGTCTTTTAGACAGCATTGATCGTATTATACGGTATTCATCTACCCGTAATACGTAGCTGGCTGAGTCATTCTCCCGCTCTCCAGTATTCTGGTTCTGGGGCGTGACAAGGTTTTAGTGGTGGCCCATGCAGGTCTGATTTCAGACTTGTGGGGTGTTTAATAGGATGTCTCAATCACACATGTTTCCCCTTGATCTCATGATTCGTTACTCTCAACTCTAGCTTGACATCCCAGTATCCTTTGACTTCGTTGATCCTTCATGTCCGGTCGTTTGATTGTTCTCTTGTCCCTTCTCTTAGGGGTACTTCGTCCGCATCGGTCAGAGCTGGACGACAGCAGGAGCAACATGGACAACCTGACCAGGATGGTCAGCAACAAGGGCCGGTACTAACTCAGGAGACTACCCAGGAAGAAGTAATAGTGGAAGCAGCAGCTGGATCGCAGTATCCAGATGTTCCACCCCCACCAACAGTTCCACCTACCCCTGTGGAAGTGGACACACAAGCCCTTCTGGAGATCATGAGAGGAATGATGGCTACTCAGCAACACCAGATGTTAGCCCAACAGCGCATGCACGCTCAGTTGCAAGAGCAGAACGTACTACTCAACCAAGGATTACAGACGGCATTGGAAAGAGGGGCGAGGCTAGATTCAGGAGCATCAACCAGATTTTGCAAGTACAACCCCCGTCGTTTCGAGGGCACGGAGGATGCTATTTTAGCAGATGCATGGTTTAAGGATATTGAGGCTATTTTGACGGCAGCTAAGGTACCGGCAGAAGAACGTGTGGATCAGGTGAAGTTGTTACTTCAGGATCTCGCACGTGATTGGTGGGAATCAGAGGAAGTAGGTATCAGACGTCCCGTTGCTTGGGACGATTTTACAGCAAGATTCAAGACGAAGTACTATGGAGTTGTGGCACAGTTTGAGCTACAACAGAAGTTTATCAAGCTCAAGCAGGCCGGCAAGACGGTAGATGCTTATGCAGCGGAGTTCTGCAGATTGAGTAGGTTTGCCCCAGAGATGGTAGCAACGGAACGCCAGAGGGCGATGAGGTTCCAGCAAGGGTTTCATCTTGAGCTCTTACAATTGATAGAGAGGCACAATTACCAGACTTTTGATGAGATATTGACGGCAACCCGGAGGCATAAGATCACCATTCAGAGGATCACAGTAAGGACTGGAGGTCAGAAGAGATCTCACAGTCAGATTGAAGGAGGAGGGAGAGCAGCGCCCTGAACAACAACACCATCCACTGGCATTCGTATCCACGATGTGGCGATACGAGGACCAGCACCACCACCCAGGCAGCAGCAACAGCAACAGAGGAAGAACCAGCAACCCCCGGCAGGCTGCACTTATTGTGGGAAGATGGGGCACACTAGAGATGTGTGTCGGACATTGAATGGACAGTGTCTGATATGTGGAAATCCAGACCATCGGGTTTTCACATGTCCCATGAATTCGAGGTCAGGAGGACCAGGGCAGCAGTTTCCTGCTCTGCCAGCACCAGGGACAGGGCAGTATCGAGGACCAGCAGTGGCAGTAAGGCCGTTGGCACAGCATCCGCAGGCTCAGATGTATCGACAGCAGGGACCGTCGATGCAGCAACACCAGCATAGATCACTTCAGCATCATCAAGGAAGGGGCCAGCAGCAGCACCAGGCTAGGCCGCAACATGGGAACCAGCAAGGAGGTCGAGGGCAGGCATTCACACTGTCCTTGGAAGAGGCATTAGCATCGGGAGATGTTGTGGCAGGTAACATTCTCGTCGCCTCATATCCCGTAGTAGCATTGTTTGATTCAGGAGCATCACACTCATTTATATCTGCACAATTTGCGACACGGCTAGGAATGGAGTTCGAGGCATTGCCAGGGAGGTTGAATATACTCACCTGCAATGGGCTCGTAGGAGTTAGTAGAGTTATTCTAGCGTGTAGTGTTGTAGTTTGCGGGCATTCCTTACCCGCCCAGTAGATAGAATTTTCTGTTGGAAATTTTGACGTTATCTTAGGCATGGACTGGCTGAAAGACAGTCATGTGACAATAGATTGTCGTAGTGGGGGTGTATCTTTTGATATTCCAAGCATGAAGAGGTTCACCTTAGTCAGGTCAGAGGCAACTCAGCAAGAGCAGGGAGTAGTAACAGCAATGGAAGAAGTTCAAGTTCCGAAGGTAGTTGAAGAATTTCTAGACGTGTTTCCCGAAGAACTTCCAGGTCTACCACCGGTTAGGGATATTGAGTTCAGCATAGAATTGGTACCTGGAACTAAACCAATATCAGATCGGGTTTACAGAATGGCGGATTCGGAGCAGGCCAAGGTGTATCAGCACATAGAGGAATTGAAGGAGAAGAAGTTTATCCAAGCTAGCATATCACCATGGGCAGCACCAGTGGTACTTGTGGGAAAGAAGGATGGGTCTTCCAGATTGTGCATCGATTACAGGAAGCTTAACGCGGCAACAGTGAAGAACAAGTACCCGCTACCAAGGATCGATGACTTGTTTGATCAGTTGAGCAGGGCTAGAGTTTTCTCCAAGATAGATCTTCGTTCAGGGTACCATCAGCTGAGGGTTCGAAAGGAAGACATTCCCAAGACAACATTCAGTTCGAAGTATGGACATTATGAATTCTTAGTAATGCCGTTTTGTTTGACCAATGCTCCAGCTATATTCATGGATTTGATGAACCGCATCTTTATGCCATATTTAGATCAGTTTGTCGTGGTGTTTCTCGACGACATTCTCATATATTCTGCTAGTTAAGAGGAGCATGAAGACCACCTCAGGAAAGTGTTGCAGGTTTTGAGAGAGAACCAGTTGTATGCCAAGCTCAGCAAGTGTGAGTTCTGGACGGATCACATTTCATTTCTGGGTCACATCATATCAGGAGCTGGAGTAGCAGTGGATCCCAAGAAGGTAGAAACAGTAGAGAGTTGGCCAGTACCCAAGACCGTAGCAGATGTGCGGAGTTTTTTGGGATTGGTAGGATATTACAGAAGGTTTGTATCAGATTTTGCGAGGCTTTCAGCACCTATGACCCGCTTGACACGAAAGGATGTACCATTCGTCTGGTCGGCAGAATGCCAGACATCATTTGAAAATCTGAAGCAGAAGTTGATATCAGCGCCTATCCTTACTTTACCAGTTGGGCCCGGAGGTTTTACAGTATATTGTGATGCGTCAGGTAAAGGACTTGGATGTGTCCTTATGCAACATGGAAAGGTGATAGCGTATGCATCTAGGCAACTTCGAGACCACGAGAAGAATTATCCAACTCATGATTTGGAGTTGGCGGCAGTAGTATTCGCTTTGAAGCTATGGAGGCATTATTTATATGGTGACCGAGTGGACATGTACACAGACCACAAAAGTCTGAAGTACATCTTTACTCAGAAGGAGCTGAACATGAGGCAGAGAAGATGGTTAGAGCTGATCAAGGATTATGACGTGGAGCTTCAGTATCATCCAGGCAAGGTTAATGTGGTAGCAGACGCTCTCAGCAGAAGAGGCGGCACATTTATGTTAACAACGCAGAAGCACATCTTAGAAGACCTTCAGGAGATGGGCATCGAAGTTATACTTCCTAATGATGTAGGAGTTCTGGCAAGTCTACAAGTTCAATCCGACTTGGTAGGCAGGATCAAGGCAGCCCAGGCACAGGACCCAAGGATTCAGAAGCTTAGGGTAGAATGTGAGTCAGGACTCAGAAAGGAGATGCAAATTCATGAAGATGGTACCCTTAGGTTTGGATCGTGCCTATGTGTGCCTAGTGGAGATATTAGACAGGAAGTTATGACAGAAGCTCATAGTTTCCAGTATTCTATACATCCTGGAGGGACCAAGATGTACCAAGATATTAAGCAGCACTTCTGGTGGAACGGGATGAAGAGGGAGATAGCTAGGTTTGTTTCCCGTTGCTTGATATGTCAGCAAGTAAAGGCAGAACAGCAGAGGCCAGCTGGATTATTACAACCGCTTTCTATCTTAGAATGGAAGTGGGAGCATATTACAATGGACTTTGTGACCGGTTTACCGAGATCACCAAGTGGTAAAGATGCTATTTGGGTGATAGTGGACCGGCTTACAAAGGTATCACACTTTCTTCCTTTTAGAGTATGGCAATCTACAGAAAAGTTGGCGGAGTTGTACATGCAGCAGATAGTCAGACAGCATGGAGTCCCTGTCAGTATTGTGTCAGACAAGATACCTGTTTTACATCACACTTCTGGAAGAGCTTACATCATAGTCTGGGTACCAAGTTAAGATTTAATACGGCTTACCATCCACAGACGGACGGCCAATCAGAAAGGACAATTCAGACTTTAGAAGATATGTTGCGAGCTTGCACCCTAGAATTTGGAGGATCTTGGGAAGGCCACCTGCACTTAGTCGAATTTTAATACAACAACAGTTATCAAGCCAGTATCCAGATGGCGCCATTTGAAGCACTATATGGTAAGAAGTGTAGGTCGCCACTAGCATGGGATGATATCGGGGAGAGGAAGATGCTAGGTCCAGAAATGATTGTCCAGACAGTTGAATTGGTTAAAGGAATTAGGGAACGACTTCGAGTTGTGCAGGATCGACATCGTCATTGGGCGGACCAGCATCGTAGGCCGCTAGAGTTTTCTGTTGGAGACCACGTATTCTTACGGATCTCACCTACCCATGGGGTCATTAGATTTGGCGTTCGCGGGAAGTTAAGTCCGCGATACGTAGGACCATTCGTTATTCTTGATAGGGTACGCGATGTTGCTTATCATTTGTCCCTTCCACCTTCGTTACGAGAGGTGCATGACGTGTTTCATGTATCTCAGTTACGAAGGTATGTATCGGACCCAAGCCATATCCTCGATCATTCTGAATTGGTTGTTGGTACCAACTTGTCTTACGAGGAGCAGCCTGTGTCCATCTTGGACCGAAGAGAGAAGATACTCAAGAACCGAATAATTAACCTTGTCCGGGTTTCTTGGGGTCATCACTCTTTAGGAGAGTCAACGTGGGAACGTGAGGATGATATTCGATCACGATATCCGCACTTGTTTGACTCACAAGGTATATCTTTTTCTGTATACCTTGATCGTATTTAGCTTCTCATGCTTGTCACCCCATAGATAGAATTACTTGATATCATAGATTGTTAAATATAGATATGTTACTTGCTATGGATATTGTAAAATGATTGCTTACTTAAATTGCTTGTACTAGTTTGGCCTTGATATTCCTATCCTGCTTGGATTTAAAATTTCGAGGACGAAATTTTTCTAAGGAGGGTAGAGATGTCACTCCCCGTTCCCAGTACACGTATTTTTAATACATGTACTGCTTAAATGTATTTATTTAATATTTATCATGTATTGTTTTGTATTTAAATCTCTTTAAATTCATGTTAATTAATTTCCTGCAATTAATTATCTGTATTTTACTTTCTGCTTTTATTTCTCTGCTTTAGCTAGACTTGGGTTCGGCTTGGTTTGGTTTAGTTAGTTGGTTCATCATGAACCAAACCTAATACCCCCACCTACCACCACCTTTTTATTTAAAGCCAACCCTTCCTTTCTCTCTCTTCATTATTTTTCCTTCACCATCACTCTTCTTCTTCTTTCTCATTACTCTCTCCACCTACCAAACCCATAGGCAAGTACATCTTGCTTCTTCATGAGGACCCATTTTTATGGTTCTATTCTATTTTCCTTGTGATTCTAAGAGAGTTTAGAACTTGGCATTTTTCGTTTTGAAGTTTTATTTTTAGTAAATCTAGAAATTAGTTATTTTCAAATTTTGGTAGTTTTGATCTATCAAACTTCTTTGTTTTCAAGTTTTGATGGTTCCATGTTGTAGAGAATTTTATTCTACCCAATTTTGACCTTTGTAAAGTTGGATTCGGACTTATTTTGACCAAGTTATAGACTCTTGAAGCTTTGGGTTCAAACCATAGAGTTCTTGCTGTTTTGGAGAAGACAGTGAGCAGTGCGCGATCTTTTTAGCTTGTGCCATTGAGTTACGCGCGCTTTTTAGTGCAGCACAGTCCCCATACGCTGCCTTTTAGAAGCGTAGGGTCTTGCATACGCTGCCTTGACAAAGGAGTCGTATGGATCTCATACGCTGCCTTGACAAGGAGTCGTATGGATTCCATACGCTAGCCTGACTTGAGCGTAGACGAGTCCATATGCTAGCCTGACTTGAACGTAGGCGAGTCCATACGCTAGCCTGACTTGAGCGTAGGCTGACCCATACGCTGGCTTTGATGGTAAGGAGTCGTATGGAGTTCATACGCTGCCTTTTGGAAGCGTATGACTTGCGTACGCTGGCTTGGATGGTAAGGAGTCGTATGGAGTCCATACGCTAGCTTGACCTGAGCATACGCTGACTTGAGCGTAGCTTGACTTGAGCGTAGCTTGACCTGAGCGTACGTTGACCTGAGCGTAGCTTGACCTGAGCGTACGCTGATTGACTTGAGCGTAGCCTGGCATGAGCGTAGCCTGCTTGCCCTGGATATTTGTTGTAGACTCGACCCCACTGAATATTTGTTGACTTTCATGCCTTGTCACCATTGATAATGATTGTGACCTTGACTAATAATTGATCATGCGTTCCTAGCTGGAACTAAGAGACTGGCTAGTCGTCTTATTGAATAAAATGAATGAGACACGTTCATGTAATGAACTATTGTACTCGATTAGCCAATCCCGAATATTGGCATACAGGCACATGCAGGCTTCAAATTATTTATTTATTTAGTTATTTATCTATCTTACAAAAACATCATATGTACTTTATGGTCAAGGCATGATTACTCCGTGGTCAGATTTGATTGTTGCATCACGCTATATAAAACCTACAACCTAGCCGCATGGGTATCGTTGTAGAGTTGCGCATATCGTACCCCGTACGAAAGTACTCATTTGAATGACCATGATCCACGGCATGGAACTTCACTCAACGTAGAGACTTTTAAGTTAAATAAAATAATGATGGCATTGAGAGAATAGATTCCCGAGTTCTTAATGGCAGCCCTCTTGGGACTATTAAGTGCCCGATAGGCCGACTGGTTCCCACAGATACTATAAATCTGTCACACGGGCAGGAAACAGTATCTGCTTATATTATTGTACATGCTATATTAACGACGGACGTCCCGCTGGGACTCGTCTAATTACATGATTGGCGCAATTGATTGATTGGATAGACTAGCCTTGCTTGCACATAGTAAGAACTGAGGAATCCCTATTTGCATTATTTTGGGATAACTTGGGACTCACAATAGCAAGCCGTAGTAGTTGATTGGCCGTTTAAAGTGATTTGTTTGTGTACTGTACCTACTCTGTTACTTAACTGAGATGATCAGAACGTCAGGACATGACGGGCCAACTTCTGTCCTTGTTTGGTTGGGAGGTTGGTTCGAAGTGTCGTGATGTTAGGTGAATCCTAGTAGAAAGCAGAGATCTATTATTATATTCTCTTACTTACTGGTTTAGTCCTTTATATCGTACTTCCTTGTGGTACTTGCTATTAGAGGTCTAACCTCTCTGGTTTTGCATGGCCAGATTTAGAGCCAGTCCCCGAGGATCCAGCTTACTTCTACCTCCAAGATGGTCAACACTAGAGGGATGATCGCAGGAGGACTCGAGTGGGTTTCTTACTTCCCCGTCCGTTTTGTTATCTACTTTATACCTTGCCGTTTGGCACCGACATATTAGTCGGATTGTCTTGTACTTACTTTTGCATAATTGTAATTAAGTCAGACTGCAGCTGATAACAATTGTGCACACTTTGCTACATCATCTGGCTATGTTTTGTAAAGCCAGATACCAAGAACATTTTGACCGAGCGTTTGGGACGCCTTACTGCTTTATTATACATGTTCTCTATTTCTGTTTCTTATTTGAATGATTGAGACAATAGATGTGAAGTGACCATAGCGAGACTTTCATGTAGTATGCACCCCCTTGTCTTTTAGACAGCATTGATCGTATTATACGGTATTCATCTACCCGTAATACATAGCTGGCTGAGTCATTCCCCCGCTCTCCAGTATTCTGGTTCTGGGGCGTGACAATTGTGCTTGGTTTGTGGTTCGCCGGACCACATGATAGGATCTTGTCCGTTCAGAAATAGATCATCGTCGACAGTAACTAGTCCCTCGGTTATGGGACCAGCACCAGAACCAGCTCCAGTTCACCAACCACAGCAGCTTCCGTTCCCAGGTCCATTGCCGTCTCAGGCCCAGGCCTTCCAGCAACAGAGGCCTCAGCAGTTCGCCCTGGCCCAGGCCCAGATCCAGAATCGGCGGAGAGGTATCTGTGTCCTATTGTCTTGCTTTTCGACCGTCGTTATGCGGGATACATGTCATGTTTTATGTATCCTAATTACCACAGTATATCCCGGGCCCGAGCCATGTCCTAGATCATTCGAAAATGGTTATTGGTACCAACCTTTTCGTATGAGGAGAGGCCCGTGTCCCTGTTTGACCAAAGAGAGAGACCTCAAGCGCAAGACTATCAGTTTAGTTCGTGTTGCTTGAGTTCATCGCTCTTTGGGTGAGTCAACGTGGGAGCGTGAGGATGATATCCGATCGCGATATCCCGACTTGTTTGACTCGTGAGGTATAATGTCTTCTTATGCCTCATGCCTTCGATTTCTTGCTTGAATGAGTGATTGTCTGCCTAGTTATAGCTTGCATGTGATTAATGTAGCTTGTCATTGCTCCTCTAGCCTCTTGATTAAATTTCGAGGACGGAATTCTTTTAAGGTGGGTAGAGTTGTAATGCCTGTGGTTCGTATTACGTATTTCTGGAATACGTGTACGTATTTATTCTTGTATTTCATGATTTTCTTGCTTAATTTCCTCCCTGGGATTGGTTTATTCTTGGTTTGGGTTGGCTTGGTTCGGTTTGGGATTGCCCTTGGTTCATCATGAACCAAGGGGTGAACCCCCTACCTACCACCGCCACTCATATTTATTACCTATTCTTCTTCTCTCTCTTCATTAATCTCTTCTTCTTCCATTTACTCCCTTCACCTACCAGAGAGAGAAGAGAGAGGTCTAGACAAGTGCAACTTGCTTCATGGAGGAACTCTGATTTTATTGCTCCATTCTCTTCTTTACTATATTCTAAAACACTTTAGTACTTGGCATATCTAATTTCCATGGCTAGATTCTTGTAGATCTAAGTTTACTTTATTTTCGGAATTCTTGGGTTTTGATCTATTTAATCTTATTATTTCCGAGTTCTAATGGTTCCATGCTGCAGAGAATTTTATCCTACCCAATTTTTGACCTTTAAAAAGTTGGATTTGGACTTATTTTGACCAAGTTATAGACTTTTGAAGCTTTGGGTTCAACCATAGAGTTCTTGCTGATTTGGAGAAGACAGTGAGCAGTGCGCGAGCTTTTTAGCTTGCGCCACTGAGTTGCGCGCGCTCTTTAGTGCAGCGCAGTCCCCATACGCTGCCTTTTGGAAGCGAATGGATCTCATACGTTGCCTTGATAAGGAGTCGTATGGACCCCATATGCTGCCTTGATGAGGAGTCGTATGGAGTGCATACGCTGTCTTTTGGAAGCGTATGTCTTGCATACGCTGACTTGGGTGACAAGGAGTCGTATGGAGTGCATACGCTGCCTTTTGTGAGCGTATGACCTGAGCGTATGACCTGAGCGTATCTTGACCTGAGCGTAGCCTGACCTGAGCGTAGCCTGATTACCCTGGATCTTCTATAGCCTCCTGACATAATAACCTGACATGACCTGATAGTGGCCCGTCGTGGCGCACTCTTGACAAGTACACTTGGCATGGTAATCTGACATGATTATCTCGAATAGCTGTTGCGACGGCTACCTGACATGACATAATCTGTATAATTAATTCATTGGCTTGGACACCGTGGTTGTTTGCATGGATTGTGCTTGTATAAACTACTGGTCCGATTGTGTCTTGCATCATGTCTAGGACATGATCCCTGAGCGCCACGGTCAGGGATTCATACTGAATCTGGCTAGGTTAATGACTAGATTGATCAAATAGTTCATGGAGAATTTCCTAGTTACCTGTTGCCCCTTTAGTCCCGGCCTTATATATATATACATAGGATTTGTTGCTATCCGTCGAGATGAGCGCACTTGCAGCCCGCCGTCGAGTGTGGTACCTTAGGACACATATATCTTACTACAGTGTGTCTGCTATATCCTGCTATCTTTTCTTTTCTTGCTGGGATCACTCAGGTAGTAGCGAACAGGTAACCAGACTTGGAATTCTCATTGCATCTTGCTAGTAACTAGGCCCGTGATAACCCTAGTTAGTTAAAGTATCAAGCCGTACTTATTGCTTGGCCATGATTGTTAGATGGGGTTCAATCTGTCTAGTCTTGTCTTGATCCTGTACAAGATTGTTACATGTCTCGATTTCTTATATTTACCTTGCCGATAAATGGTGGAAGAAGCCAAGTTCCGTTCAGACGAAGGGTTACAACCCCGGTCCTTGTTTGGTTTACGGGTTGTAACCTGGTTATCTGAATAGTCCCATGGTTATCTCATCGTATATCATACTATCATGCTTTATCATAGGTTCTGTCTTTTATTGATTATGTACAAGATTGTCTTTTATAATCACCTGTCATGCTTTTCTTAATTACTGTCTCTTATTAAGTAATTATATTCTTGTGCTAATTGCTGGTTTTAGTTCCTAAGTGAAGCCTCCTTTGTGGCACTTGCTCTTTCTGGGGTCTAACCCAGCTGGTTTTGTATGGCCAGATACCGGAGCAGCAGCAAAGGATCTACCTGCTTTCCAGCCAGATGGTGACCACTAGAGGGAATCCTGGCAACGAGTGTGTTTCTTTTGTTCTTCCACTGTAATTGTACATTACTCTTTTGAGGCGTTTAGCCGCCGAGCAAGTGTTAGCTCGTGTATATTTTACTTACTGTCTGCCTACGGGCTGTAACATGATTGGCAACTCGAGGTTGATCATGTATAACTTAACTCTTGCTAGTCCTTCTATTTTGTACGACTAGCTTCATGATCATCTGGATATGTAATGTTTGGGACGCCTTACAATTGTATATTTGATGGTCTGATATCTTATAACTATTACTAGTTGGTTGAGATTGAGACAATAGGATAATTTATGACCTTAAGAGACTGATGGCTTGTAGATAAACCCTCACATATCTAGACAGCCGTTATCGTATGGTGAGATGGATTCCATTTCATTATACGTAGCTGGCTATGTCTGCCCCCGCTCTCCAGTATTCTGGTTCTGGGGCGTGACATATGTCTTATTATTATCAACATGACAGGAAAGAACATGGTAACTTTACGCTACAACGGCGCGCTCTGCCGGGGGTAAGATCTATCGTCGTTATACGATTGTGCCTACAAATATAAGTTTGAATTGAGTATGATGGCTAAAAACTTCACTAATCAAATGCATGCACGCTCACTTAACTTCTTCAACAAATGAGAGCACGAGATTTGAACTGCCACGCACCAGCACAAAGTGTAATGTGCTGACCCTCGCTCTCAACGGGTACTCGGAACCAGGATAGCGTGCCAAGGAACTGAAGGCGACGCTCCTTTCTTTTGAAGCCTTGCTAGCGCGAAGGCTAACTTTGCAACTTTTGAAGACTCCAACCCAACTGCATCATGATTCGCAAACTCTCGCCGATCACAGGTCTTAGAGAGTCATTTTGATGTTTGTAAAAAGGGATATAAATGTATGGAATGACTATCTCATCGATGTCGATTGTAAGACTGAGAGGCCTCTTTTGTAATCGAGTCTGTAACCTAACTTATTATCAATAAAAATGCAAGTTTCCTTTTCTATATGAATGTGTTCAATTTCTCTGCATACTCTTACACATGCTGTTGTTTCGAATAACCTTATGAACCGCCTTGTGCAAGCGCAACTTAGGTTTGTACGGCATCACGTCCGGGGGTTCTACCGAATCGGGGCGTGACATAATGGTATCAGAGCACGACTTTACGTCCTTGGCCTCCAGTGTCGAGTTTTTAGTCTCAAAACCGTTGGTCTCGTATCGATGAGATATGTCGTTCCATACGAGTGAGACCGCAATAAGTTTTGTGACTAATGTATTTTTGCCTTCAAAAATCCCAGAAGGCACGTCAATGAACGTGGCGGCGAACGAAGAAAGTGCTTCGAGCGGCTCGAGTAGCTCGAGACCCGGATCCTCTAACGATGCCATGGAGCGGATGTTGTGCATGCTGGAAGCGCAACAACGACAAGCTGAGGAGAGTCAACGCCAGAATGAGCAACATCGACGGCAGACGGAGGCACGCCAGACTCAATTCGAGGCCCGATTCGGTGCACAATTCAAGCTGCAGCGGAAGCAGCTCGACACTCTTCGGCAGATCGTTCAAACAGTAGTGGCCAACAACAATAACTCCGTGACAACCCATGCCGTAACCGAGCCTGCGGCCAGACAAAGTGAAGTCGAACCGGAGGTACCCGAGCCTATGTCTGCAGCACCGAGAAGTTCCAACTTCGACGTGTCAAAATTCACGAAAAGCTGGCGTACTTTCTTCAACGGCACGGAAGATTCCTCTGTGGCGATCGACTGGTTGGAGGAACTGGAAGATAAATTCGAGCTTCTGGGTGTCGAAGAGTCCAAGAAAGTCGCATGCGCTCAACTTCTACTCCGATTGAACGCGCACGACTGGTGGGCCGTCCAAAAGCGAGCGACCAGACGCGACGACGAGACAGCGACAATTTCCTGGGCCACCTTCTGAGAGGCGTTCGAGATTGAGTACCTCCCCAAAGCCGTTCGACAAGAGAAGGAAAATGAATTTATGTAACTAAGGCAAGGGAATATGACGGTGCGGCAGTATGCAGCAGAGTTCAACAAGTTAGCTAAGTTTGCTGGAGAATTCCTGCCCTCCCTGGCGAGTCATGCTCGACGGTTCGAAGTGGGTCTACGACCATCTATCTACGCCCATGTGTCTGTTCCGCAATACAAAACGATGGGGGAGTCTCTCAACCACGCCCTCCGTCTTTGTAAGCCCCTGAATTTAGGGCTTATTTTCTTCAATTTTATAATTCAGTTATTTGGAAAAAATATTATTATTTGATTATTATTTGATTTAATGCTCTTTACCGTGACTTGGATTTCTAGAGCATCAGGGATGCCAGTCTCTGAAAACTTCCTTCTTGGAGTTTGTAGTAAACGAAATTATTTTCACATTGATATTTCGTGTCCCACTCGAACTCGTTCCCTTGTGCTCTTTTTGCTTCGCGCAAGTTCTGGTCAATATTAGACCATTTAATTATTAATTGAATTCCCACTCTTTTCCTTGATCATCATATGCACGTTACCATGACTTTTAATTTAGGAGTACCAGACTAGTCATTTTCTCGAAACCAACTTATCATGTTTGATCTACTCGAGACGCTCTTCACCCATGACCTTCGTGTCCCACTCAGACACTCCATTTTGTGCTTCATTTTCTTCGCACAACTTTCGGGTCAATTTAGGCCAATTAATTATCTACCGTGAAACCTGATTTAATTTTCAATTTAATTTCGGGATCCGACATCGACCCAATCTAGTCGACCCCAAATAGGAACATGGCCCACACGAAGCCTACTACCCACCTGACACTTGTGTCCCATTTATTTGAGCTCCCGTATGCTACTTATTGGCCCATGATTTTAAATACCCATTTTAATTCAGTTATTGCCCCCTGTCCGATTTTGGCCCGACCCGGCTCGACCGAACCCGAACCCAAGCTCCAAATTGTTCTCTCGTGACTTCCCAAATATCCCACATAATTTTCCTATTTTTTTCTATTTTGAAAATATCTATTTTTCTCTCTCTCTCCATGTCTATATATACACATATATATACATATAATATATATATTACACTCACCCTCTCTTTCCATATTTAAAACCCTCACTCTCTCTCCTAACTCCGCCTATACACAGCCGACCTTCCCCACCCTCTCTCTAAAAATATGTCTCTCTCAATATCTTTCTCTCTCTCAATATCTATTTATATATTATACACACATACATACTCATCTCTTTCTCTCCCAAACAAATATCAACTCTCTCTCCTTACTAACACAAACACACCACATCCCCCCACTTGCTGTACGAGCAATACCCCCCATCTCTATCTCACTATTTTCTCTCTCCCTTTTAAACTACACACACACACACACACTTATATTTCTCTCTCTCTTCCTAAAAAACACCAACACCATCACCATCTCCATTACAATTTTATTCTCCTCCCATGCTCGACCTCCTTCTCCTCCTCCCTGGCGGAGCGCCACCACCAGCAACCCGAGCCTCCACTCCTCATCTTCTCCTCATCTTCTTCATCACATCATTCACCACCACCTCCACCATCAATACACCACCTCACCACCACCACAAGCCACCCCCGAACCACCTTCTCCTCCTCCTCCTTCCACCCTCGGGCTCGGGCTCGGCCAGCCATGGCCGAACAGCAGCAGCGCAGCAGCGCAGCGCAGCGCGCAGCACAGTGCGCGCGTTGCCGCGGCCAGCCGCGCGCGAGCGCCGGCCAACCGTGCGCTGCCGCAGGCCGCCGCCGCCGTGGCCGGCCACCCCCTGGCCGGGCGACCCCCAGGCACCACCCTGTGGCGGCCAACGACCTCCGGGACGCGCCGTCTAGGCGATTTCAACGTTTTTCTCGGAGTTCCGTCGACGCGCGCGCGGAGAAATTTCAGAATTCGCGTTTCGGGATAGCGACTTCGCGCACGTGTTCTGGAGAATCCGACCGTTGGATCGGCGATTTATTTGCTCCATCACAATCTCGGTATATAGCAGTTCACTCCCCTCAATTTTTGTCCGTTAATTTCGTCGTTTGATACCTCAAAACTGGCCACCAAGTTGACGTTTTAAATTGAACTATTTTTGGACAATTTCGTGACGCCAAGTTCGCGGGTTCGTATGTTCGTCATTGCAGCTTCGTTTGGTGCGCCGTCGGTTTCAGTGCACAACTGGTATAACCCTCTTCCGGCCCCCTTTAGATTTCATTTCAGTTTGAGCTTGTTAGGTCGGTCGAATTCGACGCCAAAGTTGGCCGTTCGAATTCTTAGTGTTGCACTTGTAAAATTCTATTTTTGAACCCGGGACTCCGGATTCAATTTCTGACACCACCAGTAGATTCGTGGCGTCGTTCTGGTATGTTTTCATATAAATTTTGTTAGATTTGGAGGACGTGGGCCCTGGCATGCATTTCGGTACAAAGTGGGCCCCATAGTCCGGGTCTACGGGACTTTTTGACGCCGGCTCATCGGAATCCAATTCTGGACATACCGTTGAGTTTGTATCGTCATTCTGGACTCGTTGACATATAATTTGCTGAGTTTTGAAGACATTTGCTCTGGCACGCATTTTCGTGCAAACCGGATTCTAAATGTCCGCGTCAACGTATCATTTTGAGATCGGCACATCGGAATCCTATTTTGGAAATACCGTTGGGTTCGTATCATCATTCTGGATTCGTGACATATAATTTGCTAGATTTTGTAGACTTCTATCCTGACACATTTTTCGGTACAAAGTGTGTCCAACGACGGACATCATTTTGACCCGAAATTACCATTTTGCCCCTGTGTCCAAATTGGACTTTTGGACAGGCTATTCTAGCTATTTTGACCATTCTGGACACGTTGGTGATGTTAGTTTCATCATCCGACAACATCTGTAGATTTTTTCCCTTTTTGTGTCACCCTATTATTATAATATTTTCTCCTTTTGGTTGTTTTAGAGACCCGTCGATTTCAGTGATTTCTAAAGCACTGAAATTCATAAGTTGACCTTGTAGATGTTTATAGAGACTAGCTTGACCTTTATTGACCATGGTTGACTACTTTGACTAAACGTCGAAGTAGAGTCAACATTTGACGTAGGTTTGACCAGATTTGACCAACGTTGACTTTTTGACCAAGTCAACTGTAGATCAACCATTGACCTATTTAACCTAGATTAGACTTAGAGTTGACCAGAGTTGACCAGTTGACCAAAGTCAACTGTACGTCAACCTTGACCCAGTTTGTCTTAGTTTGACTTAGATTGACCTAGTTTGACTTAGATTGACCAAGTCAACTGTACATCAACCATTGACCTATTTAACCTAGATTAGACTTAGAGTTGACCAGAGTTGACCAGTTGACCAAAGTCAACTGTACGTCAACCTTGACCCAGTTTGTCTTAGTTTGACTTAGATTGACCTAGTTTGATTGCTTTGACTTGTCTTGACCTAGTTTGACTTAGTATGACCTGATTTTACTTCCAAACCCTTATATTGATACAGTATTTCCACCTATAGGTCCTCGAGGCACTGTTCTTGAACCAGTTGACATATTCCACCAGATCTCAGGCGAGTACATTCTCTGATAATATTTATGTTTTATGATATCATCTTTCTTTCTTGTATTTAGTGTAGATATCCTTGTTCTCTTGACACATTGTTCACACGGATTGGTATTTGTCTGGATCCCGTCATAAGATATTATTCCTCTTATATATGGTATGCCTTGTGCAAGTCTTCCTAGTTCCTTGTGCATTGTATAGACAGGATTCCTGCGAAGGCTAGCTACCTTCTCAGAGAATCACGTGTCATGACGTGTCATGACTGGATCCACTATATTAGTCAGAGATGGGGGTGTTAGCGTAGATATGTGATCAATACCCCACAAATTATTGTATCATCATTGTATAGTGTTAATCATACACTCTCGTATGATTAGCCGGGCTATGATTAGCCAGGCCAAACATTGTATCAAGTTCTAAGCCGATCACATGTTGAAACTAATACTAAACTCACATAGATATAGTTCCAGATTTTTGTACATGATATATACTATTTTCTTGTTTTTACATTCAGTTACAGTCTTGACATGCCTTACCATGATTCATGTACATATTATTTTACCTCGTATATTCTCTCTATTTACTGCTACATTTTCAATATCGTCTAACTAGAACTATTATTTGAGATTTGTGGTCATTCCATCCTGACTGGATATGTTGATAAAATTTTAGGAGTAGTTGTGCCCTCAGTATTGGACTTCATGATGTTGCTAGCTGAGGTGGATTTCACTATTCTTCTATGTGAGTTGCCTGGTAGTTATCCTTAGTTAGTCTTATTGTTCCTTCTTTATTTTCTGTCTTATCTTTCTTAGTTTTCGTGATGTGACATGAGTACATTTCTAGTTATAGATCTTTAGATGTTGTAGTTAGTATAGTATACTTGACAACGTTCTACCACCGATATCGCGGCGTAGGCTGGGCGTGGCCCGCGTATTCGTACCCGTATATCCGGGTGCTGGTCGTGACACATTTTTAGTGGTGGCCCATGCAGGCCAGTCTTTGCTATTAATGCGAAGTCGTGGTAGTACTTGAGCTTATCTGTACTACTGCGAGCCTGCCCTAGGATTAAGGTTGGGTCATGGAATATTTTAGGATTTTGGTACTCAGTCACATATTAGGAACTCTTGGTAGATTCCAGGGATGACCCCTGGGAATCTTATTTCAAACTTTTTGAAACTTTTCCGATTCATTCCTGTCCGTCCTGATTTCTGAAATATTTGTCCGTATCAAACTTTATTCTTTCTTGGAATGAGTTTGTGGACCCCAGAGGGAGGTATAAGTTGGACTTGTATATCATCTAGGTTGGGGAGAGAATATGATTTACCAACCTCGTATCATGGTCGAGGTTTGTTTTAGATTATATTCCACCATTTTCTATCTTGACCTAGGTAGTACCCTCGGGACTTTCCCTGAGATTTTCCTCTGAACCCTATCTCGGAAGTTGTTTCCGTTGTTTCTATTAACTTACCCTTGACTTGTTATTGAATTTTAAATCTGAATATTCGTTGTTGACCTTTGATTTTGTTTTGGATAATTCTTTTCAGAATTGAGTTAAGATATCCTGATAAACATATGTTAGACGAGGACGATGAGAACAGTAAGTGTCTACTTTACTTATAGAGTTTGGAATTTATCGCAGTCATATTAGCTAGCCTGACAGGGACATGAAGCCTGATTTTGGATATACTATCATAGTTATGGAATTTAGATTCTCTTGCAACCATACCGGTTGGCGTGGTAAAGAATCTAGATGACATGATTATAGGGTGTATACCTTGGTTATGGACTCTATCATTTATTGTAGCTATGTTTACTGGCGTGGCGTAAATTCTGGCAACATAATTTTGGATAGACGTGTATGGTTATCAGGTCATATCTTAAGTTGATTCACTTCTTTTACCAATTGAGCAAGATAATTCTTACCATTATTTCTTGTTTATCATTATTTTCTCTCCCATCGCATGATGATTTCCTCATCTCGTCATCATTTCCTTTGACTTGTTTAGCTATGTCTTGATTACACAAATCACCTATCTCGTATCTACATCTGTCATCTACACTTGAAAACTCTAAAAATTTTAAAATTTTATATCTAAATTGTTTCTTAAATTTCGATATTGTTAAGATTTTGATTCCCTTCTGTCCATAACCAATCAATTTTGGTCGTCTTGTTTATCGTGCCAAAGAGTCTTGGTTGCTGACTAGACTCTAGATGACTTCAAATTTCTTTGTGACTTGGGTCCCTCCTAATTGTGCTTTTAGGACCTTGATTTCGAATTCATGATTTTATCGTCTTTCATAACTGAACTTGGATCTTGATCGTGCTTATGTGACCTATAATCCGATTTCTATCAAATCTATCTCTCAATCGTGTTATTCTCAAATTTTTCCCTCCATTTTATTCTCTTAGCCCTGTTTTAGATCATGACTATCCAACTTTGATTTTCATGATCTTGATAATCTTAACCCTCAAATCGTGCCAAGTGAACATAGACTATTTCCAATTTTAATCACGTTCGAACTTGGATCGTATTTTATGATTTTATTAATCATACTCCTAAATCTTTGATCGGGCCTATAAGACCTTGACTTTGATTTTTTTTTTTGTGTCTGAAATTTTATCTCAACCATGCCAAACCTTGTTTTTGTCATGGTTAGCTTTTCATCTTGATCGGACCTGTACGACTTTCGGGTTGATTTCTATCAACCTAAGTCCTACAAATCACCCCGTACTTGAACTTCATTATATCTTCGATTATCCTCATCGTCTCTAAAATCGTGCCTCAATGACTTGACTTATTTCTGAAATCATGCACATATAATTTTATTCATATCATGATTCTATCGTGCCAAATCCCTCATCGTGCCTGAACAATTGTAAATCAATTTTTTTGATCGTGCAAACTCATCATTCTTGGATCGTGCCTAAAATATTGCCTAAATCTTCTATCCTGTTTTAACCCCCACTACCAACCTTTAAATTTCGAGGACGAAATTTTATAAGGTGGGTAGGATTGTAAGCCCCTAAATTTAGGGCTCATTTTCTTCAATTTTATAATTCAATTATTTGGAAAAAATATTATTATTTGATTATTATTTGATTTAATGCTCTTTACCGTGACTTGGATTTATAGAGCATCAGGGATGCCAGTCTCTGGAAACTTCTTTCTTGGAGTTTGTAGTAGACAAGATTATCTTCACATTGATATTTTGTGTCCCACTCGAACTCGTTCCCTTGTGCTCTTTTTGCTTCGCGCAAGTTCGGGTCAATATTAGACCATTTAATTATTAATTGAATTCTCACTCTTTTTCTTGATCATCATATGCGCGTTACCATGACTTTTAATTTAGGAGTACCAGACTAGTCATTTTCTCGAAACCAACTTGTCATGTTTGATCTACTCAAGACGCTCTTCACCCATGACCTTCGTGTCCCACTCAGACACTCCATTTTGTGCTTTATTTTCTTCGCACAACTTTCGGGTCAATTTAGGCCAATTAATTATCTACCGTGAAACCTGATTTAATTTTCAATTTAATTTTGGGACCCGACATCGACCCAACCTAGTCGACACCAAATAGGAACATGGCCCACACGAAGCCTACTACCCGCCTGACACTTGTGTCCCATTTATTTGAGCCCCCGCATGCTACTTATTTGCCCATAATTTTAAATACCCATTTTAATTCAATTATTGCCCCCTGTCCGATTTTGGCCCGACCCGGCTCGACCGAACCCGAACCCAAGCTCCATATTGTTCTCTCGTGACTGCCCAAATATCCCACATAATTTTCCTATTTTTTTCTATTTTGAAAATTTCTATTTTTCTCTCTCTCTCCATGTGTATATATATATATATATATATATATATATAATATATATATTACACTCACCCTCTCTCTCTCCATATTTAAAACCCTCACTCTCTCTCCTAACTCCCCCTATACACAGCCGACCTTCCCCACCCTCTCTCTAAAAATATCTCTCTCTCTCAATATCTTTCTCTCTCTCTCAACATCTATTTATATATTATACACACATACATACTCATCTCTCTCTCTCTCTCAAACAAATATCAACTCTCTCTCCTTACTAACACAAACACACCACACCCTCCCCACTTGCTGTACGAGCAACACCCCCCATCTCTATCTCACAATTCTCTCTCCCTTTTAAACTACACACACACACACACACTTATATTTCTCTCTCTCTCTCTTCCTAAAAACCACCAACACCATCACCATCTCCATTACAATTTTCTTCTCCTCCCATGCTCGACCTCCTCCTCCTCCTCCTCCTGGCGGAGCGCCACCACCAGCAACCCGAGCCTCCACTCCTCATCTTCTCCTCATCTTCTTCATCACATCATTCACCACCACCTCCACCATCAACACACCACCTCACCACCCCCACAAGCCACCCCCGAACCACCTTCTCCTCCTCTTCCTTCCACCCTCGGGCTCGGGCTCGGCCAGTAATGGCCGAACAGCAGCAGCGCAGCAGCGCAGTGCAGCGTGCAGCACAGTGCGCGCGTTGCCGCGGCCAGCCGCGCGCGAGCGCCGGCCAACCGCGCGCGAGCGCCGGCCAACCGCGCGCTGCCGCCGGCCGTCGCCGCCGTGGCCGGCCACCCCCTGGCCGGGCGACCCCCAGGCACCACCCTGTGGCGGCCAACGCCCTCCGGGACGCGCCGTCTAGGCGATTTCAACGTTTTTCTCGGAGTTCCGTCGACGCGCGCGCGGAGAAGTTTCAGAATTCGTATTTCGTGACAGCAACTTCGCACACGTTTTTTGGAGAATCCGACCGTTGAATCGGCGATTTCTTTGCTCCGTCACAATCTCGGTATATAGCACTTCACTCTCCTCAATTTTTGTCCGTTAATTTCGCCGTTTGATACCTCAAAACTGGCCACCAAGTTGACGTTTTAAATTGAACTATTTTTGGACAGTTTCGTGACACCAACTTCGCGGGTTCGTATCTTCGTCGTCGCAGCTTCGTTTGGTGCGCCGTTAGTTCCGGTGCACAGCTGGTATAACCCTCTTCCTGCCCCCTTTAGATTTCATTTCAGTTTGAGCTTGTTAGGTCGGTCGAATTCGACGCCAAAGTTGGCCGTTCGAATTCTTAGTGTTGCACTTGTAAAATTCTATTTTTGAACCCGGGACTCCGGATTCAATTTCTGACACCACCAGTAGACTCGTGGCGTCGTTCTGGTATGTTTTCAAATAAATTTTGTTAGATTTGGAGGATGTGGGCCCTGGCACACATTTCGGTACAAAGCGGGCCCCACAGTCCGGGTCAACGGGACTTTTTGACGCCGGCTCATCGGAATCCAATTCTGGACATACCGTTGAGTTCGTATCATCATTCTGGACTCGTTGACATATAATTTGCTGAGTTTTGAAGATATTTGCTCCGGCACGCATTTCCGTGCAAATCGGATTCCAAATGTCCGCGTCAACGTATCATTTTGAGATCGGCACATCGGAATCCTATTTTGGACATACCGTTGGGTTCGTATCATCATTCTGAATTCGTGAACATATAATTTGCTAGGTTTTGTAGGCTTCTATCCTGACACATTTTTCGGTACAAAGTGTGTCCAACGGCGGACATCATTTTGAACCGAAATTATCGTTTTGCCCCTGTGTCCAAATTGGACTTTTGGACAGGCTATTCCAGCTATTTTGACCATTCTGGACATGTTGGTGATATTAGTTTCATCATCCGACAACATCTGTAGATTTTTTTCCTTTTTGTGTCATCCTATTATTATAATATTTTCTCCTTTTGGTTGTTTTAGAGACCCGTCGATTTCAGTGATTTCTAAATCACTGAAATTCATAAGTTGACCTTGTAGATGTTTATAGAGACTAGCTTGACCTTTATTGACCATGGTTGACTACTTTGACTAGACGTCGAAGTAAAGTCAACATTTGACCTAGGTTTGACCAGATTTGACCAACGTTGACTTTTTGACCAAGTCAACTGTAGATCAACCATTGACCTATTTAACCTAGATTAGACTTAGAGTTGACCAGAGTTGACCAGTTGACCAAAGTCAACTGTACGTCAACCTTGACCCAGTTTGTCTTAGTTTGACTTAGATTGACCTAGTTTGATTGCTTTGACTTGTCTTGACCTAGTTTGACTTAGTATGGCCTGATTTTACTTCCAAACCCTTATATTGATACAGTATTTCCACCTATAGGTCCTCGAGGCACTGTTCTTGGACCAGTTGACATATTCCACCAGATCTCAGGCGAGTACATTCTCTGATAATATTTTTGTTTTATGATATCGTCTTTGTTTCTTGTATTTAGTGTAGATATCCTTGTTCTCTTGACACATTGTTCACACGGATTGGTATTTGTCTGGATCCCATCATAAGATGTTATTCCTCTTATATATGGTATGCCTTGTGCAAGTCTTCCTAGTTCCTTGTGCATTGTATAGACAGGATTCCTGCGAAGGCTAGCTACCTTCTCAGAGAATCACATGTCATGACGTGTCATGACTGGATCCACTATATTAGTCAGGGATGGGGGTGTTAGCGTAGATATGTGATCAATACCCCACAGATTATTGTATCATCATTGTATAGTGTTAATCATACACTCACGTATGATTAGCCAGGCCAAATATTGTATCAAGTTCTAAGCCGATCACATGTTGAAACTAATACTAAACTCACATAGATATAGTTCCAGATTTTTGTACATAATATATACTATTTTCTTATTTTTACATTCAGTTACAGTCTTGACATGCCTTACCATGATTCATGTACACATTATTTTACCTCGTATATTCTCTCTTTTACTGCTACATTTTCAATATCGTCTAACTAGAACTGTTATTTGAGATTTGTGCTCGTTCCATCCTGACTGGATATGTTGATAAAATTTTAGGAGTAGTTGTGCCCTCAGTATTGAACTTCATGATGTTGCTAGCTGAGGTGGATTTCACTATTCTTCTATGTGAGTTGCCTGGTAGTTATCCTTAGTTAGTCTTATTGTTCCTTCTTTATTTCCTATCTTATGTTCCTTAGTTTTCGTGATCTGACATGAGTATATTTCTAGTTATGGATCTTTAGATGTTGTAGTTAGTATTGTATACTTGACAGCGTTCTACCGTCGATACCGCGGCGTAGGCTGGGCGTGGCCTGCGTATTCGTACCCGTATATCCGGGTGCGGGTCGTGACAGTCTTGAACGCCAATATCCTCCAGGTGCTACCGGCGCTGTGCATACCTACAATCACAAATGCCCTAGCTATGCGGGATGAAACAACGTGACCAAGCGTCCGAACAACGGGCACCAGGGCGGACATCAGGCGCGAAACCAGGGACCCCACTGCACAAAATGCAACCGGAACGGACACCTTGTTGTCGACTGTGAAGTTCAAAATGGCGGGTGTTTCATCTGCAGAAAAAGGGGTCACTTTCATGGAGACTGCTCGAACCGTAGAAGAAACAACTTGAACACGCTTCAGCATCAACAGCACCGTCCGGGGAATTAAGTTCCGGCACCTCGAGCACCTCAACCCGCACCGCCAAATAGCCAAGACTGTCGCCCAAATGCCCAGGGCCGCGTCTACGTCATGAACCGAGATGAAGTGCTTGCATCAGATACGGTCGTGACAGGTATACTAAATTTTAATAATGTGCCTGCTCGTGTACTATTTGATTCAGGTGCTTCGCATAGTTTTATATCGGCGGACTTTGTCGCCAAGCACAAATTTTTGATAATATTGTTAGATCTCGACCTTAGCGTAAGTACACCTTCGGACACACCAATACTCACTAATTTAGCCTGCGTCGACGGGATTATCTGTATCGGCGGTCAAAAGATCGATCTTGATGTGATAGTTCTAGACATGAAGGACTTTGATATCATTCTGTGAATGGATTGGCTCGGGCCGTGCAACGCAACCATAGACTGCGCCAGAAAGACGGTCACCTTACGCATACCAGCAGTGCCTAAATTCTGCTTTTTGTGTGGGGAGACGTCGTCGACCTGCATGCTAATCTCGACAATTTCTGCTCGGAGGATGCTACATTCTAGGTGGAAGGCTATTTGGCGTTCGTCCGAGACATGCGACAGGATGGTGCAAACGCGGGTCAGACCGACGTTGTGGCAGAATTCCCCGATGTGTTCCTGGACGAGCTACCCGGCATGCCCCCCGACCGAGAAATCGAGTTCAGCATCGATACATTCCCCGATACTCGACCGATTTCCAAGACCCCGTACAGAATGGCCCCCGCCGAGCTGAAGGAACTCAAGGTCCAGTTACAAGAGTTACTCGACAGAGGATTTATTCGGCCTAGTGTTTCACCGTGGGGAGCGCCCGTGTTGTTCGTGAAGAAGAAGGATGGGTCCGTACGTCAGCGTCGATTATCGAGAGCTGAACAAGGCCACCATTCGGAACAAGTATTCATTGCCCCGTATAGACGACTTATTCGATCAACTACAAGGTGCCTCGGTATTTTCGAAGATTGATCTCCGCTCGGGCTACCATCAACTCAAGATCAAGTCAGACGACGTGCAAAAGTCAGCCTTCCCCACTCAGTACAGCCACTACGAGTTCCTGGTGATGCAATTCGGCCAGACGAATGCCCCTGCCACCTTCATGGATCTAATGAATCGGGTATTTCGACCCTTTTTTGATAAATTTGTGGTAGTCTTTATTGACGATATTCTCGTCTACTCGAAGGACAGGGCGCAGCATGTAGAACATCTACGGGCCGTGCTGCAGACACTTCGAGAGAATGAGTTGTATGCAAAGCAGAGTAAGTGCGAATTTTGGCTAAGCAGCATATCCTTTCTTGGTCACATCATTTTTTCCGAAGGCATTGCAGTCGATCCGAAGAAAGTGGAAACTGTTGCTGATTGGAAGCGGCCTGCGTCTGCTAGTGAGATTCGAAGCTTTCTTGGTTTGGCGGGATACTATCGACGCTTCGTGAAAGACTTCGCGAAGATTGCATCGCTATTGACTCGCCTCACTCAGAAGGGAGTCGTGTATGAGTGGTCGGATGACTGTGAAGCTTCTTTCCAGGAGCTAAAATAGCGACTAATTTTGGCCCCTATACTCGCACTTCCGGATGGGCCAGAGGGTTTTTAAATATTCAGCGATGCTTCAGGCCAGGACTTGGGATGTTATCTCATGCAGCGAAACAAGGTGATATCCTTCGCCTCCAGACAGTTAAAGTCGCACGAGAAAAACTATCCTACGTACGACTTGGAGTTAGCGGCGATTATGTTCGCATTAAAATTGTGGCGTCACTATCTATATGGCGTGACATGTACGATCTATACCGACCATAAGAGCCTCAAGTATCTCTTCACCCAGAAGGAATTGAACTTGCGACAGAGGCGCTGGCTCGAACTGATCAAAGACTATGACTTGACGATCGACTACACTCCGGGCAAGGGAAATATGGTTGCGGATGCTCTGAGTCAAAAATATCTTGCCTCGCTATCCATCAACCGCAGACTACTACAAGATCTAGAAGAAATGAGAATCGATCTCCGGGTTCGATTCAGGGATGTACGGTTGGCGCAGCTGCAGTTAGAGCCGAGTTTGCTGGAAAAGATCACGGCCGCTCAGAAGGATGATCCGTACCTAAAAAAATATGCGAGCAAATTTTGACAGGTAGTACAACCGACTTTGCAGAAGATAAGACCGACGTGCTGAGATTGAATGGCCGACTATGTGTTCCATATGATTTAGAACTACGAAAGGAGATAATGTCGGAGGCGCATTATGCAAAATATACCTTGCATCCAGGCAGTACCAAGATGTATAAGGACCTCCGCACGACCTTCTGGTGGCACGGGATGAAGAGAGATGTGGCGCTCTTCGTGTCGCAATGCATGGCCTGTCAGCAGGTGAAAGCTGAACATCAGCGACCGGGCGGGAAGATGCAGAACCTCGCTATTCCAGAGTAGAAATGGGATCACGTCACTATGGACTTCATTATTGGCCTGCCAAAGACACCACGGGGGAACGACGCCATCTGGGTCATCGTCGATCGATTAACCAAGTCAGCGCACTTTATTGCCATCAAAGTTACTTGGAGCGTTGATCGTCTGGCGCAGATTTATCTTGACGAGATAGTACGGCTGCACGGAGTTCCAGTATCCATCGTCTCTGATCGGGATTCACGATTCATGTCGCAATTCTGGAGTAGCCTTCAGTCGGCGCTGGGTACCAAGTTACAGTTCAGCTCAGCTTACCATCCTCAGACCGACGGCCAAACGAAGCACGTTAATCAGATTCTCGAAGACATGCTACGACTCTGCGCAATGGACTTCAAATCAAGCTGGAACGTACACCTACCGCTGGCAGAATTTGCATACAACAATATCTATCAGTCCAGCATCCAAATGGCGTCGTATGAAGCTTTATACGGCCGGAAGTGCAGATCGCCTATTTGCTGGGATGAAGTCGGGGAACGACAGATACTCGGCCCGGAGCTGGTAGAACAGACTGTGGAAAAGGTCAAGCTAATTCGGGAAAGACTGAAGATTGCACCGAGTCGGCAAAAGAGCTACGTCGACACCCATCGAAGACCGCTTACGTTCCAGGTGGGCGATTACGTGTTCCTGAAGGTGTCACCCATATGCGAGGAGTTACTCGTTTCGACACGAAGGGAAAGCTGAGTCCGAGATTCGTTGGGTCGTTCGAAATACTCGAGCGGCTCGCCCCAATAGCCTATAAAATTGCTCTACCGCCGACGCTTGAAGGTGTGCACAATGTCTTCCACGTCTCTCAGCTGCGGAAGTACGTGCACGACCCTAGCCACATAGTGGATTTTGGCCAGCTGGAGCTGAAGTCTGACTTATCCTACGTTGAAGAGCCAGTTCAAATCTTAGAATGCAAGGATAAGTTGCTTCAAAATCGGGCAATCCCTCTCGTTCGCGTACTCTGGAGGAGCCATGCAGCGGAAAAATCGACATGGGAACTCGAGTCGGAGATGAAGGAAAAGTTTCCTTCATTATTTTCATAGAGGTAGATCTGTTCTTAAGTTTCGAGGATGAAACTTTTTTTAGTTAGTTATGGTGTAGTGCCTCGTCCCTACATCGTGCCCCGTTCTCCGTCAACGGGGTGCGCGAGAAAGGAACACTGTCGCTATCGACTCGGTCGGGACCGATAGGTCGGGATCGATCGAATCGATCGAACGGGAACGGTTGAATTAAGATCCATTCCCCGTTATGGAATGGCTTCTTCGGAACCAAGTCCCATATTCAGCGGGTTGTGCCTCAAGGATTGACTCTGCGGCTGAGTCGGGAGAGACCTCCCGTTGCTCTGCTTTTTATGCCACTTGCGTTGGTTTTGGCTTTATTTTCTGAATGCATTTTTGTGAATGTTTTCGATAGTTTTCATGGCTTACGTTTCGAACTTTGCATTCGTATCGAATTTCCTTGAATAACACAGTGTTCTAATCGGTTTCTTGTGCGATTTCAGGTGATCACGTAGGCAACGTCTAGCGCGGCCAACCAGTTTCTCGCCTCAAGTAAATACTAAGGTGAGTGGCTGACCCTTCTTCCCTCGACCCTCTTTTCTAATACATTATCGATACTAGACATGTGCTATTCTAGATGTAATGCAACGACATGAATGATATTCCGATGATCGGTCACACGACGTCCCACGAACACGAACTATACAAATGCTTGTCATATAACCTTATCGTGCTTGCAATTACCGTATTATATAGAATCATGCTAAGAAAGGATTTATCGATCAAATGAATGTCGCAACGATACTATAAAATGTGCCTTGAAATAACAATTAACTTAGCACGGTCATGGACAACTTATCGACAAGGGCAATTGTTTCTTCGGACGATATCCCGAGGCCACGGGACCGTTCCGGCCTAGGAAGAAACACGGATAGCTATGCCGGATGCATGCCACGGTAGGCAGTAGCTTTCAACGGGGTCGCTACCTGCGCTGAAGGACCACTGTCTACCAAGCTATATATCCAGGATGGCTTGTCGTGCCAGTGACCTTCACGAATGCACTCTATTATGTCTTATTATTATCAACATGACAGGGAAGAACATGGTAAGTTTACGCTACAACGACGCGCTCTGTCGGGGTTAAGATCTATCGTCGTTATACGATTGTGCCTACAAATATAAGTTTGAATTGAGTAGAATGGCTAGAAACTTCACTAATCAAATGCATGCACGCTCACTTAACTTCTTCAACAAATGAGAGCACAGGATTTAAACTGCCATGCACCAGCACAAAGTGTAATGTGCTGACCCCCGCTCTCAGCAGGTACTCGGAACCAGGATAGCGTGCCAAGGAACTGAAGGCGACGCTCCTTTCTTTTGAAGCCTTGCTAGCGCGAAGGCTAACTTTGCAACTTTTGAAGACTCCAACCCAACTGCATCATGAGTCGCCTCTCGCCGATCCCAGGTCTTAGAGAGTCATTTTGATGTTTGTAAAAAAGGATGTAAATGTATGAAATGACTATCTCATCGATGTCGGTTGTAAGCCCGAGAGGCCTCTTTTGTAATCGAGCCTGTAACCTAACTTATTATCAATAAAAATGCAAGTTTTCTTTTCTATATGAATGTGTTCAATTTCTCTGCGTACTCTTACACATGCTGTTGTTTCGGATAACCTTATGAACCGCATTGTGCAAGCGCAACTTAGGTTTGTACGGCATCACGCCCGGGGGACGACTATCGATTCTACCGAATCGGGGCGTGACAGTATTGTCTTTGTACACCCGCATTGTTTTCGATATTTGTGGAGGAGGGTGTTAATTAGTACATTAGGAAATGCACCGGTGAGTGTTATCAATCCAACTAACATAAACTAACACACTAATCATGTGAAGTATAAAATTTATTAAGTGATATTACTATTAAGTATTATGGTCTATTGACACTTCATAATAAAAAATATAATGTAAAAGATGAAATCATAAGCGTACCACTTAGCATTGATTTCTTACTCACAATCCATTTGTCTGTCCCTGCATAAAACAAGAATCAGCACTTATCATTCCTACATAAATATTCGTTAACATGCAATCTGTCTATATTACGGTCATTGGTGAATTCGACATAAAGGACTATATAGGGTATTATGACATCATAAACGAGCTTCCAGTCCGGGTAGCTATTCCCACTAAAGATCCCATAATACTTCGTGGTTGAATCACGTTCCACACGGTGCGGATACCATTTAAAAAAAGTCAAACATTATGAAAAAATTGTCATCACCATATAAATATGTGAACAATTTAACTATAAAATATATAACGTATGGTACATAAACTGAAATAAAACAATATAATTATCTACTTGTACAACAGTTCATTCTCGCGATATCTCAATTCTTAGTAGGATATTCCGATTGGCGACACATTGGTCCGAATCATTCCAACTATTTTGTGGTACCAATCAATCCACATCCATATTGCTTCCCATACTATGCGATCTTACTAAATTAATCTCGTGCATCGACATATTTAATGATTATAGTTTCAGTGTCCTAATTCTTAGCATTAATAACATATACACAACTTCTTTTATTTGTTACTTCTACTAGGCATATCATCAATCTAAGGACATTGTAAGAAAATAAATATTTTTTTATTAAGCCATTAAGGAAAGGAAAGAAGGGCCATACTCATCCACCAATTAGAGAATTTGCCAAGAGAAAGAAAATCGTTTCGCAAAGGATATATAAAGCCTCAGTTACGTGTCCTTCTACTATGACACCAACATCGGATCAGTTCACTTCTTTTGTCCTTTCTTTCTCTCAGAATTCTCAGAATGAATGCAAAATTCGATGAAAGCAGACAATAGAAACAATTATAAAAATAACATCAAAACACATTCATCAGAACCAATGTCCAATGAAAATGTATGAGAATTTGAGGCTCTTATATATATAGTTTATTCACCAAGACAATCTATGCATTTAGAACTTATTTCAACAAAAGTCAATCCATGAATAAGAAAGGTTCTCTATGCATTCATTCTGATCGATTAGATGCCAATTTTTTTTTTTTTTTTTTTTTTTCCAATTGACCTAGTTTTGACTGAGTCCTATTAACCATAAACTCACGCAGTGCACAACCATTAAGTGAGACAATACATTGCCTACTAGCTTGATGTTGCATCCTTGACCTACTTGGTATTGTTGGACCACGCCACATTTCTATATCAGATGAGGTTTATTGAGTGGCCATTAAGAAAATACAGAGAGGTTGAAGGAGAGCTCATTGGAGATCATGTATGAATAAAGTTTTCGTATTACGATTTTTGTGTGTAATCCTTGTAAGATTTTGACTCAATAAAGTTAGTTCATCTCTTGTCCCGTAGAGTAGATCGAATTTGACGGAATCACGTTAAAGATATTGTGTTCTTGTGTGCTACTAGTTCGGTTGATTATGTTTTGTTATTTTATTCATTGTTGTTAAAGTTATTGTTGCCGTTTGGATCGCTTCCGTATATGCACACGATTCACAATATATATATTATATTATTTATTACTGTAATATTTGATGGTGGTTTTGTGGATCAACAATGTAGATTGTTGTCATCCTTGGTCTAATATATTAGACACAATATTCGTAGATTACGCATGCACCATAAATATCAAGCAAGATTCTCGAACTAGCTATCAACTTGTTTTGGTTAGTATAGGTCCATCCCTCCTACCTACCTACTATTCTTCTTGGACCACTTTTTGACATACTCACTCCTAAGAAAGAAAGAACCGTAGGAATATGTTCTTCCTCAAGAGCTTGGAGGTTTGAACAAATTTGATAATGAAGTAGTAGCTCTCTTTGAAGGGAACGTTGCTTAGTGCATGGCTAATTATAGTTAGTAGCTAGCTATAGAGATGCGTTCATGACCCAACACTACAAAAATATGACAATTTAGCGACTGACCTAGCAACTGACAATAACTAGTCGCTAGACCAGCGACTAAATAGCGACCGAAAATCGACAAATGCGTAATTCAATTCACTGATCAATGTCGATTTTTAGTTGCTAAAGAGTCGGAATTATCTAATAATTTTTATAGTGACTGATTATTTTTCGTCGGTCATTAGTCAATGGTTTGGATTTGTAAATATTTTCTATCCAGCGACTAAAATTTTGTAGGAGCAACCAATTTTTCATTTCCAAATATTTGATCCCTCCAAGTATATTTCTTCCCCCCCCCCCCCCCCCCCCCCCCCCCCCCCCCCCCCCCCCAAATTTCGGCGGTTCTTTCCTCCTCCTCTTCCCACCTCCGCCAAACCCTACTCCTATTTATGTGCATGTGGCAAAGTTAATTTGTAACTCTTATGGTGCGTTTGGTACGCGGTATTTTTTTTTTATTCCCGCGAAAATTTAAGATGAGAATCTATTACCACGTTTGTTAGGCTTATAAAAAATTTATTCCCGGAAATTATAAATACCCGGGCAAATAGTTTACCCACAAAACATGGGAATTCTATCCCTTGAGAATAGGTGGGTATTTTTTTTTTGCCTGGGCAAAAAAAAAATTGTTTAAATTTTTTTCTTCTTTTTTGATCAATTTTGATTAGTTTTGAACATTTTTTTCTTTTTTTTGTCTTTTTTATCTTTTTTGTCATTTTTTGTCGTTTTTACCAATTTTTTGTCGTTTTAAGCGATTTTTTGTCGTTTTTACCAATTTTTTGTCTTTTTTGTCACTTTTTGATTATTCTGTCTTTTTTATCGCTTTTTTGTCATTTTTTTTTCGTTTTTACCATTTTTTTGTCGTTTTAAGCGATTTTGTCGTTTTTACCCATTTTTTGTCTTTTTTGTTACTTTTAGATTATTTTTTGTCGTTTTTATCAGTTTTTTGTCATTTTTTTTCACTTTTACCAATTTTTTGTCGTTTTAAGCATTTTTTTTGTCGTTTTAAGCCATTTTTTGTCTTTTTGTCACTTTTTGATTATTTTTTGTCGTTTTTATCGCATTTTTGTCATTTTTTGTCGTTTTTACCAATTTTTTTGTCGTTTTAAGCAATTTTTTCGTTTTTACCCATTTTTTGTCTTTTTTGTCACTTTTTGATTATTTTTTGTCGTTTTATCGCTATTTTTTTCGTTTTTACCAATTTTTTATCGTTTTTACCAATTTTTTTGTCGTTTTTACCAATTTTTTGTCGTTTTTTTGTCATTTTTTGATTATTTTTTGTCGTTTTTATCGCTTTGTTGTCATTTTTTGTCATTTTTACCCATTTTTTGTCGTTTTAAGCAATTTTTTGTCGTTTTTACCCTTTTTTGTCTTTTTTGTCACTTTTTGATTATTTTTTGTCGTTTTTATCCAACTTTTGTCCTTTTTGTCGCTTTTTTTTGTCAATTTTTGTCGTTTTAAGCGATTTTTTGTCGTTTTGTAGGTTTTTTTTGCTGTTTTTACCGATTTTTAGTCGTTTTTGTCATTTTTTTTCTTTTTGGTCATTTTTACTTATTTTATGTCGTTTTTTATCATTTTTGTCGCTTTTATCGTTTTTTGTCGTTTTTGTCGCTTTTTGGTTATTTTTTGTCGTTTTAACCGATTTTTTGTCGTTTTAACCGATTTTGTGTTCTTTTTTGTCGTTTTTATCGATTATTTGTTGCAACCGATTTTTTGTCGTTTTAACCGATTTTTTTGGTCGTTTTTGCCGTATTTTGGTTTTTTTTTGTCGTTTTTTTACCGATTTTATGTCGTTTTTGTCGTGTTTTGGTTATTTTTGTCGTTTTTATCCCTTTTTTGTTATTTTTTGTCGTTTATACATTTTTTGTCGCTTTTTGGTCATTTTTGTCGTTTTAATCGATTTTTCGTCGTTTTCCATCGTTTTTGTTATTTTGTCGTTTTTACGATTTTTTTCGTTTTTACCGATTTTTTGTCCTTTTATCGGTTTTTTTATATTTGTTCATTTTTTTCGTTATTATTATTTTTTATTTTTTTTCCGGGAATATTTATATTGTCACCAAACATGGAAATATAATTTTCTCGGGAATTTAATTCCTTGGAATTTGATTCCCGAAAATATAGAATTCCCGGCTATATAGTATTCCGCGTACCAAACGCCCCCTAAAGCTCACCAATTATTGATCAAATTATATGAGGCTCTCTCTACACTTGTGCTTGGTAGGCATATCTACTTATTGGCAAACATAAAATTGTACTAAAGTGCAGCTATACAAACAAACACATGCGCATATTATTTTTGAGAGTCAACTATATATATAATTGGTCGATAATGAGCCTGGTCTGTGCGATGCGGAGCATCTACAACATCATAGGACTGACGAAAAATGGTCACAATTTGAACTGGCGTGGGACAGAATGGAACGTCCGTGCATGAAAACTCAACGGATAGGATGCTGTGCGGTAGGTCGAGAACCGGCACCATTCTACCACGGGTATAAATGACAGCCGACCACGCAGCCCGTCGTGTGGCACCGTATAGACGTCGTGAAGACATCGGGGGTGCCTTCGGCGTCGTGGGCGAAGCAAGACGTTGAGTTGCCGGCGTCGAAAGACGTCTACCGTCCCGTGAGGCTCTGGAGCGCGCGGAGTGTGCGAGACGCACGTGTGAGACGATGATGAAAAAGCCAGTACGGACAAGATCCGCACGAAGAGTCCGAAACGACATGACGACTGACTAAAAATCGTGTGCAAAAAGACACATGATTTAACTGAGCCTGCACGTGCTGAATTTAAAAAAAAAAACTATATATATAATCGGTGGGGTACTCTCTCCAGTCTTGGAAGGGAGGGAGAACGAAAGGCCATCGGCCGACGAATGCCTTACATGGGACGGATGTGTTTGCTGCGCGCGTGCATCCCATCGTTGCAGGTGACACTCCAAGAACGACCTGCAATAAGAAATAAGAATCGATAGAACCAAAACTAGTCCTGATCACAAGTAGTGAAAGATTTTGTTAAGCAGAGGGGGACAATCAAACTGACCTAACATAAGCCCATGCCGATGGCTAATTGTCAATTATAAGATTCTTTATCGATCCTTCGTTTAGCAGTAGAACATGTCACGCAGCTTAGCTGAAATCTTTGATCACCTTTGTCTGATCTCAAAGCCTTGCCTAATTTTATCGAAGAAGCTTAGGGAACAATGGCGACCAAAAAGTCAGGTTTGGCAAATAAGAGCATACACGCAGATTAATAGCCACTCAGCAACAAGAGAATTTGATGAATATGCCGATATACATAGGTTTCTTATAAGGGCACTTCATTTTTTTGATCAGGGCTAGTCCATTTTAAAATTTTATATTATTTACAAATTTGTCATTGAAGAAATTGATCAGGACTATCCCACTCTTTGGTATAAGTCACTAGTGCAAACAAGGACTGACCAATTTTCTGGCAGTCCTACAAACTGAATGGACTGCCAGAAAACTGGGCAGTCATAAGTCACAGCATGTAAAACAGAGGACTGCCCATTTTTCTGGCAGTCCTTACTGTATGTAGGGCTGCCAGAAATTTGAGCAGTCCTTGTCTGCACTAGTAACTTATAACAAAGAGTGGGATAGCCCTGATCAATTTCTTCAATGGCAAACTTGTAAATAATACAAAGTTTAAAATGGGTTAGCCCTGATCAAAAAGTGAAGTGCCTTTATAAGTTACCTATACATATTGGGGATAAGTTTGCGTACGTCATGATCCTCCTTTCCATAACCTGTATTAGCGGAAGTCTCGTGTCACATATAGTAGTCTGATCAATCTGTATATTTGTAAAAAAATCATGAAGCAATATAAAAATTCTCTTTTGCTTGGAAATAGAAAGATACTCCACTAAACTTTGATCCCAAAACATTGGGTCTCATGAAACATCAATATAGTGATAAGGAGATACATAAAATTTACAACTATTTCTACAATATCTATCATGATCCCCACTATGGGGGACTCATATAAATGCTTTATGGACCTATAAAAAAAAGAGAAAAGTACTGGCTATCTGCATCCCACTAGTTACTAAGCATATTCCAATTTTTTTTCCTTCCTATTCTATCCCTCCCCACTTAGCACACCCCCATTCCCCCTCCCGACCCTTCGACTTCGCCGCCGCCTTCACCGGTCCCGCCTCCACCGGTCCCGCCTCCTCCCGCCGACCCCTCCTCCTCCTCCTCCTCCTCCTCTTCCTCCTCTTCCTCCTCTCCCCCCTCCCGACCCTTCGACTTCGCCGTCGCCACCTCCTCCCGCCTCTCCCTCCTCTCCCTCCTCCGGCGAGGACGAGGCACCCGCGGAGGAGCAGGACAACCTCGGAGGCGCGTGGGTGGGAGTTGAGGGGACGAGGCCGCGTGGGACGAGGGAGAGGAGGGGTCGGCGGGAGGAGGAGGAGGAGGAGGGGTCGGAGGGAGGAGAGAGGAGGGAGAAGGAGGGGTCGGCGGGAGGAGGAGGAGGGGAGGCGGGGCCGGTGGAGGCGGGAGGGAGACGGGATCGGTGAAGGCGTCGGTGAAGTCGGAGGGGGGAAGGGGGGTGTGCTAAGTGGGAAAGGGTAGAATATGAATTTTTTTTGGGTGTGCTTAGTAACTAGTGGGGTGCGGATAGCCGCACCCAAAAAAATTTCAAGTGTACAATTGTCTGATAAGCACAGCTCTCTGCTATCAAAAGTGGGAGAAGGTGGTACAGAGTGTAACAAAGCGAGTGGGACTATGAATATATGATGAAGATTGGGCTGAGACCTATGACAAAGGAAAGGTGTAAGAAAGAAAAAGGTTGGCATCCATCTATCTATCCAAATCTAATCTCAGAGCTGCTTTAGCTGACAGCCACTCCTAAACTTCCATTGCTCCCTTTTTCCCAAGTCCTCCTTAGTAGGAGGACCGTCGAAAGTGAGGCATTGCCAGAAATTCACCACCTGCAACGATATCGTGGGGTTCACCAAATTGGTAGGTGGTGATCAATTGTTGGCAAACACTTCTGTGCTGACTCAAGCTACCGTCATATGCTTGTCTTTAACTAGATTTAGATTCCACAAATAGATTATTACCAAATTCAGACTGGACTCCAACAATCAATCTTACTTAAACTTGAGGTAGATGGTGAGTTTTGTGGCATGTAATCACTGAGGTTCTACAGCCAAATTAAGGGTTTTGTAGTGGACAATCAGAGAAAACTCAAATCTTTCATAAGACTAGGGATGACCCTCACCTAAACTAGAGTTTTGGTATTGGATCTATTAATGAATATATAGTCCAGAGAGAACCTCCTGCAATATATGTAACTGGACTGGCAGAACCAGGCTTCCAAGGAAATGCATACAGAATAGGATACCAAGGTCCTCCTAGCTACCTTATATAGACAGACAAACAAACAAGAGTCTGTCAGTAATTATTCATTTCAAAGTTACAGATTTTCTTAAATAAAATTATTTTGGAACTTGCGGTCCCACTCCTCTCATTGAAGAAGGTTGGAAGAGAGAAAATTCACTCAACAGAGGAACTATGTGACAGTTGCGGGCCTATGCGCCTACCCAGGAGGCCTATGCGCGTCAGTGACTGAGCTTCGGCTCATATGAGTTCCAAGTTTTTCCGAAAGTGACCCAGAGCGTTCCAGAAGTCCTTGTTTGAACTTGCTGGTTCCTGGGATCAGATCGTCTATGAGACCAATCTTGTTTTGAGCACCGGTGACCTGTTCACCCCAGCAAGGAGTTGATTTATGTTCGTCTCTTGTTGTTTTTAGTGCTATCTCATTGTAGCGCCTCACTACCAAAATAAGTAATATTGGCGACGAATTTAGTGTCGCCAATTATATACGTCGGTAATTTTTGTGTATTTAACGACGTTATATAAAGACGTCGCTGAACGTCACTATCAGGGACGTTTAGCGACTGTTAGCGACACACATTATGTTTTGGAAAGCTGATGTCGCGGTCTAGTCGCAGAACGTCGCTGTTTTGTTTAACTCAGCGACGTTTTGCGACTCCATAATAGGTACGTCGCCAGTTTTTTATTGAACAACGACGTTTAGCGACGTCTTTTGCGGACGTCGATAAAATATTTCATATAGGATTCCAGCCGATCAATTTTTTATTTTCTTTAACCTAAAATTTTCAATCTCCCGCTCTCCAAATTTTCTCCCCCTTTCTCTCTCCTTTCCGGCAAACCCCTCCCTCCGGCTACCGGTAACCCCACTTTCCCTAATTTTATGATTTTTGGGATAGCGACTTCGTACATGTTTTTCGAGAAATTCGACCGTTGGATCGGCGATTTCTTTGCTCCGTCTCATTCTCGGTATATCCATCTTCACTCCCCTCAATTTTCGTCCGTTAATTTTGTCGTTTGATACATCAAAACCGGCCACCAAGTTGACCGTTTAAATTGTATAATTTTTGGACAGTTTTGCGGAGCCAACTTCGTCGGTTCGTATCTCCTCCATCGCAGCTCCGTCTGGCGTTCCACTGGTTCCTATGCGTAGCTAGTATAACCCTCTTCCTGCCTCTCAAGTTTCGTTTTATTGTGAGCACGTTTGATTGGTTGAATTCGATGTCAAAGTTGACCGTCCGAATTCGTAATTTTCAAGTTGTAAAATTTTATTTTTGAACCCGGGACTCCAGATCCAAGTTGTAAAAATCAGATTCCAATATCCGGATCAACGGACCATTTTGAGATCGGCTCATCGGAATCCAATTCCGGATATATCGTTGAGTTCGTATCGTCATTCTGGATTCGTGGACATATAATTTGTTAGGTTTAGTGCACTTTTATTCTGGCACATTTTTCGGTACAAAGCGGGTCCGACACGGACACCATTTTGACCCAAAATTACCTTTTTGTCCCTGTGTCCAAATTGGACTTATGGATAGGCTATTCTAGCTATTTCGACTATTTTGGACACGTTGGTGATGGTTGTTATACCATCCGACAACATATGTAGGTTTTTACCCTATTATTATAATCTTTCTTCTTTGTTTGTATTTTTAGATCCTTGTATCGGAATTGAGATTCGTCAATTCCAGTGATTTTACCACCACTAAAATTGAATGTGTTGATCCTGTAAATGTTTATAGAGACTAGCCTTGACCATGTTTGACCATGGTTGACTGCTTTGACTGAACGTCGAAGTAGAGTCAACATTTGACCTAGTTTAACCTAGAGTTGACCAGAGTTGACTAGAGTTGACTAGTTGACCAAAAGTCAACTGTAAGTCAACCTTTGACCCAGTTTGACCTAGTTTGACTTGGTTTGACTTCCTATGACCTAGTGTGACTCAGTGTGACCTAGTTTTACTTAGTAGACTGAGGTTGACCTAGATTAATCATGTCTAACACTATTTGGACCCTAATTGACTCTTGTATATCTCATCTTAGGTCTGTGACTTCACTCTGAGCCAGATTACACAGTTGACATATCCCACCAGATCTCAGGCGAGTACATTCTCTGATAATATTTTTGTTTTATGATATCGTCTATGTTTCTTGTATTTAGTGTAGATATCCTTGTTCTCTTGACACATTGTTCACACGGATTGGTATTTCTCTGGATCCCGTCGTGAGATATTATTTCTTGTATTCTTTGGTATATCTTGTGCAAGTCTTTCTTGTTCCTTGTGCATTGTATAGACACGATTCCTGCGAAGGCTAGCTACCCTCTCAGATAATCGCGTGTCATGATGTGTCATGGTTGGATCCACTATACTAGTCAGGAACGGGGAGTATTAGTGTCGATGTGTGGTCATTATCCACCTTGTTATTCTTGTAGACCTTGTTTAATAGCCAATCCTACACTCCACGTATGATTGGCCGGATCATTAGACCTTGTGCAGACCCAAGCCGGCCACATATTGAAACTAGTACTTACACACTTAGATAGATGATTCTTGATTCTTGTACATGCCATGATCAGTTTTACTTGCCTTGTTCTAGCTCTAGATTTACAACTTACCTTGCCATGATACAAACATGTATATTTTGTGATTTCTTGTATATTCTCTCTATTTACTGCTACATTTTCAATATCGTCTAACTAGAACTGTTATTTGAGATTTGTGCTCGTTCTATCCTGACTGGATATGTTGACAAAATTTTAAGTGTTGTTGTCCCCTCAGTATTGGACTACAGGATGTTGCTAGCTGGGGTGGTTCTCGGTATTCTTCACCGTGAGTTGTCCCTCAGTAGTTCTAGGTCTGGTAGTTATTAGTTTTATTATTGTTTTCCTCTGTTTTATTCTTGTCTCATATGATCCTCGTAGATTTTAGTTGTTCCAGTGATATTGTTATTATTTCTTGTCTTATCGTCCTTAGCTTTTGTGATGTGATACGAGTACCTTAATAGTTACGGATCTTAGATATTGTGGTTAGTATCGGGTACTTGACAGCGCTCTACCGCCGATAATACGGCATAGGCTGGGCGTGGCCCACGTATTCCTACCCATATATCCGGGTGCGGGTCGTGACAAGTATCTCTGTACTCAAGCCATCTAGGTTGTCAACACATAGGTCAGCCTCCGCTATGCTCTTGGCCATGGAAAATCGGATTGTATCTACCATCGTATTGATCGCTCTACGTTTCCTACTTGTTGTATCTTCTTATCAAAGTGTTGAAACCTCCTTTGTGGCTTTAGTGCCACAGCCTCCCTTTCGGCCTCCTCTGCTCCCTCTTTGTTGCGGTTTGGAAAGCTTTGCTTTTGAGCGCTAAAGACGACTTGTTGTCCCGAAGCAAAGACCGACGTGAAATCTATCCCACCGGCCTCTAACATATGTCATTCTCCATCGACCTCCATTTCCTTATCCAACCTAATATCTATTTCTAGCAATCCGCTCTGATCCTTAGCCCGCATGTGCACTATTCTTCCTAGCCGTTGTCCACCTATCTCGTTTTGACTTCGAAGCGTCGTGTGTGCCTCTCCTAAAGGAGTTCGTCCGGTCGGTTGGGCAACTGGGACATCATTCAACTGTCGTTCCCCCTACCTGGGAGAAGATCAACATCGTAGCAGCTCCTCACGATCCCGTCTTGTCCCCGGTGCCAATTGGCCACCCTTGATCAGTGTTGTTTACTTCTTCCACGATCGCGCAGTCCTTTGTGAGATGTCCAAAGCACTTGCAACTTTGGCACGTGGGTGATGCCCATTCAAATTCTAGCATTTGCTAATAAACCCCTCCGGATGGGACCTCGAACTCAATAGATGAAGGTAGTTCCCGTCCGGCTTCGATCTCGACGAATATTTGTGCATAATTCATTTTAGTTATGTGTGTAGTCGCGTCATATGCTCTTATAGGAGTACCAATCAAACTCGTAAGCTTCATCATCATGGTGCTGCTCCAGAAGGAAGCATGCAGTTGTGGGAATCTATCCCATATGGGGGCCGTACGTAATACCTCCCTTTCGTACTGAGTCTCTAGTGTCCATGCTTTCATGAAGATGAGTCGGCCATCGAAAGTCCAAGGTCCTTCCTGCAAGATCCCCTCCATGTCTTCCCGCATCCCAAACCGCACTAAGTAGAAGTCGTTCTCTCTTCATAAGAACTCCATACTACCCTTAGGTCACCAAACACGAGTAGCATAAGCACGAATGTGACCATAAAAAGGTCTATTGTCGAGGACATACAGGATGATTGAATTATGCCAATATTCAGTTGTTTTGGCCAAGTTCTCCTCCGTGAACGAGGCTATGTACCTCGTTCCCACTTGTTTTGGTGGGACGATGTGCATCTGACTCAACGCGGTGTGCACCCACGTTCGAAGCATATCCACGTACGAGATTAATTGGAGTGGCATTGGCCTGATTGACCGCAATTTGCTGCCCTTTTTCTACTGTCGCAAGTCTTCTTTATTTGAACTTGCCAGTCGATCCCCGATTGCTTTCCAGCCCCTGCTTTGTGTGCAAATCCTACCGAGTGTGTGTCAGGCTCCGGACGTCCCCTCCTTGGTTAACAGATCTCTCAATCACCACCCTAGGCGGTCGACTACCTAGCGTCGCTACTTGACGTGTGCTTCTTGTAGGTATGCCTACTTGCTTCGCCTGTCCCGCCTTCCTTCCCCTGCATCTCCTGGCGACCGTCGTCCAACCACTTCTTTCGCCATCCCCAACCCGGCACCGGAAAGTCCCTTCCTCCCCTTCGCTTGCCGGCCGCCTGTCCAGGATCCCACGCTCGAGATCCAAACCCTAACTCTAGGTTCGTAGCAGCCATCTCTATATTATATTATTTTATTTTATTTTATATTATATATTATATATATATATATATATATATATATATATATATATATATATATATATATATATATATATATATATGTTCATATTTTTTAAATAAAAAGTTTAAATACTAAATTTCTTCACCCAAACTCTTCAACTCCTTGTCCTAAATCTTATTTCAGTTTATATTTTATACTGATCAAGGTTTGATTGCTATTTGATTATGTATTTAATATTACTTTTGTTAAAATTATTTTAAATATTATATCAGAGCCCGATAAACCGGATGAACCCGACCCAATCCGAGCCTACCTGATCCTCCGGGCTTAGTCTTGAACTTCATATGTTGAACCCTAGGTCGGTCGGGTCGAGCTTGGGCTTTGGCTAGCCTTATGATTCATCGGGTTGGGCTCGGGTTGACCTCAAGCCCGACCTAACCCGCCCAAGTTGCACCCCTACATATTCCTCATGTCAAAGAACACTAGATTATCAAGTTGTCGATGAGTAAAACATAAAACACATTACACAGCTGAAATTCAAGCTAATTACTCAAATATATGAAAGTCCTCAACAACTAAAATTCAATACAGAAGAAGCACATAAAACTGACTGTAGTTAAATCCTGACAAACAGTAGGAGCAGACTGCTCAATTCCCTACAAAGTATACAAGCCATGTGGATTAGTCCATGTCATATTCCCCATGTCAAATAACACTAAATTATCAAGTTATCGACGATTAAAATATAAAACAAATTACAAATAACTTAAATTCAAGCTAATTACTCAAATATGTGAAAGACCTAAATAACTAAAATTTAGCACAGAAGAAGCACGTAAAACTGACCGTAGTCCATCATGGCTCACAATAGGTGCATACTGCTCATTTTCCTGCAAAGTATTAAGTCCGTCCACGCCATATTCCCCGTGTCAAAGAACACTAAATTATCAAATTTTCGAAGAATAAACATAAAACACATTACACAAGAAGTATATAGGTAAATTTCAAGCTAATTGCTCAAATATTTGAAAGACCTTAATAACTGAAATTTGGTACAGAAAAATCACATAAAATTGACCATAGTATTACTTACATAGATACAAAAGATACACTAAGGATAATGTTAAAAAATAAATATTCATTTTTTTAGATGAGTATATTATAATACACAGGTAGTATGACAAGTAAGTTAATTAGGAATCTAGTTTTTTAGTCAAAACAAAAAATTCTTGCCACATGTAGCGTCTACACCATAGCTCCTCTCCTAAAAAAATAGATCATAAAATAGTATATTTTATATGTGTCACTAAATTTGTTTTCAATGAGCTTAATTCAAACTTTACATAAGAAAAAAGAAAGATGAATGAGCCTTACAAAATCAGATTATAAAACCTACCGCATTTTCTGTATTGGATTCGTGTGTCACAGTCGCTGACAAAGATGATTCAGGGCCTGCAGTAGTCTCCTCCTCGTTAGCCATCCACTCCTATAGACTTGCCACAAACTTTTTTTTTTTTGGCAGAAGTCAACTAACCACTTGACCTTATCTAAGGGCTCTATATATGGACTCCTTGCCTTTTTCATGACAAAATGGAGTATCATCAAGTGCATGCTCTAATTTACCTGACCTTACTAGGAAGATCAGAAACGACTTCCAAGGGAACTTAATATGTGATACTGCATCCTTTATCTTGTTGATAACCCAATCCCGATGCAAAATTCTCTAACTGATATTGTGACTTGTTATCAAACTTTTAGCATCCTTCGACATATTATCAATCATGCAGCTTCAGCACCTTAGCCTCCTTGACATGTTCTAATTTTAGTTGTTCACAATTTCTCTTGTAGTCACTAACCAACCACCTAAGCTTACTATAAAGATTCTGAGAAATGACTTCCTGAGGAAACTTGATATTTCACAATTTCTCTTGTAATCACTGACCAACCACCTGAACTTACTAGAAAGATTCTGACTTCCCGAGTAAACTTGATATGCGATATTGGATGATTCTTTCCGTTATAGTCACCAACCAACATGTTGACCTTGTTAGTAAAATTATTGGATTTCTGAGGCAATATTATAGCTGACATAGCATTCTTTATAAGACTATTAATCTCAATCCGACGCGAAAGTCTTTCTTCCTGAAGTGTGATCAAACTTTCAACCTCTTTCAGCTTTTTATTACTCTCTTGTAGCTTCAACAAAAGCTCATTTGTCCCTTAGCATGTTCTAACTCAAATTTTGTCTTATTAACCTCTTCAATAATTCTCTTATAACCACGAACCAACACGTTGACCTTATCAGTAACATCCTTTGGTTGTTGAGACAACATAATGGCTGGCATTGCTTGATGTAACAAAATATCAGATATTACATTATTTTTCTCATTCTTTGTCTCGATTTGGCGCAAAAGTTTTACTTTATGACTTGCGAGCATTTTATTACTTTGTTTAAGTTTCAGCAAAAGCTGCTTAGTCTCTTCCTTCGCCTCCTTTAAGTTCGATAAAGACTATCTCGTTTTCTTCTGAGGCTGCAAGTGCAATTTTATACTGTTTAAATAATAAATAATAAAAATAAAATAAAATAAATAATAAATAATAACTAATAAATAATAAAATATAAAATATAAAATATGAAAAATATGATATAAAATATAAAATATAAAATATAAAGTATAAAATATAAAATATAAAATATGGAATATAAAATATAAAATATAAAATATAAAATATAAAATAAATAATAAATAATAAATAATAAATAATAAATAATAAATAATAAATAATAAATAATATAAAATATAAAATATAAAATATAAAATATAAATAAATAATAAATAATAAACATAATAAAAAAATTAATTATTAAATAAAATAATAAGTAAATAAATAAATAAATAAATAGTATCATCAATGTTATTCGTGCGAGTGAGTCAGAGCTAACCATGCACTTGATGACATTGATGATATTATTTATTTATTTATTTATTTATTTATTTATTTATTTATTTATTATTTTATTTTATTTAATAATTAATTATTTTATTTCTTATTTCTTATTTATTTATTTATTTATTGTATTTTATATTTTATATTTTATATTTTATATTATTTATTATATATTTTATATTTTATATTTTATATTTTATATTTTATATTCCATATTCCATATTTTATATTTTATATTTTATATTATACTTTTCATATTTTATATTTTATATTTTATTATTTATTAGTTATTATTTATTATTGATTTTTTATTTTTTATTTTTTATTTTATTATTTATTCTTTATTCTTTAAGCAGTATAAAATTGCACTTGTAGCCTCAAAAGAAAACGAGATAGTCTTTATCGAACTTAAAGGAGGCGCAGGAAGAGGCTAAACGGTTTTTGCTGAAACTTAAACAAAGTAATAAAATGCTCGCAAGTCATAAAGTAAAACTTTCGCGCCAAATCGAGGCAAAGAATGAGAAAAATAATGTAATATATGATATTTTGTTGCATCAAGCAATGCCAGCCATTATGTTGTCTCAACAACCAAAGGATGTTACTGACAAGGTCAACATGTTGGTTCGTGGTTATAAGAGAATTATTGAAGAGGTTAATAAGACAAAATTGGAGTTAGAACAGGCTAAGGAACAAACGAGCTTTTGTACGTTGACGCTACAAGAGAGTAATAAAAAGCTGAAAGAGGTTGAAAGTTTGATCACATGTCAGGAAGAAAGTCTTTCGCGTCGGATTGAGATTAATAGTCTAATAAAGAATGCTATGTCAGCTATAATATTGCCTCAGAAATCCAATAATTTTACCGACAAGGTCAACATGCTGGTTGGTGACTATAACGGAAAGAAGATCCAATATGGCATATCAAGTTTACTAGGGAAGTCAGAATCTTTCTAGTAAGGTCAGGCGGTTGGTTAGTGATTACAAGAGAAATTGTGAAATATCAAGTTTCCTCGGGAAGTCATTTCTCAGAATCTTTATAGTAAGTTCAGGTGGTTGGTTAGTGACTACAAGAGAAATTGTGAACAACTGAAATTAGAACATGTCAAGGAGGCTAAGGTGCTGAAGCTGTATTGATAATATGCCGAAGGATGCTAAAAGTTTGATAACAAGTCACAATATCAGTTACAGAATTTTGCATCGGAATTGGGTTATCAACAAGATAAAGGATGCAGTATCACATATTAAGTTCCCTTTGGAAGTAGTTTCCAAGGATATTCCTAGTAAAAGGTCAGGTAAATTAGGGCATGCACTTGATGATACTCCATTTCGTCATAAAAAAGGCAAGGAGTCCGTATATAGAGTCCTTAGATAAGGTCAAGTGGTTAGTTGACTTCTACCAAAAAAAAAATTAGAAGTTTGTGGCAAGTCTATAGGAGTGGATGACTAACGAGGAGGAGACTACTGCAGGTCCTGAATCATCTTTGTCAGCGACTGCAACACACGAATCCAATACAGAAAATGCGGTAGGTTTTATAATCTGATTTTGTAAGTCTCGTTCATCTTTCTTTTTTCTTATGTAAAGTTTGAATTAAGCTCATTGAAAACAAATTTAGTGACACATATAAAATATACTATTTTATGATCTATTTTTTTTAAGAGAGGAGTTATGGTGTAGACGCTACATGTGGCAAGAATTTTTGGTTTTGACTAGAAAACTGGATTCCTAATTAACTTACTTGTCATACTACCTTGTATTATGATATACTCATCTAAAAAAAAGAATATTTATTTTTTAACATTATTCATAGTGTATCTTTTGTATCTATGTAAGTAATACTATGGTCAATTTTATGTGATTTTTCTGTACCAAATTTCAGTTATTAAGGTCTTTCAAATATTTGAGTAATTAGCTTGAAATTTACCTATATACTTCTTGTGTAATGTGTTTTATGTTTATTCGTCGAAAATTTGATAATTTAGTGTTCTTTGACACGGGGAATATGGCGTGGACAAAATTATATACTTTGCAGGAAAATGAGCAGTCTGCACCTACTGTGAGCCAGGATGGACTACGGTCAGTTTTACATGCTTCTTCTATGCTAAATTTTAGTTATTTTGGTCTTTCATATAATTGAGTAATTAGCTTGAATTTCAGTTATTTGTAATTTGTTTTATATTTTAATCGTCGATAACTTGATAATTTATTGTTATTTGACATAGGGAATATGACATGGACTAATCCACATGGCTTGTATACTTTGTAGGGCATTGAGCAGTCTGCACCTACTGTTTGTCAGGATTAAACTACAGTCATTTTTATGTGCTTATTCTGGATTGAATTTTAGTTGTTGAGGACTTTTATATATTTGAGTAATTAGCTTGAATTTTAGCTGTGTAATGTGTTTTATGTTTTACTCATCGACAACTTGATAATTTAGTGTTCTTTGACATGAGGAATATGTAGGGGTGCAACTCGGGCGGGTTAGGTCGGACTTGAGGTCAATCCGAGCCCAACCCGATGAATCATAAGGCTAGCCAAAGCCCAAGCCCGACCCGACCGACCTAGGGTTCAACATATGAAGTTCAAGACTAAGTCCGGAGGATCTGGTAGGCTCGGATTGGGTCGGGTTCATCAGGTTTATCGGGCTCTGATATAATATTTAAAATAATTTTAACAAAAGTAATATTAAATACATAATCAAATAGCAATCAAGCCTTGATCAGTATAAAATATAAACTGAAATAAGATTTAGGACAAGGAGTTAAAGAATTTGGGTGAAAAAATTTAGTATTTAAACATTTTATTTAAGAAATATGAACATATATATATATATATATATATATATATATATATATATATATATATATTTTTTATATATATATATATATATATATATATATATATATATATATATATATATATATATATATATATATATAAAATATAATATAATATAATATAATATAATATAGAGATGGCGGCTACGAACCTAGAGTTAGGGTTTGGATCTCGAGCGTGGGATCCTGGCCAGGTGGCCGGCAAGCGAAGGGGAGGAAGGGGCTTTCCGGTGTCGGGGTGGGGATGGCAGAAGAAGTGGTTGGACGACGGTCGCCAGGAGACGCAGGGGAAGGAAGGCGGGACAGGCGAAGCAAGTAGGCATACCTACAAGAAGCAAACGTCAAGTAGCAACACTGGGTAGTCGACCGCCTAGGGTGGTGATTGAGAGATCTGTTAACCAAGGAGGGGACGTCCGGAGCCTGACATACACTCGGTAGGATTTGCATACACTCGGTAGGATTTGCATACAAAGCAGGGGCTGAGAAGAAATCGGGGATCGACTGGCAAGTTCAAATAAAGAAGACTTACGGCAGTAGAAAAAGGGAAGCAAACTGCGGTCGGCCAGGCCAATGCCACTCCAATCTCGTATGTGGATATGCTTCGAACGGGGGTGCACACCGTGCTGAGTCAGATGCACATCGTCCCACCAAAACAAGTGGGAACGAGGTACATGGCCTCGTTCATGGAGGAGAATTTGGCCGAAACAACTGAATATTGGCATAATTCGATCATCCTGTGTGTCCTCGACAATAGACCTTTTTATGGTCACATTCGTGCTTATGCTACTCGTGTTTGGTGACCTAAGGGTAGCATGGAGTTCTTCTCAAGAGAGAACGGCTTCTACCTAGTACGGTTTGGGAGGCGGGAGGAATGGAGAGGATCCTGCAGGGAGGACCTTGGACGACCTTGGACTTTCGATGGCCGACTCATCATCATGAAAGCATGGACACTAGAGACTAAGTACGAAAGGGAGGTATTACGTACGGTACCCATATGGGATAGATTCCCACAACTGCATGCTTCCTTCTCGAGCACCACCATGATGATGAAGCTTACGAGTTTGATTGGTACTCCTATAAGATCATATGACGCGACTACACACAGAACTAAAATGAATTATGGGCGAATATTCATCGAGATCGAAGCCGGACGGGAACTACCTTCATCTATTGAGTTCGAGGTCCCATCCCGAGGGGTTTATCAACAAAGGCTGAATTTTGAATGGGCATCACCCACGTGCCAAAATTGCAAGTGCTTTGGACATCTCACAAAGGACTGCGCGATCGGGGGGAGAAGTGAACAACACTGATCAAGGGCGGCCAATTAGCACCGGGGACAAGACGGGATCGTGAGGAGCTGCTACGATGTTGATCTTCTCCAAGGTAGGGGGAACGACTGTTGAATGATGTCCCAGTTGCCCAACCGACCGGACGAACTCCTTTAGGAGAGGCACACACGACGCTTCGAAGTCAAAACGAGATGGGTGGACAACGGCTAGGAGGAATAGTGCACATGCGGGCTAAGGATCAGAGCGGATTGCTAGAAATAGATATTGGGTTGGACAAGGAGATGGAGGTCCATGGAGAACGACATATGTTAGGGGCCGGTGGGATAGATTTCACGTCGGTCTTTGCTCCGAGACAACAAGTCGTTTTTAGCGCTCAAAAGCAAAGCTTTCCAAACCGCGACAAGGAGGAAGCAGAGGAGGTCGGAAGGGAGGCAGTGGCACTAAAGCCACAAAGGAGGTTTCAACACTTCGATAAGAAGATACAACAAGTAGGAAACGTAGAGCGGTCAATACGATTTAAGATACAATCCGATTTTCCATGGCCAAGAGCATAGCGGAGGCTGACCTATGTGTTGACAACCCTAGATGGCTTGAGTACAGAGATACTGGAGTCGCAATGGGTGATGCAGCTTTGTAGCCGAGCATAGTGAATCTCGAAGAGGAGCAGGGAATATTCGTCAACCCCATGTTGGCGATGCTGTAGAACTTGAGGGGCACTCAAACAATCATTAATGTTGTTAATATCATGGAACGTTCGTGGCGCGTGTTCGCTAGGAAGATGGAGGGAAATAAAGGATTGTGATGAGATGGGAGAAGTGTTCCATTATAGCTCTATTAGAGACCAAAATCAAGTAGGTAAAAATGTTAGCGAGAAGAACACAACAGAACTGGAAGCAAATCCACAATCTGGATCTGTGTAGCATGGCACGGATATGGGTACGATGGGACAATAGTAGCTGGGAGGGACAGGTTCTGCATGTTTCTGAACAGTTGATTGCTATTACTTTCACAAACAAATGAGGTTTGTTGTTTGTCTTTGGTGCAACGTACAAGCACAATGATGGGCGTCGCCGGGAGGAGATGAGGAAGGAGATTACACATATCAGCTCTTTCGCGGAGGGCCATCTGCGCTTACCTTTGATCCTCATGGGGGATTTTAATGCTCTTCTTTTTCGACATGAGAAAGTAGGAGGTCGAATGGTGCCAGACGACATTCTACAAGACTTTCAGCATTGTCTTCTCCGAGCCGACCTCCAGACTCTGGAGAGACCCGGGCATGTATGGTCATGGCATAATAAAGCTACACAAAAGAGTGTGGCCTGTCAACTGGATCGGGTGTTGGGAAATCGAAGTTGGTTTGCTATATTCCCGGACTCTATGGTGAAATGTTTACCGGCTCGCACGAGTGATCACTCTCTATTGAGGATGCAGCTTGCTGAAGTTGGTCGCACAAAACGACGTCCATTCCGATACAACAATAAATGGAGTGCGATGGCGGGCTACTACGACATTGTTATGGAGGGCTTACATACGCACATTGAAGGCAATCCACAATTTTGTTTGGTACAACGGCTTAAATGGATCAAATCGGGTTTGAAGCATTGGACCTGATGCTCGAAGTCTCCTCCACTTGTCGAGAAAGAAGCCCAGCTCTGGAGGGGATATAATTAATGGGCCGTTGGAAACTCAGAAGAATAAGATTAGTGAGGAGGTGAACGTCTTAAGGCTACGGAAGGAAATTGAACTCGCATAGAGAGGTAAGTATTCCTGGCTTCGCGAGGGGTGATCGATGCACGAAATTCTTCTATGATGTTAATCGCTCAAGACCACCGCAATCACATATCCAAGCTGTTCGGACAAGATGGCAAAGAGGTAATAGACGAGAGTGCACTGTAGGCGGAGGCAGTGAGGTACTATACTGAACTCTTCTCTCAGAATACTTATTTATCAAATTTTTTTGAGTTAGTGTGTAAGCGACTGGTCACCACTGAGGGGAATAAAGACCTCCTTGCACCTGTCAAGATTGAGGAAGCTGAAGCCATTGTAAAGATTGATGATCCAAATAAGTCATCCGGTGCGGATGGCTTTGGGAGTCAGTTTTACAAGTTACACTAGGATGTTCTCAAATCACATATTCTGGAGATTATTAATCATTTTTCGTACATGGGAAGCTACTTCGAGAATTAAATCACACATTTCTTACTCTAATTCCGAAGAAGGACGGAGCAACACTGCTTACTGATTACCTCCCAATTGCGTGCTACAACTAATTATACAAACTCATTACCCATCTGATGTGTAGAAGAATGGAGAAGATCATGCAGGGGTTGGTATCTCAGAACCAAGCATCTTTCATCAAAGGCAGATCAATAGCAGACAACGGCTTGTTAGATCATGAGCTAATACGGGACTTCAACAAGCCAGGAGGGGATCGAACATGTCTAAAACTAGATCTGAGGAAGGCCAATAACTCGGTGAACAGGGAGTTTGTGTGCCATATTATACTTGCCATGGGATTTGATAGCACGTGGGTTGACAATGTTCAAGTTTGTATTTCTATTTCGACTTTTTTGGTGCTTATGAAGGGACAACCATATGGCTTCTTTGGCAGTAACAGGGGCTTAAGACAAGGGGATCCACTCTCCCCATACTTGTTCACATTAGTCATGGAGTATTTACATCCCTCATGGATGTGGCGGTTCATCGAAAATTGATTATTACACTACACAAAAGGATTAAACCACAGATTTCGCATCTTATATATGTCGATGATGTACTGATATTCTTGGCCCTATCAAGACGTGGTATTGAATCACTCACTGCAATTCTGGAGCAGTTTTGGCATCTCTCAGGTCTATAATTAAAAAAAAGATAAAAGTGTGGTTTACTTCAATAAATATTGTCAGAGAAAGGATCAGGAATGGTCAGAGGCACTTGCCGTGGAGAGTGGAGACTTACAAGTGAAATATTTGGGGGTCCCGTTATCTATGAATTACGCCCGAGAGATCGAGTGTCAGAATCAGGTCGACTATACATGACGCAGGTTGGAGGGGTGGCATGCATAGAGTCTATCTTTTGGTGGTCGGACAGAGCTGGTTAGATCGATTATCTATGTTATCGCGATGTTTTGGCTTCAAATTATCATGCTTCCTTCGACGACTATACGGAGGATTGAGACACTATGCACCAATTTTATTTGGCGAGGTGGCATACACACAATCAGTTAGGTGACCTTGTGCAGGCCTCGGCCAAAAGGTGGAGTAGGCTTACGTTCCTTACGAGTCCTTCGTGATATAGCAGGCCTCAAACAGGCTTGGAGAATAATTGCACAAGAATCACTCTGGGTGTCGTGGATGAAGGGTCGTTATTTGAAGGGCCACTCTTTTTGGGGGGTTAAAATTAACAACAACGACTCAGTCACATGGAAGAATATTTTGGGACATCGGGCTCGTCTTAAAGGCCTCATATCAAGGGTGATAACAAACGGAGAGACCATGAATCTTGGTTAGATCCGTAGATTGCACACCGGATCTTGGCAGACATAGAAGGCTGGAACGCCTATGCCATTGCGGGGAGACAACAAGCCCGGGTCAGCAGCATTATTCGAGCGGGTGAGTGGAGGCCGGACCTGCACTCCTCCATGTGTCGGCTGTGACAGGAAATTGGCGAGGTTCCCATTGAACAAGGAGGTAGGAGACGAACCATTGGGTCTGGTCGAAGACGGGGCAACAAGCATTCCCGCATAGGGTCGTCTATGAGGAGATTCGAGAGCAGTATCCTCGCATGGAACTTGAAGAATTTGTCTGGTTGAAAGGCCTCGCAACCAAAATGAAATTATGCATGTATAAATAAAACATGGGTAGATTTCTCACTCTGGATCGATTACATCAATTTGGCGTTCATACAGGATCTCAGACGTGTATTCTATGCCTACAGGCCAAAGAATCCTCGACTCATCTTTTCTTCACATGCCCTCTTACATCTTCAACATGGCATCATCAATGCGCGAAATTAAACATGGCATACAAAGGGGCGTTGGATTGGAAGGAGATAGTTTGATATTATTGCAGCAAAAATTTGGGGATCACAATGGTTTAAGGAAGCTCGAATGCGGCTGGCGACTGCTGTTTGGCACATTTGGCGGAAAAGAAATATAAGGATATATGATCTTCTTGTTGCATCTAATGTTGGAATTATATAAAATATTGATTATGATGTAAAAGTGATGGGGCTTCCCACAGCCTCATAGGATGGAGACAACTGTAACATTTTTTTAACATTTTAATATATATATATATATATATATATATATATATATATATATATATATATATATATATATATATGTCGGATTTCGAGTTCTTCGGGTAACCCGATTTAGTGTCCCACCCCGCTCAGGTCAACAGGAGGAATCGAAACGCAACGGCGTTTGGACTTGGCTATGCAACGGCTTGCTTGAAGTACCGCCCGGTCGAGGCAAGTCCTTATTCAGGTGGGTGGCTTCGATGAACTTGCATCAGCTTTGCCTTCACACTTAATAAAAGATGTTTTTAATTGCAATGAGTAGGTATGCTAACAAAAGAGATGAACCCACATAGCTAAGAAAATAATCTCATTGTTTCAAGTCGATTGATGTAGGACTTGGAGATGTTAGCTTGTTGCTTAGATGTTCTTCACGAATGGTTTTCAAAAGTTGACACTGGGTCTTTGGACCTCACGTATTGAGTGAATAAGTTATGCCACGGGCTATTGACTTGATGTCATAGCAGGCACGGTCTCACGGTCCCACGACTTATTATAGTCATATGGTCCCACGATTTCAAGGCTTGTTATATAGAGTATAACACGGTTATTGGGCACTATACGGAACTCGAATTAGTCAAGTTGAGTAGGAGGGCTATCAAATAGTCGTTCCTGAGTTGAGTCAGAACGATATGAAAATATGGAAAGTGCTTGCGACCGTTTGTCGCCGAGACAGTCTCTGGTTTTGGGAGTTGCATGGATATGGAAAGTAAAGATGAGAAATGGTCCTGAAATATGGAAAGTTGAGTCGAGTCTTGCATGGTCATTGGATAACTTGTGCACAAGGGCGATTGTTCCTCGGACGGCAGCCTGGGGCCATAGAATCAATCCGACCTAGGAGGAACTGCTGGCGGGACCTTCATGGGGAGTGTGACTTCCTAAAATGAAGGGAGTATTATCCAGCGGGTATTGCAAGAAATGTAGTCGAGTTCGTGCCTCGTCAAGCACGTACCGTCTTATCCAAATTGGGTCCAAGTATAGTTTGTGGTGCTAGTGACCCCTTTCATATACATGAATCGACATAAGAGCGATTATCCGCGTGTATGCCTTAGATTAAGTCAAGATATGAATTGGTCAATAAGTATTTGCACGGTATGCAACACAGTTGTTAAGCCTAAGATTTGGCTATAATAGAGACGTGTTTTGGCACGAGATGTGGCGTTGGGTGTATGAGTCTTTGACACAAGTCCACAAGTTTATGGTTAAGTAGGTACTATGTCGAAACAGGAAATGCCGCAAGGCAGTATGGTTCAGTCACACTGAGTTGCGAGGCACGACCTCGATGTGGAAAACGTGAATGAGCTTATGGCACAACCACGTTATTGCGAGGCTCGACCTCGATGTTGTCACACAGAGATTTCATGGCACGACCACGTTATTGCGACACGAGTAGGCTTATGGTTACTAAATGAACTGATCATAAGACAAGATTATAAAGACACCCAAAGTCAATAGGGCGACGCTCACTAAATAAACGTGTTGGATTTGTTTAGGTGGGATAGGGGCTCAATCACCAGTACGGTTGTGTACTAACAACCCATCAGTTTCATACGCAGATTACATGTACTTGCTTTTTCGAGGTGGAACTCGCTTTGACGCGATGAGGCATGCAGTTCTTTAGTGTTTCGAGGCGTGCGGCCACATTGAAAACTTCACCTATAAGAAACGTAATGTATGGACATTGTCTTCTTCCAGTTGTATGCCCCAAGACAGGATCATAAGAGAGAACTGAGTGATTGTATTCAGAGAGATTGTGAGCTTGAGCGAATGTAACCTTGGCTCCTTTGTAACCTTGGCCTTCTTACAGTTTGACACGATAGGGTGCAAGGGTTTCAAACGAAAGGGAGATCACAATTTCGTACGACAAAACTATTCAAATTTTCCACTGCCATAGAATTACAAATTCTTTTTACAATGTCATTATGTAACAAATGGCATACCCAGAATTACAAATTTCTTTTACAATTCATTCTGTAACAAATGATAACGTGAACACACGAGACACCAAGTGGAAATTAATCATGAAATATATGTACACATGGTCTTTTCCTCTCTAACAAGAGTGAATGAATATACATCCTTTCCTGACTTTATATTATTACATCAATTTTCAAATGTGAAAACATGCGAAAGTACCCCAGGTACGTATGAAAGGTATGACAAATGGTTCATCAGCAAGATGAACAAAAAAAATTGACAGCTACGTCCGCTTGCTAATAATACAAATTACATGAAAAATATTCATAGATTACACAGCTACAACCATCGCATTAAGAGAATTAGGTTAATTTACATTGAGGAAGATTTTTGCGTCACCATTAACATTTTTGCTCATGGCAACACTGGCACTTGATTTGCCACCTATGTGTATGCTATCTGGAGTTTCCTGTATCTTATCTATTCATGTCGCAGGCCATAGCTTCTCAAGCCGGTAGAGATCATCTGTATTTAGCAATGTATCAAAATTACTCAAGTTTTCTGGGTTGTTAAATTCAAGGCTTCAGCAATGGAGGAAATGAATGAAAACATGTGGAGATAAAATAAAAATAAAAAATAAAAAAAATAAAGAAGCAGAGGAAATAAATAAATTAGTAACTTTCTCTTGCACATCACAAGAAAAGCAAACTTCAAAATCATCTCTCACAAGAGTTTCCTTATCCTCAACAATGCACATATAATGCGATTGTTATTTCACCACTAAAGTAAAAACATCAAACTTCCACTTCCCAACTGCTTACCACTTCAATGTTTTCAATTAAGACAAAGCATCTCAAATTTTGGTATTAAGCAAAGTATCGGCATTACTATGGCAAATTTAATATTCAAAATTTCTTTCATTATATGATATAAGTTGTCATCTCATCTGTCAATAAAATGTAAAGGAGTCACTTTTATCTCAAGCAAGAATAATATTCAAAATTTCGGCATTACTATGGCAAAGTATCGGCATTACTATGGCAAATTTAATATTCAAAATTTCTTTCATTATATGAAACATCCAACTTTGAAGATGAAAACGAAGAAAGAAATGAAGGCTTGTGTGCTATTTGTGAGACACGGATGTTCATCAAAAACTTAAGGGGGGAAAAATCCCATGTCTAATAATTATAAGCATGGAGGTTTCAGATAGCCATGCTTGTTATTACTTCCAAAAACTAATTATGCTAAGAAAGATGACAAAAAACTCATGGCTCGTGTGTTATATTTACATTAAAAAGTAGCAGCACATGGAGTCGTCAGTTGAGGAAACATGGTACCTGCTCTTGTAAGCAATGGACGGAAAAAAGCACATGCAGAATGCACGATATATAATATTAGTACCTGGGAGAAAAATTGAGAATCCAAGTAGGTTAGATAATCAAAATTAGATGATCACCAATATTTGAGAGAAATTCTAAATACTGGAGCGTGCTAGTTAATCTCTTAGTTTCATAAAATGTCACGAAAGGGGCCAAATAGAGGCCAGGAAATATCTGGCTGACAACCAAGTTACTCTATAACAGCATATGGTAGCGATGGTGGATCAAATATATGACAAATAAAGATGGGAAGAGAATTAGATGGAATAACCTTGCACTTTTATCCTATTTTTTCTCCATAATATGACATCAATCAAAATATATGGCAAGTAAAGACGGAAAAAATATAGATGCAACAACCTTGTGCTTCTATCTTATTTTCCATCGTCTTTCTGTAACTAGAAGAACTCATGAATTATCATATTTGGGATATCTCAATTCTTAGCTATAGCAAGAGAAATGGAAGAAAAATATTGGTCAAGACAGCGCATGTCAAAAGCACACGCTAGGATTTAATTATAAGGTTTTCACCTATAGCTAAAGATCAAGTGGAAAGCAAAATGAGACTGACAACCACCCCATCCCCGCAAAAAGAAGAATCTAGGTACCTTAGGAGACCCAAATGACATGTTATGTTTTTAAGGGACAAATAGTTGTTCAGATTCCCTTGAGGACTAGTAGTGCAATAATGATTCTACTGTCAATCTTCTTGTTGCACTGAGCATTGAGATGAAGAAGCGGCACCCATCTATCTTGTACTCTTCAAGGGGATTTCTGTGTCCAAAACTCCGAACATTGACCTGCCAAATAGTTCACAAAAACTATTGTTGGGATTCACGAGAAATGGACATACTACACAACAAAGGATATTCAGACTTACCGCAGTACTAAGCCTGTTCATATTAATTAAATGGTCCCTCCAGAAACAATCTAGAGTTTTCACAATTACTTCTCTCTGAAATACAGCAATAAGAAATTCCGTCAGCATGCATGATACATAGCCCATATAAGCAGAAACTAGTGTTTCTACCTGCTATCAACGGTGCATGATACATAGCCCACAGTGTTTATCACAAACTAACCAGTCGACTTTAATCATGGGCTAACTTATCATATAGCATGATAGCATCACCAGAAGTGACACAAAAGCTCATCATAACCACAAATAGACAACATTTTAGAAATATTGTCAGACGTGCCAGGAACTGCCATTGTTTTTTATTCTATTCATGAGAATACATATTGTTAAAAATGGCTTGGGATTGCTTATCATGGCTGCTTCTGCTTTTTAGTAATCCCAAAAGCTGTTTTGTAACAACAGCTTATCAAAAGCATTCTAAAAAGCTAGTTCAATTTAAGGACTGCTTTTGAAAGAAGATGGAAGTTTGCTTCCAAAAGCTGCTGCTGCTGCGACTTAAAAGGCAGCAGCCACCCAAACCAGGACTAAGAAGATTAATGGGACCAGTCAGTGTTTCTTCCTTAATGCAAGGAAATGGACAGAGTCCCGAGTTTCTTTTCATGCAAGAATACAAAGTCATGTACGACCATAAAGCCTTACTCCCAAATTTCAGGGAACAATACAAGTCACGCAATAGTTAACAATATCATATTCTTTCATACAAACTTATAGACTTCCAGGAAATAAAGAGTTAACTAAAAGAAGATGGCTATAGAAGTCCCACTATATTACATGCTATATACTACAATACAAGTTCATAAATTTGTGGGAAAAAGCTGAAGCTTACGACAAATAGCATGATATCAAAGGGGACAAGAAGTAACCTCAATTTCCTGAATATATGTATCATCATAACCAGAATCCTGTACAATTTCCAGATAGGAAGCAATCAAGAAGTCTCCAAGGTACTTGCGAAGAAGACTGATAGTTCCTGTGTATCTCCCTTCCCTATATTTTAAGCAGAGGACTTTACCATCACTATATGCGCAAGCACTAGTACATCAAAAAAGCATTAGTACAAATCTTACTTTGTGGTATCATCAGCACAGATGATGAGCCAACGTTTCAATGAAGAGTGTTTCTTGCAGATGCCTCTAAATGCATTAGGAGGTATTAGCAAGTTTGGTAGCGAAAATTTGTCAACCTTTATAGAGCTTAATCCATGAACCCGCTCAAGTGACCATCGTAAGTCCTCTTCCTCCAATTTGATAAATGATTCTGACAACTCCAACGAATGAGATCCATTAGCGATGCAAGAATAGCACAACAAGAAATACATTTTATAGTATATTATAACTTTCCCTAGATAGACAAGCTGGCGTTACAAAGAATCAAGTCTTCTACTCAGTTACCAGGCAGAATTTTTCCTGCAATCCCAGTAAATTCATCCAGGAGCTTTGCCAAATTCCAGTGACTTGGATGCTAGAGAAGAAGATGAAATCAGCAAACTATATCAAGAATAGTGTATGGTATGCTCTTTCTGAGAATACAAAAAAAAAATCATGTACCCTGTGTGGATCAACATTGGCGACAACAATTTCATCAGCAACTGCTTGCATGTACCTACAACAACTATTGCTTTTAGTTCTACCAAACAAAAGACATGATGAAGGAAAACTTCCTAATTTTAAAAACGTATTGTCAAATTGACTGGTACAAAGTAAACCTATATAAACAGTTCCAGGTTCTTGTCAATATGCTAAACATCCAAAATAAATATGGCTAAAGAACTTTAAGATGTAGATTGTAATAAAAGATCGAAGAGGGAATCGCCTGGCACCAAGTGACGGTAGGGCTTGTTGCTTGTATCCTGGAGGAAGCAGGTTCGAGTCACGGAAACAACCTCTCCATCTCCATATGTATGGGGCTAAGGCTGTGTACATCTTGACCTTCCGAGACCCTGCCTGCGTAAGCGGGAGCCTCGTGGCACTGGCACGCATTTTTTGGTGTAATAAAATAGTGAATTACCATGTGGACAGAAAGTATAATTAAGTTTTTTTTTCATAGATAGAGTACTAGTAGATATTTTCTAAAATGAACATCAACTAACCTTTCATTGCACGGAAAAGTACTCATCTGGTCAACTTAAAGATATTTTCAGCCACTTTTCAGTAAATATCTCCCTGCCTTGTTCTTCACTTCTTTGTACTTTTGCTACTGAGGTAGATTGTGAATGTATGACCATAGAAGTTTACAACTACCTTTGTAATTTGTATACACATTTAGTTTACATGGATTAGAATTGGTATCATGAAACCAACCTGAATGAACCAATGGCCAAGAAGATGCTTGTAATAATAATCTGATTACAACAACAACAAAGCCTTTATCCCAAATTTTTGGGGTCAGCTGTTTGAATCCTCTTCTTCCATTCGGCTCTGTTAAGGGTCATGCCCTTTGTAATGCTAACGAAATCCATATCTTTCTTTAACATCTCAAACCATGTGCGCCTAGGCCTACCTCTAGTCCTAGCGGCTCCATTAACTACTAAATTATCGCTCCAATATGGATCTGATATGGATTTATATTGACGACCAGATGCCAATATGGATTGAATATTGATTACAAGTAACCTGATCCAGACCAATCCACTTGCGCATCCTACTCATGACTATTCTAAACTAATCCTTTTCCTTAAGGTTCCAGATCTGTGGCCTTTGAAGCTGAAGTCATCTAGATTCATTCATAAATGATAACATGTTGTAGGTATGGAGAAAGCAGTTTGGCTATGAGATCATTTTATCTCCATTAGTCAACCGTGATGAAATATGCATGTTTCATCATCTTTCTGACTTCTAGTTAATATATTTTCCCTAATGATTACAACTCTCTCGGGTTAATTTGATCAACAAAATATATGTTGGTGAATTTACACCATCTGGTGATCTGGGTGTGGTTCATCCTAGAACACGAACTACAAAAATAACTTTATAGTTCTTTGTGACTAATAAACTAGTTCCACATCCACATAAACCAATCAATTACCCCTAGATTCTTCAAGGAACTCTTCTGATACTTTTTTTTTCCCCACAACAGCCGTGAGTTTGTATATTTTCCAATGTTTGTCTTCCTTTTCTCATCATGTCTTCAAACAGCATTAAACTTTTACTTTCAGTTTTCATATCTAATAAATAACCCCTCAAATATCATAGTTTCTTCTCTTGAACCTAATACAAAGACCTACTTGTAAAGTCAAGCTCTTGCCTACTATAAATTTACAATTGCTACTTGCTACCTAATCTAACTTACATTAAGAAAACCAATTTGGCTTGTTGAAGTATCAGTGGAAAATGAATTAACCTATTTTGATGGATGTGAATACAAACATATATCCCCCTAATAGCTATTGAATGATAGGACGAAGGATAAAATATATCTAAACAAAGTAACAACCTATGTTGCACAGACATGGGAAATGGTATTCGTATATGTATTGTGTCAGTACCCGTATCGTGCAACATAGGCAACTACTTATTGTGTCCTTATCGGTACACTATTGGTGCAACATAGGTAACAGGTTAACAACTTCTAACAGATTACTAACAATCTTCTTCACTCCCTGCACGCTGGAGCATAGATGTCACAGATTATTAGCAATAGACTTAAGTAGACGAGTCACGACAATGACCGTCAGATTCAGCTACTTGCGTAGTGGTAGACACGTGATGGAGAAGAATAGTCTTGGTAGCAACCTTTCCCCAAATAAAATGCCACTCAATTTTGATCTGAATACAAATATATATCCCCCTAATGGCTATCTAATAATGATAAGATGAAGGATAACAAAATATCTAAACAAAGTAACTTAACAATTTCTAATATATTACTAACAATCTTCCACATAGCTAATATGTCTTCCCGTAGAAGATAAAGATTTTTCTTTTCAAAACATGCATATGCTACTATGAGGGAGGGTTACTTTGTAGATGACATGCATCATCGGATAACAATGAATCCTTATAGAGAACACATCGGTATGTCCCTCAGATGAGAGAGGAGAAGATTCTTAACAAATCTGAATGTAAGCATTCATGTGTGCAGTCCCAAAAGTTTGGGATAAAGGACTCATTGTTGTTATTGTTATGTGCTACTATGAGGACTTATGACATTATGGATTATAATATCAAATATCTATCTTCCACACAGACACAAACCCTTCCCCTCCCCTTTTTTTTGTATCCATGCACCTTCCCAAGTTACCAATTTTTCTAACACGACAATATAAAGATGCCCTGCATTATTGTCCTTGTCAGATGATTCATATGTTCCCAAAATAGTAAAATACCCTATACACTTTTTCATACAATGCTACTTACTTACTTAGGGTGCACTAGGACTAATAACATTAATCACTACTATACAAAGGGTACTACTAGTATTATTCTTATATCTTATCCCTTCACTTCTATGATTACACTTTTAAAATGTAATAGAAAAGTATCGTTACCTATGTCATGTTTATTTCCTTGTGTATCTTGTATTTTTAATTTCACTAGGTTTCTCGCCTATCCACACAGTTTCTTAATAAACTAAAATAAAATTTCTCCTATATGTCACTAACTCCATTTTTCGTAACTTCTTTTGTCCAAGCAGCCATCTAAACCTACTCTCATGAATTAGATCCTTAGCATCATCACTTGAAGCAAACAAGTTATTTTGCCATCTCATATCATATACCCACTGCCATATGGCACGTCACTTAAGGGTAACACCCCCAGCCACCCTCGCGCAGTACCCTGTGGTAGTATCTATGTAACATCCTAGCTACTACGCTTGCCACTTGGCATTGTGAGGGGATGGTATATAGGTAGCATGTTGCTATTAAGGAACTTGACATGTATTACATAAGGAATTTGATACACAAGTTCTAATCCGATGTTCAACACAATCTGCCTCACACCTAACTCACCCTCTCTCTCTCTCTCTCTCTCTCTCTCTCTCTCTCTCTCTCTCTATGTAGGACAGAACTGCTAGAGGAAAGATAAAACATTAGGCACAACACATATGATGACGACGACTATGAAATGATGACTTCAGCTTCAAAAGAAATTGGTCTTATCCAACTTCACAAAATAGAAGCAAATAGGATGAAGTATCAAAAGGTACAACAATTGAAAAAAACACACACACACACACACACACACACACACACACACACAAAATATATATGCAGTTTCGAGAGCAATACAAGTCAGCATGCTTAATTAAATGAATATATTTGGTGAATAATGGAGAAATTTTGAACAACAAGACTCACTGAAATATTTGTTCGCAGTAACTTTCAAAGTCACCGGTAAGTATTGATTGCCTAAGATCATAAATATGCTTTCTTTGGACCTGAGGCAGTTAAACTTAACATGAGCAAGTACATAAAAAAGATGAAGTAAACAAGGAATCAATGTAACCATATAAATTAATTAGACTTGTTGGTAACTTGGATATTTGGACAGAAAGCGAGAATCATTGAGACATAAGCATTCAATAAGAGGTGATTCCTTTTGGCTCTTCAGCTTATTGTGCTACAGAAATGATTTGATTCTAAAAGCAAATAAAATCATATCCTACCTTTGCGCTACAGACTTCCTTAGTCAAGGAAATCTTGGAGGCTTTGCAAAACAAAGTATATGTACCCACCTGCTAACTAATCTTCAAGTTCTTATGGCAAGACAATTTACTGCTCATAGTTTCCTTGGCACCAAAGTAATAGAGGGATGATGCAGGTCAACAGCTAATCCTAAAATGTTTGCCACCTTTTTTTGGAGATCTCAACCAAAGCGGCAACACCTTTGTAGTGGGAAAAGGCTTTGATGATGACGATGATGAAATACAGATCATCTAAAAGGCAGTTCATTTCAGTCAGAGCTTATCTAATATGAATTTTTGTATTTTAGACATCAACCTACCATGACTTATAGTGGTCTAGAACTGGTATTGGCGGTATTATGGAAGTCGAGGTTAATGAATGTAATGGAAGAAAAGGATTCAAACAGCCGATCCCAAAAATATGGGACAAAGGCATTGTTGTTGTTACATCGTTTGTCTTGACAAAGAGCCAAGATATAACAAAATAACAAAGGACTCAAACTGAGATTTCTTAAGCATAGTAGTCTAGGAGAGGTCATCAATTCTAACCATCAACTCTCCATCTTCCTAGATGTTTATGATGAGAAACATATGGTTCGATATGTTAGCGTTTGTCCAGTCAGGCATGGACCAGTACATTTCCAACAGCAACTAGATCATATGGGCTACTTAATCAGGCCCCAAAAGCCCATCATCAGAAAATTGATTCCATACCGTGGAAGTGTATCACATCACATCGGTGAGCCAATATTTATGCCAAATCGTTACATAATTGAGAATTAATTATAGCCAAGCATTTATTTCCGCCTTGCTTGAAGTCGCTTCACCAATCACTCATTCCAATGCAGCTTTCAGTCGGCCCTGAATGCAATGATATATTATTTTTGTTTCATTATTCATCTAAAAAGCACTAGGTTCTTATGCCAAATCCTTACATAATTGAGAATTAACTAGAGCCAAGCATTTATTTCCACCTTGTTTGAAGTCGCTTCACCAATCACTCATTCCTATGCAGCTTTCAGTAGCGCTGAATGCATTAATATATTATTTTGGTTTCATTATTCATCTAAAAAGCACTAGGTTCTTAGTAAGTTTCCTAGGCAACGGTTGCAAGGTAATAGTGTTCAGAGTATCACAGACAAGAAGAAACAACTACCATTAGCACGCCATACTTTTCGCATCTCTACATAATCATTTAGACCATCAGTTCTATTGTAGTTTGCATCAGCTAGTGGCAAATTCTTCAGTTGTGCATCTCTCACAAGTAATGTAATAATCTTCTTTATCCATCCATTAAAGGCCACATACTGATAAATAAGTTATATTAAACAAAAGAAAAAAAAATTATGTGAAATAATCTGTTGTTTCAGTAAATGAAGTGTTCCAACCTCTAAGACTTCATCAAACTCAATAAGGCTCTTCCTTATTCCAAAAAAATACTTCTCACAATTTATTTGTAAAGCCAAAAGCTGCATAAGAAATTATTATCCAATCAGAAAAAAAAACTCGAATGACTTACAAATTAAAAAGATACAGGTCTATAAAAAATAATTTAAAAATTAAGAATACCTGTTTTACGATAGCATGACCCTCAATTGGTATGTCCTCATTATTTGTTATCTTTGAAATGAGTCTCACTGCCAACTCGGTGTCAAAGTTGAACTTCTGAAACATCTCATCCTGCAAGCTGTTCCAACAAAGCATTCCTCAGCTGGCATGTCTAATAAGAAAAAGTAAATTGACTTATATAGCTATATAGTTGTCTCATCTAAATTTAAGCTATTGGGAGGATGTCATGTCGCAGATACGCAACAATAAGGCTTGTCGCTTGCATACAGGAGGTGTGAGTTCGAGTTAAACAGCCTCCCCATACATTGGGGGTAAGGTTGTGTAATCTTGACCCTGCCCAAACCCTGCATTAGAGGCAACATTGTGGCACTAGGACAACTTTTTATAGAGTATAACATTATAAATATGATGATATGGTAAGAAGAATGAAGAAATATTAGCAATCATTCCATTTTATTTTTTGGCTTAATATGGCATGTACAGAAGAATGCAGTTCCCTATAACAAACAGTATCATCTTATAGAATCTTCATCTAGATTGGAAACAACTGAAACTACTTAAACTAGCCAATTCAAAACCACCGAAACCCCCCAAAACTGCCAAAACCTATACTCATAAGAAAGGTCCAAAACCAATAAAGAAACCAAATTATTGAACCTTACATTTAAGCTCAACATAAAAGGCACATGCTACATAGATATCACGAACCTCCTTGAAACACTTGTCCATTTTGTTCACTGTGAATAATGGTTTCAGGTTCGGAAGATTACATATATTGTAAGAATTGTACGATTGATCAAGATTCGACGCAATTTGAGGGCTCCGCAACCCAGCTCCCAGTAGTGGATCGGTCTGGACCTTGATCACCTGGATCGTCTGATCCGACTCGTGGAATCGCTATCCAGGTCAAATTGTCCAATCTAAATCCAGTGGCCCCACCCCGATTCCAATCCTTTTTTATTTTTATTTTCTGAAATTTGAAGAGTGTTTTGATACTTATATACTCTTTATACCTTCTTATGTCCTCTTCATATTCTATTAGATCTATAACCTATTAGATCAAATATTTCTATTCTCCTCTTTCTCTTCTCCAAAACTAAAGTTTTGAGAAGAAAAAAAATCCAAATCTATTTTTGGATGTTGCGGTGATGCACGTGATTGAGGTGATTTTTAATTTCTACACTATTTCCTTCTCTTTCTCTTGATTTTGGAAGATAAGAAAAGAAAATTGATGCAACATGGGAGCATTGTTTGATTGTGGACAAGGATCGAAAAAAATCTATAATGCAAATATTGTGGTTATAGATAATGGGGAGAGGTGTTCTACATGAAGCACAACCTAGACCGAACAAAGAAGAGTGTGACAATATGCAACCAAGTTTCAGACGATGTCCCCAACTTGTTCAATTGTCTTCTTGCTTCCAATGTCAACGAGAAGAAGCAAAGAATGGAGGAGCACTATGATATCGGGAGGCCGAATTTACTTCGGTGGTGGCAGCAGTGGACGTGGAGCTAAGGAAAAGGAACTCGATGTTTTTGCGGGAGGGAGTGAACAAGAGAGGATGACGCAAGTCACGTTGAAGCAAGTTTGGAAGGCGGGAGATGGGAATATAATTTGTCAAGCAATCTCTAGGTTCTACTACTAGAAAGAAGGGCAAAGGACCAAGAGATATCTTCCACAAGAAGGACAAGAAGAGGGTAGTAAACTTGGAAGAGGATAGAGAGGAAGAGGTGTTGCCTCCGTTGAGGACGAGGGGGATGAAACGACATCAACAAAGCATACATAGGTCACTCTAATGATGAACCTCTCTCAAGATCTAGATTCTTCTATTAATTGTAGTTTTTGAGTTGGTTGACTTGTTTTGTCCATGATATATACTAAAACCTACTTGTTTTGTGGATCTATTTATCAATTGCGTAAAATATCTTATATTTGATTGTCCATATTTTTTTCATATTTATTTGAATTTTTTTATAGATTGAATCAAGAATCTTATGATTCACTATTCGGACACTTTACGAACCAATCCGATTTTGACAACCTTGTGTGTGTGTATGTGAAATAATGTATCGATTTGCTTTCGTATCATGTATCGCGTATTGACACATTTGATTAATCTTTTATTAGTGTTCTAAAAATTGGCCTAGGCGGCCGCCTGCCGCACCGAAAACCTCCAAATCGGCCACCTAGGCGCCAGTTCGGCCCTAGACGGGCCTGTTCGGTCAAGTCGGCCCCTGTTCGGCCAAAGCGAAAAATTCAAAATTTTGAATTTTGAATTTTCAAATTTCTGAAATTTGAAAGTTCAGTTTTTAAAATTCAAAAAAATTTCAGATTCTAAAAAAATAATAATAATAAATCATTAAATTTAATAATAAATAAATAAAATTTCAAATTTCAAAAAATTTCAAAAAAAAATATCAAAAATTTTCAAAAGTCAAAACCCAAAACTTCAAAAAAAAAATAAAAAATTCTGTGCGGCCGCATAGGCGCCGGCTAGGCGGCCTAGGCGCTAGGCGCCCCTTTGCCGCACCGAATCCGCCTACCGAAATTTACAACACTGCTTTTTATGTTTTTTTCAAACCCATTTGACACATTTGATAAATTAAATAAATAACCATTTTGATTGGAAGGTACCAAATAGGAGAAAACTTGAAGTTCGGCTATTCCAGTTTTCCCAATTTTCTGACCATCTCCCAACAGTTTTACACCATCCTCCACGTCTGATATATTCGCCCCTTCTCTCCACATTCGGACTAATCAGATTCTCTCTTGGACCTCTTACGCACATGCTATCAATCTTTAGCCAGCTCCATCTTCAAGCGTTTTGAACTGATGGATTCCTCCTCCTCCAATGCTGGCCAGGGAACTTCTCATGCCCCCTAACCCTTGCTGGAAGAGTTTCCTACACTAGCTGCAGCAGCAGGCCACATTGCAGGCCACTCCGCATCATTATCAGCTGTTCTACTTCAGCATATTCCAGCCATGCCCGCCACATGTTTGACAAGTGTCCTCACAGCCCCTACAACTGCTCCTCCTGCCATCGTGCCTCACTACCCCCACCGTATCAGGATAAATTAAATCCGGATCCGGATCCAACCAGATCCAAAAATATAGATCCATATCTAGTTGTGATTGGGTTCGGGTCCGAACCGGATAATCCGGTTCCGAATGCCACCCCTAATTGCTACCAAATGCCACCCCTAATTGCTACCCATCTGGCAAGACTTGATCCAGTTGTATTTATTAGGAGAGGGTGTTACGGTTTCATTTCCCCATGTACCATCTTCTCCCTCCGTTAAAAATAAGGAAAGAATAAAGAATATGAGAGTTCCATGGAGTTCCTAAGCACCACCCTCCATCTGTTGAAGAAAGCATTGCATCTCCAAGAGGCTCTCCTCCACCCCCAGGGACGTCCTTGCTCATTTTTGTTTTGGATTGGGATGTGTAAGACGCCTAAACAAACACTAAGATGGAGAGTAATCAATGCCCCGTGGTTGATTGCAAAGACGATACAAACTCTGGCCATCCACATCAGCCTTATCCTTCCATCACCTCCTTTTTCATTTTATACAGAATTCTTCTTACGCCTTTATCATGCCATTTGTGTCTTTTAGTTTTTAAGAGATGTATATGGACTTACACATTCCATGTTGATTAGATTTCATACGGATTGGATCAAGGCTCCATCTTTTCAAGGGTTAAATAGAATCAGCAATGGCTAATTTGCAGACCACATGGACTGAATTCGCTTTCAACCAATGCCAAGAACTTGACTGAATACTTTCCTTTCTAATACATGAAAATCTGCACTTCACTGGTGATGTGGTGTTATTCAATCCTCCCACTATCTTGGACATATTGTCACATACCACTGAAGAGCACAAAGAAAAGGCCCACGCCTACTAGACTTGTTGACTGCATTAAAATTCTCCAATGTGTATCATTGAGTACCATGATAATCCTCGATGCCTACAAAGTAACTTCCTACTGAAGTCAATCGTGAGGAGATAGCTACATCCTTACTGTTATAATAAAATTATTTAACTGTAAAAAAAAAAACTTATCAATACTCAGATGAATTATAGGAGAGAAACATTTTTGAACTCAAGAATCCAATATAAAAGCCTACCTCACCATAAATCTGGTTGATCTGGGATCTCCCTGTCTACCAGCTCTACCGCGAAGCTGTCGATAAAAGGATTCTGGTGAGACAACCAAAGATTAAATACAAAGCTAGCAAAATTTCTTCTTAATTATACGCCAAAGTTGACTGCAAATTGGCACATCTAAGTGCGAAGTTTGGCACATGAAGACAGGAAAGGACAACCATCTTAAGTCTTTATACATAAGGGCATTTGTAATATGAATACTAGGAATAAAAGAGACAAAAATCTATGACAACAATTGTGCATCCAAGCCTTTATACATAAGGGCATTTGAAATATGAATACTAGGAATAAAAGAAGACAAAAATCTATGACAACAATTGTGCATCCAAGCCTTTATACATAAGGGCATTTGAAATATGAATACTAGGAATAAAAGAAGACAAAAATCTATGACAACAATTGTGCATCCAAGCCAAATGTACAGTAGGGGCTTATCTTAGTATCACATCAGAGGTTTTTACCATTGCTAAACATATAGAAGCATAATACAGATTACAGACAGAATCATATATCATATAAATGAAGAAAACATTAAAAGCATTATTTAGATACTTCACATCCAAAAGGTAAGTACAGGTACCCACCAACTGGCCACATAAGTTTTATAGCATGCGCCTCCCCTGCTCATAGTTACCTTATCTAGGAATTTGGCACCAAATTAGAGGGTTGACATCAGGTCAACAGTCCATCATAAAAACTGTAAGTTCTTTTATGAAGCTTGTTTATGCTCCATAACTAACCCCATTCTGACAGAAGTAACCTGGGATGATGATAATGATGATTCAGATACTCCATGTCGAGCATATAGTTTACTATTCGGCAAGTATCATGCCATTTGTGTCTTTTAGTTTTTAAGAGATGTATATGGACTTACACATTCCATGTTGATTAGATTTCATACGGATTGGATCAAGGCTCCATCTTTTCAAGGGTTAAATAGAATCAGCAATGGCTAATTTGCAGACCACATGAACTGAATTCGCTTTCAACCAATGCCAAGAACTTGACTGAATAGTTTCCTTTGTAATACATGAAAATCTGCACTTCACTGGTGATGTGGTGTTATTCAATCCTCCCACTATCTTGGACATATTGTCAAATACCACTGAAGAGCACAAAGAAAAGGCCCACGCCTACTAGACTTGTTGACTGCATTAAAATTCTCCAATGTGTATCATTGAGTACCATGATATTCCTCGATGCCTACAAAGTAACTTCCTACTGAAGTCAATCGTGAGGAGATAGCTACATCCTTACTGTTATAATAAAATTATTTAACTGTAAAAAAAAACTTATCAATACTCAGATGAATTATAGCAGAGAAACATTTTTGAACTCAAGAACCCAATATAAAAGCCTACCTCACCATAAATCTGGTTGATCTGGGATCTCCCTGTCTACCAGCTCTACCGCGAAGCTGTCGATAAAAGGATTCTGGTGAGACAACCAAAGATTAAATACAAAGCTAGCAAAATTTCTTCTTAATTATACGCCAAAGTTGACTGCAAATTGGCACATCTAAGTGCGAAGTTTGGCACATGAAGACAGGAAAGGACAACCATCTTAAGTCTTTATACATAAGGGCATTTGTAATATGAATACTAGGAATAAAAGAAGACAAAAATCTATGACAACAATTGTGCATCCAAGCCTTTATACATAAGGGCATTTGAAATATGAATACTAGGAATAAAAGAAGACAAAAATCTATGACAACAATTGTGCATCCAAGCCAAATGTACAGTAGGGGCTTATCTTAGAATCACATCAGAGGTTTTTACCATTGCTATACATATAGAAGCATAATACAGATTACAGACAGAATCATATATCATATAAATGAAGAAAACATTAAAAGCATTATTTAGATACTTCACATCCAAAAGGTAAGTACAGGTACCCACCAACTGGCCATATAAGTTTTATAGCACGCGCCTCTCCTGCTCATAGTTACCTTATCTAGGAATTTGGCACCAAATTAGAGGGTTGACATCAGGTCAACAGTCCATCATAAAAACTGTAAGTTCTTTTATGGAGCTTGTTTATGCTCCATAACTAACCCCATTCTGACAGAAGTAACCTGGGATGATGATAATGATGATTCAGATACTCCATGTGGAGCATATAGTTTACTATTCGGCAAGTATAACTCCACGGAACGGGTACGGTTGGTGTCTATATATATATATATATATATATATATATATATATATAATGCATTTTCATGACTACATAAGTAAAAAACTAAAGAGTTTAAATTTATTTTCACCAAATGAATTTTAGTTTGAAAATTATGTAGTTAAGTTAAAACAAAAAAGGAAATTTGATTTTGTATATTTTAAAGGATAAGGTCAAGTGACTTGTACTAGAAAGTACCCATAAAGTACCACAAAAGTACCCATGAAGTACCCAAAATGAAAACTAAAGTAAAAATACAAATAAATAAAATCTTGGGTACGTAACACTACATACCCATGAGTACCAGTATCCTATACCAGTATGCCTTCGTAAATGGAGTACCGTGTTTCATAGATGCTCACCATAGTGGGCTTCAAGTTTAGCTTTTGAAAAACAATGGTCTAAGGGTAAAGTTGGTTTTCATCGATACCTACCCATCATTTAGACCAATGGGCTTATACTATACTTACCACTACGACCAAAAAAAAGTTAAGAGCATCCATCTTTTATTTTCAATAATGTCAACTTACAGGGATGCAAAAGATAAATATAATACCATTAGCAAAAGGCAAAGGAAATTATAAAAATGCCTATCTCATCCAGAGCTGATGTAATGACAATACTTTACCAGATTATCTATTCGTCGAGACTCATGTAAAGATGTCCCAATCACATGAAGTCCACCCAACCTTTTCACTTCAACCCCTTCGCTGTAACAATGAGCTTCACAGTCTTTAAGGACTGTGAGATAAGCATGTGCTAATGTAGGACCAAGAACATACATCTCAGCGTCTTCATCCAACTGCTTTTCCAGTTCATCAATTTCAACTGATTGACTCATTTGTATAGACTCCGCAATAAAAGATTTTGCCTTTTCATACGACCAATCATTTCCCTCACTTTTGCATAGGTATTTAGCTACAGAATTTTAGAAGGACCAATAACTATAAATGCTTTTCTACATCTTAATAGGGGGAAATAGATTGGTTATTAACGAGCATTAAGACAATTGAGAAATACAAACCCATAAGTGCAGCCCTCGTGAGTACCGCTAATGAGGTTGGCCCAACCTTTATCTTGGAGAACACCTACATCAAACATCAACCAGAGATCAAAAGCAAATAACAATTTCCATGTGTATAAGGAAGTACATATCCACAATGAGAAAAAAAAAGGCATAGACGTCTTCGTCAAAGTCTACCTTTTGTGAGATTGGCTCCCCATACGTTTCAGCATTTGGTACCTCTTGTGTCATGAAAGGGAGCAACCTACCCTCTATAACTTCTTTTGCAAGCATCTTGAGACAATAGGAAAACAAGAAAGCCAGAAAGGTCTTAAGCAGTTTTCCAATAACTAAAGCACCATAGCTTTACACAAAACATAATGCATACAGGATACAATTAAATACTAACATGTTAGAGATTACATCTACAGTGATCATTTAGGTGTCAAACTATTCTCCATATACGCTAAACATAACTTGTAAGAGATAAAAGAAAGTATAGCATAAAAGATTAAAGATTTGATGAGATAAAAGAAGAGTATACCTTTGGGTTCCCACCCAAAATAATATCGGTGCCCCGGCCAGCCATGTTAGTAGATATGGTAATTGCATATTTCCTACCAGCTTGGGCAATAATCTCAGCCTCTTTTCCAGCATACTGCAAATATGATATGCAACTTCAGAAATAAGCAGAGCACTTCTAAGAGAATTATGTATTTAAAGATCAGTTATATGTCTTAAACATGCATCAGATAACCTTGGGTCTCGCATTAAGGACATTGTGAGGAATATTTCTGTCTCTCAAAAGGTCAGACAGATATTCAGAACTCTCGACACTGTAAGAGGATAACAAAATAAATTGTAAGTGAAAACATTACAGAAGGAGAAAGCACCGTTAAATAGAACACCATCAAGAAGTGATATACGACACCATTATTGCACATTCCAAAATGATTACAATGTGAAGAACAGGAAAACATCAAAAATGGAGGGCCACTCTTTATGTCCTTATCATGTGGTATCACATTCGTTAAAAATAACATGACATCCAATTCCTTAAAAGTTGAAAAATAGAGAGCCACTCACTTATCAGTTATCAGCAAGCAATAAATGACAGTAACTGATCAGCAAGGAAATCACTATGAAGAAAGAGATGGTTTATCTTCATGATAATTGAACAGGACCCTGAAACCCAATCTTAAGAAGGTGGACATAGATGGTAGCAGAGGCCTTCACTCAGCAGGAAAGTGCACACTTCAATACGTGCCTAGTGATGTTACATGCCTAGAGAATAGCGTCATGGAGGGATTTGCATGCGCCAACCCGAGGGATATATTGTTGAAGGCAAGGTGAATCAAATATACAATCCGAAAAGAATTAATTACAATGGTTTTAACAGTCTAGGGAACAATAGATTTAGTACTCTTATGATTCGACGAGGAGCAAGCATGACTACTGTGTACATGACAGAACAACTAGCAGATAGTTTGTAAATTAATCTACCGTGGTATGTTGACGACTTGTTATAGCACATGCGAAATGTAAGACTTGGAACGAACTTCAACTAACAAGGGTTTGTGATGAAAGACTTGGTGAACCAAAGAAGATTTTGGCATGAAGATCCTCATTGAGAGGGGAAAATCGTGGCTGTCAAATAGGAGAGGTTAAGAAGCTTTTGCTCAATTCTTCATAGAAAACCCAAAGCAAGCTTGTAGTTACTCTTGCAGCACAGTTAAAACTCTCAAACATGAAACATCATTTGTCACCGACCACGGATGCATGACAATGTGCCTCAAGTACCTTATGTGAGAGCAATTGGAAGCTTTATATATGTGATGGTTTGAACTCAACCGGATCTATCACAAGCAATCTATGAGACAGAAAAAAATACCTGTAAACAAAAAGAGCACTTGCAAACAGTGAAGTGTATTCTTATACTTGATGTGAACTTCAAATATTGGCTTGATATTTGGTAGAGATAATGTTAGGCGAACATTTTAACTGGAAACATGATTCAGAGTGTGCCAGAGAAGATTTAGACAAACAAAGGTCAAGCATTGGCATGTGGTTATACGAGTTGAAGGTTCTATCAGTTGGATATTGATGCAATAGTCTACAATTGTTTTGTCGAGTAAAGAAGTAGAATTCATTATAGCTGTAATTATGTGTATTGATCAATATCACATGCCAGTATGAACATATAACTTTCTATTATAACTTGTAGGCAAGCCAGTATGATTTTGATGACAAATATGACTATAGTTTAAATTTACCTTGTCGTTCCAACTAAAACTGGGCGGCCCAAGCAGTACATACTTTCAACTTCTTCTCGGACATATTCCCATTTGCCATGTGCAGTCTAAGACATCATATAGAGTATGTTACAGTATCAAAATGATAATTTTAAGCATGTCACGGTGTGATCTATATAATCGTATAAATGCACAAAAAATAGAAGATTTTTTGAGATAAGAATTATGAAGTTAAGCACTTAAGCTTATACAAAAGCATACTGCAAAAGCTTGAATAGGTAAGTCCTGTCGGATATTTGGTAAATTTGTAGGAACTTCAATAACTGGCATCTAGAACATTTTCAGAAATTCCTTCTCCTGCAGGCATATTGGAATATCATTATTGCAATGTATCCATAAGATAATAGCATAGAACAACATTATCATCAAATGAAAACTCAGGCAACCATACTTCAGTTTTAGCAGTACCGGTCATCCCTGAAAGCTTTGGATAAAGTTTGAACAATGATTGGTATGTTATTTGGGCCACAACAACTGAATCAGCCTGAGAAAAACATAATTGATGCTAAGTTGATGAATAAGCAAAATGCAATTTAACAAGTATATAAAAACTGACCAAATCTTTTATACATAATGAGTAATTTTGAAATCTAAAGTTTAGTTAATACCTGAATTTTTAGGCCTTCTTTAGCCTCAACTGCTTGATGAATACCTTCAGACCATCTCCTTTTCTCTTCTACTCTCCCTGTAAGCTGCAGCAATTCAATCATTAATAGTTCAGAGAGCAAAGATTATTTGGTTTCTTAACATAGACAACAATAAAGAAAGCTAAACGGAACAATTTGCATATATTTATAACTAAAGTTGCAGAGAAATAAGCTTAATTGTAAAACCGTTTACACATTAGAAGATAAGCTGAGAGACATCAACATGTTCAGAGCAATTACACAAACATACATCTCACATGGTAGGAGACTTTTCCAAAGCAGGGAGAAAGAATAATACATCTTCCTTATAAAGGTTAACTTATCAACATTGTGCAAAAATGGTGAATAGAAAATTTTGTTAGTAAACTTGGAATCTGCACCAAAGATTTGTTTATTACAACGCATTACCATTGTTATGTACCATTGATGTTGTGATAATGTCATATGCTCTATATCAACCCCTAGTTGTAAAAATTACTCTTCTTTTAAAATTAGTTTGAATATCAAAAGGTTATTCTTATACTTAAACAGGTAGCTGACCTATCTAAGCAAAGCAGAATGATGCCACCTGCAAACAGCAGAACTCATCAAGATTTGTATTTAGTAAGCAACTACACCTTAACTCTTCCATCAACCAATGCTTACTTCAAGAAACCATGTAAACAGATACAATTTATTTTAAATAGTTTTAATAGGGTGTCCGAGCGCCACGAGGCTCCCACTTACACAGGTTTTGGGGAGGATCAAGATGTACGCGGCCTTACTATACACACACACATACCGTCGTGTTAGGTGACGCCCTAGGATACAACAAAATATGATTCGTATACATTGTCTAGCGAGTTTCTAGAACACAAATAGTAACCATTATAATTATCAAAACAGAAAGATTTTTACCAAATGAACTGAAGATACGACCATTTTGAGTTTAAATTACCACTAAAGCTTGATATGGTTGCTACAACATATTAATTGATATAGTTATCTAACCTCAATGATGTTTCCTACAGAAGAACATTGGGATAAACATTGGATCTACAGAAAACTTTAAAAAATAGTTTACTTAAATCATCGAGCAACGATAGTATAACAAATGTGGCTTATGAATATAGAACTTAAGACATGAGATCCACATCCATTGAATATTGTTATGCAGCAGAATTGAGCTTACAAACTAAATGAATCAATATTAGCATTCCTCACCAAAATATTTATGCACAGTTAGTTGCCAGGTTGAGTGCAATTCTACTAATGTAGCCTCTTCTAGACTCTTAGTCTAGGAGAAGTTTTGGAAGGAGAACTCCTTGGTCGCATGAGCATAAACTGTATGAAAAGCTAGGTTTTCCTACAAACCAATTTGCCTCCAGGTCCAGGGTTTATTGCAAGCTTCTCTCCTGTCCATAGTACATAGTTTCCAAGTTTTCATGACCGGAAAATGACTTTAATTGAAAGGGCCCACATCAATGGACACCTGGAAAAAAAAAAATTGGGACACATTTTTGTATTGACTTCTCAATTTAGAGTTGTGTTCTATGTCACGAATAATCCAGGGCATCATGACTATACGTATCCGACACAACTTCCTTGGCGATCATGTTGGATACGTGATGCGGAACCATCCACGTACCCAGATCCGAGTCTGATTCGTAGATTGGATTCATATCAACGTTTTAGAATGTCCAGTTTAAATATTTATTTTTAGGATCAGTCTAAATAAAGATTGAGTTGGCTAGGGATTTGACTTATCTTACGGATAAATATTTAGAGATTTGTTTATCTTCTTTTGATTGCTTTGTACTCTATAAATAGTTTGTAAATTCAGAATTGAAGGATTAAAAAATGAATTGAGAAATCTACTTTTGAGTCAATATGGTGCAATGCCAAAACCCTAGAGTGGATCTATCATGTCTCTTCTCCACTGCCGACGTTAACACCGAGTAGGGTCTCGAGTACAAAAAGTCCATCATTGAGATCCAACGCACCCCACATGTTTCCAAAATTAGGTGTTTCTATTAATTACAACTTCATTGTTCGTTTGTTTGTTTGTTTTGCATTTTAATTATAATTTTTGTAACAATTTGATAATAGTTTATTATTCACAAAAATCTTAAAGCTTTCGCGTCCAATTTGCCATAAATTCCCAATTTTATACTAATCATATTTCCCTTGTCTTTCGTTGTGTCCGATTTCGTTATGGCCGATTTGGAGCGCATCACTAGGAGGATTTCACGCTAAAATGATTCATCGGAAGGTGAATTTTTAAAAGCCGAGAACGAGAATGATGCGGGACCATCCTCGGACCCAGACCCCAGTATCATTTTGTTTTGTAGGTTGGATTGATAGTTTCTTTTTAAAAAAATTAGTTTAAATATTTGTTTGTTACGATTGGCCTAAATAAGGAGAATTGTATATCTTTGAGTTGATTAGGGATTTGACTGACTGATCATACGGATAAGTATTTAGATATTTGTTTTATCTTCTTTCGATTGTTTCTAGTCTATCAAAAGTTTGTAAATTCATAATTGAAGGATTGAAGAATGAATTGAAAAAGCTATTTTTTGAGTTTATATGGTGCAATGCCAAAATCATGAATTGGATTTTCGTCGTCGATCTTGATGTCGAGTTGGGTCACGTGTAACAAAAATCTCCATCATCTAGATCCGATGCAAGTCGCACATTTCCAAAATTGGATATTTCCATTAATTACAACTTGATTCTCATTTTTTTGCTTTTCAATTATAAGTTTTATAATAAATTAATAATAGTTAATTGTTCACAAAAACTTTAAAGCTTTTGCGCCCAATTTGTCATGAATTCCCAATTTCATTCTAATCCTATTTCTCATGGGTCTTTGTCTCTATGGTTTTCCCATGTTTAGGTTCCAAAAGGACCCAAAACATGACTCGACGTGATTTGGAATGGTCGTAATCGTCCTAAAGGACCTAAACACAACTACCTGCCTAAAGGACCTAAACACAACTAAGATATGGGTAAGTAAGGGCATGTTTGGTTCTTTGTTTAAACTCAGTTTTCTGAGTTTAAACGGTACTTATGACAGAAAAATGTGGTTAGGTACACTCAAAAAACTGCTTTCCAAAAAAAAGTTTCAAACTCAACGTTTAAAACCTGTTTCTACAAAGCAACTAAAACATGTTTTCTCAAAAAAATTCCAAAGTTTGCAGCGGGCCCCACCCCCCCCCCCCCAATCCTCCCCCCAACTCTTTTTCTCTCCTCACTTTACTTTCTTTCTCCACAGGAAAAGCTCCCTCCAACAAAGAAAAAGCCATGGCGACGCAGCGACCTCGACCATCGTCCGCCTGGTCGTCGTCGACGACCTCGACCACCTCGTCGAGCCAAGGACCCTGCCTGGTCGTCGTCGACGACCTCGACCGCCTGGTCGTCGTCGACGACCTCGGCCGCCTCGTCTTCGTCGACCTAGGGTTAGGGTCGACCGTCTCGTCCTCGTCGACCTCGACTGCCTGGACGTAGTCAACTGACCTCGACCATCGTCCTCGAGGGCTAGGGAGGGCGACTGCGGAGGCCGAGGAGGAGATCGGGGGGAGGGCAGCTGCGTAGGGGAGGAGGAGCTCGGGTGCGGTGGCGGCGGAGGACCTCGGCCGCCTCTACAGACACTGTCTGGACACGTTGGACACAGTCATCAGAGGCCGGACACGAAATGTGTCCGACTAGAGGCAGTCAGCGCATATCAAAAAAATTCAAAAAAAATTACCAAACAAAATTTAAAAAAAAAAATATTTTCCATATAAAAGTAACCAAACGCAAAACCAGAATTTTTATACTCACAAAACAACTTTATAACTTACTTTCAAAAAGTTGTTTTTAGGAAACAAATTCAAAAAGTCTATCCAAACAGGCCTTAACTTTTCTTTGCAAAGGGCACTTTCTATAACTTTTTGAAACCTGGCTACTACGTAAACATGTATTCTAGACCTCATATATATATATATATATATATATCCACAATGACAGGAGGAGAACCTCATATATATATATATATATATATATATATATATATATATATATATATATATATATATATATATATATATATATATATATATATATCCACAATGACAGGAGGAGAAGGGAGTCTCTCTGGGGGGACATCACTCAGGTATCCGCTGTTGCTGAGTCTTCGAGTCTCCCTCTACTACTGCTCGGGGACTTCAACGCTCTTATGCATCACGGTGAGAAGCTGGGTGGTCGTCCGGTCCCAGACTCTATCCTTCATGATTTTCAGAGATGCCTCCTGATTGCGGGGTTGCGGGAGCTGTCTCGATCAGGCTTCATCTGGACTTGGCACAACAAAGCTACTCTCAACAGGGTTGCTTGTCAGCTTGATCGCGCTCTGGGTAACGGGGAGTGGTTCCGGCACTTCCCCAACACTTCGGCTGAGGGTCTGGCTGCTGGGACCAGTGATCACTCTCCTATCCGGGTTGGATTCTCTGCTCGTCCTCCTGGGAAGTCGCGTCCGTTCAGATATAACAACAGTTGGTATCTTTCTGAGGGCTACATGGAGGCTGTTACGGAGGGGCTTACTAGCGGTCAAGAGGGGACGGCCCAATTCCGATTGGTTCGTCGTCTTAAGGCCACGAAGAGAGCCCTTCGGAGCTGGGTGAAGGGGTTGCCCAAGTCCACCTTAGAAGATAAGGAGGTGGAGCTGCGGACCCTGCAGCAAGATATGCAAGATGACATGCTGAATGGGGACCTGGCTGCTAGAGAGGAGCTGGTCGGCGAAGTCAACATCCTGAGGCTACAGAAGGAGATTAGCTCGGCTCAGCGGGCCAAATGTTCCTGGCTGAAGGATGGCGACCGCTGCTCCAAGTTCTTTTACGACGTTATCCGGACCCGGCAGAATAGGAATCATATATCCCAGCTCCTCGACGTTGATGACAATCTGGTGGGGACGCCAGCGGAGATCCAGGACGAGACTGTCAGGTACTACTCTGAGTTATATTTCCAGACTGACTACCTTTCCGTGTTTCCAGAGGTTGTTACGAAGAGGTTGGTGACCCCATTTGGGAATAGCATTCTTCTGGCTCCTGTCACTTTGGAGGAGGTGGAATCTATTGTCAAGGCGGCGGACCCCAACAAAGCTCCTGGTCCGGATGGCTTCAGCAGTGGTTTCTTTAAACGCCATTGGGATTCTCTGAAACATCAGGTCGTTGAGGTGGTCCAGGAATTCTTCACCAAAGGAAAGCTTCTGAAAGAGCTTAATCACACATTCCTGACCTTAGTGCCGAAGAAGGAGGGAGCGACTGCTTTGGCGGATTTCAGACCCATTGCGTGCTGTAATTATCTCTATAAGATAATTACGCACCTTATGTGCCGGCGGATGGAGAGGATCATGCAGGATTTGGTCTCCCCGAATCAGGCTGCGTTCATCAAGGGGAGGTCGATCGCTGAGCACAGCCTCCTGGCCCATGAGATGGTAAGGGGTTTCAGCAGACCGGGAGGGGAGAAAGCTTGTGTTAAACTGGACCTGAGGAAGGCATATGATATGGTCAATCGTGACTTCCTCTGTCATTTGATGTCTGCCATGGGGTTCGCGGATCACTGGGTTGAGTTGATCAGGGAGTGCATTACGTCCCCTACTTTCTCCGTTCTCATCCATGGTATTCCTTATGGATACTTCCAGAGCAATCGTGGTATCAGGCAAGGTGACCCATTATCCCCTTACCTGTTCACGTTAGTTATGGAGTACTTTACTTGTTTGATGGATCGGGCAGTGCACCGGGGTCAGCTGGTACCTTTGTTTCGGAGGATGGTCCCCCCAGTTACTCACCTTATTTATGCGGATGACCTTCTAGTCTTCATCCAGCCTTCGCCGGAGGGGCTGCAGACGCTTGCGGATATTATGGATGATTTGCAGGCTCTTTCGGGTCTCCAGTTGAACAGGGATAAAAGTAGGGTCTATTTCAGCGCCCTATGCACACGGAAGGAGGAGAGGGCTGAGGTGCTGGGTATAGCAAGGAGTGATCTTCCGGTGCGGTACCTAGGGGTGCCTCTCACTGTCAATTATGCTCGGGATCAGGATTGCACGAGTCTGGTGGAGTATGTTCAGAGGCGAGTTGAGGGTTGGCAAGCAGCTGGATTATCTTTTGGCGGGCGCATCGAGTTGATCAGATCGGTGATCTCGGCAGCGGCCCATTTTTGGCTGCAGTCTATCCTCCTACCTGTGGCCACTATCCGGCGTGTTGAGCGTTTATGTGCCGACTTCATTTGGAGGGGGGGATGCATGCGATCTCCTGGGACCAGCTTTGTCGTCCCAGGAAGGAGGGCGGAGTGGGGCTACGACCGCTGCTGGAGATCAGGGAGGCCTCTTCGCTTAAGCTGGCCTGGAGATTTATCAGCAGAGGTTCTCTCTGGGCGGACTGGATGCACAGTAGATACGTGAAGCAGGGTAGTTTTTGGACGTGTTCAATCGACAACAACCACTCGGTCACGTTCAAGAACATATTGCGACACAGGGGGGTTCTTAAGTCTGCCATCCGGAGGGTTATGAAGGGCGGGTCGAGCACGGATCTCTGGCTCGACCCTTGGATTGATCGGCGGTCGTTGTTAGACATCAGAGGAGTCCCGACTTTTCGGGAGGACAGACGGGGTCTGACATGCAGTCGTATCATCCGTGATGGGGAGTGGAGACCGGATTCGTATCGGTTCACCGAGGAGCTGGGCGGGAGCATTTCATCTATTGCCATTGATCCGTCGCTGCCTGCGGATCGGTGGATTTGGGAGCCTACTGGAGCGCCTGCCGGGACGGGGGAGTTCCTATTCCGTAGCTGCTACAACCTTATCCGACGAGCTTTCCCGGTGTGCTCTGATTACGAGTTCGTCTGGTGCAAGGGTCTGGCCAGGAAGATGCAGTTGTGTGTCTACAAGCTTCTACTGGGCCGCCTCTTGACTAGAGATCGCCTGAGATCGTTTGGGGTGACGGTCCCTGACCCCACTTGTGTGCTGTGCGGTTTGGAACCTGAATCTATTAAGCATATTTTCTTCGAGTGCCCGCTGGCTTGGCAGATTTGGTTGGAGCAGACTCGGGTATTGGGAGTGTTCGCCTCTGGAAAATGTGTGGGTGACATCATCACGGAGATTCGAGATAGCAGGGGTAGGGGACAGGACTGGTTCCGAACAGCAAGAGTTCGTCTGGCTGCTGCGGTTTGGCACGTATGGCGGGAGCGAAACCGTCGGATTTTCGAGGGGCTGATCACCCCTCCAGTTGGTATTCTCCACAATATTGAGTATGATGTAAAGGCTATGGAGAATTGAGAGTGTGAGTGGGAGTCCCACTCTGTTTGTATGTTGTACGATTATGGTTGTTCTTTTGGAATAAAATTCACCCTTTTTCCAAAAAAATATATATATATATATATATATAAATATATATATTGTGTGTGTTGCACCTATCCAAAATTCTATATATTTTCATATTCTGAATTACATCGTGTATGTATTTGAATTTGTGTCAATGTCTATGCAACCTAGGTTTTTCTCAATAATCACAGAAGCACAAGGTTGACATGCAAGGAGAAATAGATAGATACAAAAACTACTTCCTCAAAACTATAAATAGCTCGCACCTCGTTAACTATGAGTGCCTTCCCCTTTCTAACAATGTATTGGACATCACGGCGGTAAAACTCTTTGGCCTTCAAGGCATTCATTAAAAACCTGCAAAATCACTCTCTGCTCAAGGAAATGATGGCAACAACTAAAGAACCATGGTCTGCAAGTCTTCAGCATGAATTTAAACATAATGATTAGCCCACATAGTCGTCCTGATGTATGCATTACTTTAGAATCATCTAAAATAACTAATTGAAGTTAACGGCATAGAGTATTTGTGCAGCTCAATTGCAGCATTCACAGAACTGGCAAAAACGACAAAGCCGTTATCCCAAATTTTCAGTGTCGGCTACAGAATTGATAAAAAATAAAAGTTTAATCAAAATATCAATAAAGAATCTGATAGACACCTAGCCCAAGGATCGTTTTCATCCCACAGATCATTTGTGTCGAGAACCATCTCAGCAAGAGCAACACCTTCGTCGGTCAAGTCCACAGAATTATCTTTAAGCTCTACATTAGTAATAAGTCAATTCCATAGTATAGCAAGTGTCAAGTACAGATGAACCAATAAATGTGGATTACAGAAAAACATATAATAATACAAATCATTATTCTTATACGAAACTTACAGCGCCACGTTGAAGAAGCTCGACAACTTTTGCAGCTACAGGATACCGTGCAGCATCTTCACTAGCCTGTTAATCGTTGCGCAAAGAAAATGAACTGGATGTGAAATGAACTAGCATTGTATAGTAACATATAATGAACGCAAAACAAATAAAATAAAATAAAATCCTACAACACATTTACCTCACCACTTATCAATAGTGGATTCCGTCCCTCGTCGACAAGGACCGAGTCAACTTCATCAACAATTGCAAAATTAAATGGCTTAGGCCTGGTTTGAAATATACAGGTTTGATGGTAAAGCAACTGAAAAAACAAACATATAGAAACAAACAAACACTTTTGACTGTACCATCTCATAACAAGTTGTCCTTTGCTTCCAGAAAGATTATCCCGAAGGTAGTCAAAGCCAAGTTCCTATGGGGACAAACAAGAAACTGAAAATTAAGACTCAAAAGACTAGTTTAGCAGCCGCTAAATTAATAATACTGAGGAAACAGTGAAAAGGCTCCAGCTGTACACATGTTCTCTATTTCAAGCCAAACACACCTAGCACATACATCCATGTTTGAAGAACATAAAGCATCTGGCAATACCCATGTATAAGTATTGTAGATCAGAAGTCAATACAGTTGGGCCACTAACAATTATGTTGAAGACCAGGTTTAAAAACAAAGGTCAAAGCCATGTAGAAAAGCAACTTACTGAATTATTAGTGTATGTTATGTCACAGTAATAGTTGGATCTCCTCTCATTAGCAGTCATGCCCCTCTACAAGTTCCAATAACATTAGAAGAAACAATTTGCTGCCAAGAAATTCTTCAACAATCCCTAATCAGACAGTATTTTGGAAGGATCTATGGTGATTTGGCTAATTAGCAGACAAGAATGTATGATGTGCTGCATACCTGTATAAGACCGACAGGAAGGCCAAGGAAACGATGAATACGGCCCATCCACTCAGCATCTCGTTGAGCCAAATAGTCATTTACTGTCACCACGGCAGAAGACGTACCCAACAAAAATGAATTTCATTAAAAGCAAGAATTTTTTTTTATTTTGCCAATGACATGTGTGCATGGTACTACTACTTAGTGTGAAGTTTATACATATTCATGAAATGATCATCCAATTCACAATTACCTAGTAGTTGCCAATTTTAATCTATATAAATCAGCTTTATAAAATAGAATACAGGAAAGACAAACAGGAATTAATAGAGAGAACTTTGACAAATCTTCCATCTCACCAAAAGATCAGACAGAACAGAGTTACTGATGGTGTACAGCAATAACTGGCAGATTTTCATGGAATGCAACCCAAAACCACTAAGATAAAATCCTGAAGTTCCACTTAAGCCAATCAAACATGAATACACATGTTATAGCTGCAACAGTGGCCCAAAAATGATCATCTATGCAAAAACCATTTGGTCGCAATTTGAAGCAACAAGTAGTTAAGTACCATGAACACCCTCGCCACTAAGAGCATTAAGATAGGCAGCCAACGTCGAAACTAGTGTCTTCCCTTCGCCTGTTTTCATCTCTGCTATGCACCCATCATGTAGCACAGCCCCACCAATAATCTGACAGCAATAGCCATGATGAGAGAGACCAGAAGTGAAGGATTTTAATTCATCTTATAGTTAGCATTTGAGCCTCTTCTTGACTAAAAAGGGTTTGTCAATGATTGTCATACCTGGACATCAAAGTGTCTCATCCCAAGCTTCCTTCTTGCAGCCTCCCGGACAATGGCAAATGCCTCTGAAGAGATAGAATTACTTAGCAAATAGCAAAGAAAAGGTTAAATGTTCTGGCTTCCATGCAACTAATAAGAAGTTCAAAGGAAGTGAAGGCAGGTGATAACCGGCTTGTATATCAGGAAGTGTTTCCCCTTTGCTCAAACGAAGGCGAAATTCTTCTGTCTTTGCGCGCAGCTGAAACGTTACAAGAGGGGGGAAAATCAAACCAATACAAGTTAAAATAGAGCACCTTTTTTTTTCAAATAACGTGTGATTTTTTTTGTCTTCTTTTGGTCCATTGCAAATGCTAAAATCAGTCAGCAAGAATTAAATTAAAATTGATTTTTTTCACACAAATAACAATTTCTTACAAATAACCATTTCTTTCCTTGGTCATAATAGAGAAACATAGAACCGGTCTCCACTCTATGATAATATCATTCTGTTTTGTTCTTTGATTTCATACTGAAAAGGAGTGTACAGATTACTTGACCAGTACAAATTCTAACGAACATCGACGATATCAAACATGTCCCCAATTATTGAACAGTACATATTTTATACCCCAAAAAAACCTAATCCAAACAATCAAAATTGAACCTTTTCATACTAACTGATCATTTTCAATAAAAGCTGAACATAACATGTTCTGTAGCCCCCAAAAAGAAACCAACTACCAAGAATAAAAAATAAAACTTTTAGTGCCACCAGATCATAGTTTCAGCAAAACCACACATGGGTATAATAAAAATCGCTGCTTTCTAACACACTTAACAGCGAGAAGAAAAGGCACCGCACCTGTTCGTCAGAAAGCCCGAGAACACGAGGCTCGAAGGCGTTGACGGCGGCGACTAGGCGGTAGTAGTCGCCGACAACCCAGCTGTTCAGGGTCCACAGATCCCTCCACTTGGTACACTTCAGCTGCCCCATCTTCTCCTGAAACGGAGGGAGAACGTCAGAAACGATGATGGATCGCAAATTTGTGACATTGGAATGGGGAAGACGGCACGTTGACAGATAAAGCAGGAATCTTGATGATGGAAGAAGAAGAAGAAGAAAGAGTGAGTTTTGGGGGGTGGGTCTTCTTGTTCTTGGGAGGGAGGAAGGGGAACGAATGAGTGATGTGGAGGGAGGGCTTAGACCATGTATGCCTGAAAGTGAAGGGGACTTTAGCCAGTGAGGACATGTTGTTGGATGGAGGGTCCAATCCCTAGAAGCATCTTCAACATGTCCTCACTGGTTAAAGTCTCCTCGGCATACAACAACAAGAACAAGGACTCATTCGTTCATGCGTCCTCTCGAGTTTTGGGGGTGGGTCTTCTTGTTCTTGGGAGGGGGGAAGGGGAACGAACGAGTGATGTGGAGTGACGTCCCTCGAATTTTCGAAAGGCGACCATATATTCTTAAAAGTGACGTCCATGCGTGGAGTAGATTCGACGCAAAAGGAAATTTGAGCCCAATATTTATTGGTCCGTTCGAAATATTGAAGCGAATCACCCCAGTAGCTTACCAAATTGTCTTACCGTCTGCGTTGTCGGAGGTACACAATGTCTTTTACGTCTCACAATTGCGGAAGTACGTGCACGATCCGAGCCATGTGGTAGATTTTGGTCAGCTGGATCTGAAGGCAGACTTGTCATATGTCGAAGAGCCTGTGCAAGTCTTGGAACGCAAAGATAAATTTCTCCGCAACCGTGCCATTCCTCTCGTCCGCGTCCTCTGGAGAAACCATTTGGTCGAGGAGTCGACGTGGGAGCTTGAGTCAGAAATGAAGGAAAAATTTTCTTCATTGTTCTCGTAGAGGTAAATTCTGTTCTTAAGTTTCGAGGACGAAACTTTTTCTTAGTTGGTTATGGTGTAGTGCCCCGTCCCTACATCGTGTCCCGTTCTCCGTCCACGGGGTGCGCGAGAAAGGAACACTATCGCCATCGATTCGGTCGGGATCGATCGAATCGGTCGAACGGGAACGATTGAATTAAGATCCATTCTCCGTTATGGAATGGCTTCTTCGGAACCAAGTTCCATATTCAGCGGGTTGCGCCTCAAGGATTGACTCTGCGGCTGAGTCGGAAGAGACTTCTCGTTACTCTGTTTTTTCACGCCGCTTGCGTTGGTTTTGGCTTGGTTTTCTGAATGCGTTTTCGTGAATGTTTTCGATGGTTTTCATGGCTTGCATTTCGAACTCGCATTTCCTATCGAACTTCTTGAATAATACAGTGTTCTAATCGGTTGCTTGTGCGATTTCAGGTAATCGCGTAGGCGACGTCTAGCGCGACCAACAAGTTCTCTCGCCTCAAGCAAAACTCAAGGTGAGTAGCTCACTACTAAAATAACCCAGATTAGCGACGTCAGGAGACGTCGCTAAATACAGAAAATACGTCGCTAAAAATGATTTGCGACGTATTTAGCGACGAAAAACGTACGTCGCTTATAGGCAAGTCGCAGATGATACTTTCGTCGCCGAACGTCGCTATTTGCGACGCGGCGTCCATTGTCGCTAGACGTCGCCAAATGAGCGACAGAGAGCGACGTATCAGTACGTCGCCAACATTACGACGTAAAGCGACCACTAGCGACGCTTCAAAAGTTTATAAATGATGACGAGGCATGGCATCCACGTGGCCACGTGGGCAACTTAGCGACGTATATTAGCGACGTCGAGCGACGTAACGTCGCTAGTTAGCGACGTATAGCGACGTCTATTTGCCGTCGCAGTACGTCGCAGAACGTCGCTATACGTCGCTAATGTTAAAAAAAAAAAAATTTAAAATATAATTGATATTTTTGTTATGCTGTGTTTCTGTGTTTACAGTGTGTGTGAAGTGCAGTGTTCGAACCATCGACAGTTTCGCTTACTGTTCTATATTTTATCTTGGATAGAAAGAGCAACAGTTCAGGGTGCACTTCTCAGAGCTTCCTCTTCACGTCCTTCACCTTCTCGGGAACCTTTACGACGTCCGAGAAAGTGAAGGACGTGAAAATGAAGCTCTCAGAAGTGCACCCTGAACTGTTGCTATTTCTATCCAAGATAAAACATACAACAGTAATCGAAACTGTCGATGGTTCCGAACACTGCATTTCACATTCACTGTAAACACAGACACGCATCATAACAAAAATACACAATATATTTTTTTAAAATTTCGGCAGCACCTCTTTTGTATATCAGATCATCGCTTATAACCCAGCGTAGGTATATTTGTCATCCCGTCGCAGATATCACAAAGTAAATATCACAATAAAAATAGGAGGCAGTGCAAAGTAAATATCACAGACACACATCCTCACAAACATCCAATAGAGTCAAATAAAAATGAAAGATGATAAAAAGTCTCCCACCAAGTGTATAAACAACAGTGTATGAATAAACAATTTGCCCATAGGGCCAATACATACAAGTCATAAAAAAACCAATAAAATCACTGCGGACCCCTGCCGCGCAACTGGGATAGAATGTAGTCATACTGCTCCTGGGTGAGCTGTACCGTAGGGGCAGTAGGAGGCAGTACAATGTCTGGAGTCGGCGCCGGAGGCAGTGCAGTATCTGGAGTCGGCGCCGTCGATGGACCCGGAGGACGTACCTGCTCCAGCTCTCGCAGTCGCTCACCATGCGCAGCAAGGGTACTCACCACCTTCTCGGTATACTGAGCGAGTGAGGCAGATAGGCTCCTCTGCGATCCCTCCAGCTCGACCTGTCTACGCTCTGTGCGCTGCGTAGACTCGGTGAGCGTCTGCAAGTTGGCAGCTGCAGCCTGATGCAGACTCATCAGGTCCTGTATACTGCGCTCGACCGCATCAAATCGTCCGGTGACGATCGGAGGGTCGGATCGTCGCTCGACCGCATCAGAAATCTGCTGCTGCAACTCGCGACGCAGCTCCTCGATCTGACGACGAACATCCTCAGCTCGTGACGACGCCTGCGTAGCCGGAGACTGCGTACTGACAGAGGGGGCCCGGGATGACTCCGAAGCCAAATACGTGCCGTAGGATCCCGTACCGTAGTACGTAACCTTCTGAAGACCGCCAATGGCGGTCATCCAGAGCTCGTCCGGCGATGGCTCTGCAGGCGGCTGGGAGGAAGTACCAGCCCCTCCCTCTGCTTGCGCACTAGCAGCAGCAGCAGCATCAGCCGCCTGCTGCAACCGCGGAGGAACAAGCTTACGAACACCGTCGACCAAAGCTTGTTCCTCCGCGGTTGCAGCAGGCTCCACCAGTACATCAAGGATATCTTTCTTTCCCACTAGTTTCACTAGTTTAGCGAGAGTAGTTTCTTCCTCTTTTGTTAGGGGAGTTGATTTTGGTTCGCTAGAGGAAGACTCATTTACTGAAGACTTTTTTCCACCGGGAATGCGACCATCATTTCATTCTGCCATTCTCTTCGTCTTCTTTTTTTTTCTTCTTCTTCTTCTTCTCCTCTCTCTCTCTCTCTATCTCTCTTATGCCTTCTACGTTCTGTTCGTTCTACTCTATATATAGGAAAGAAAGGAATAAAATAAAAAGAAAAGACAAGAAAAAAAAAAAAAAAAAGCAAAAGCAAAAGCAAAAGCAAAAGGAAAAGAAAAGAAAAGAAAAAGAAAAAGAAAAAGAAAAAATAAAGAAAAGAAAAAAAATCCTTCAACAGAAGGGGTGGAGGGGGTCTCCACGGGAATGAGCGGGAGAAGGAGTGGGGCTCCAACTCAACTGGAGCCCAACATTGGGCTCCAGTTCAACTGGCGCCCGGAGGAATGGAGCTCCAGTTGAACTGGAGCCCAATATTGGGCTCCAGTTGAGTTGGCGCCCGGACCCCCTCAACACAATTCCTTCAAATGCATCCCCTTACACGCCATTTAGAGAAAATATATCCCTCTCTATAAAATTTTCTGAATCTATTTCTCTTCTCAGATGAACCTGGTTGACCATGTAAGAGCACAAATTATATATATATATATATATATATATATATATATATATATATATATATATATATATATATATATATATATATATGTCGAATTTTTAGTGTCGAATTTGTTCATATGAAACGTATTAAACACGAATTAAATCTAATCCGAATATTTTCCGTTATACGAATTTTTGATCGAATTTTATATTTATACCCATATTTTTGCCGTTCCGAATTTTTTTGTTTGTCGAATTGCTAACAAGCGTTCAGACCAGTTTAAAGTGTTACATTGAAGGGAAAACATAAGTGGCATATTTCCACAAGAAAACTGGCTCAGAGTGAATAACCAATAACAGGTCCTTGTATTGGTTTTTTGTTTTTATCCATCTGCCTATCGTCCTGCATTTAGGCCTCGTTTGGTTCGCGGAATGGAAGAGAAAGGAAATAAATTCCTTGTCATTTACTTTCCTTTGGAAAACTTTAATTTCTATTAATTTTCTTTTCCGATGTTTGGCAATGCCAAGAAATTTGGAAAGGAAAGTGAATACTTCAATGTGGGAAAGTGATTCCTTCCTTGGATGGATGGAATCACTTTTCCCACTAATTTTTCTTCCATTGGAAATCACTTTCCTTTCCTCTTCAATTCCTTGGACGCCCAAACATAGAAAAGTAATCACTTTCCGTTTCCAATCGGAAGATTCCGCGAACCAAATGAGGCCTTAAGAATGAAATAGAGTAATAGCATGGTGCCATATTACAAGGATATTTTTCATACGAAACACTGATGCGGCTGTCAACAAAATCATAAATTACAAATACAAGCACACAAGTAAATCCATACCTATAACATAAAGTTTCACATTCTTAAGTTACAGGTTACCATTAGAGTTAAAGCTATTTTTGTTATTTTAATATTTATGCTAAACAAAAAAAAATTGATGAAGACTATAATGGGTTGTCAGTTGTCATATGTATGACATTAAGAATCAAGTGTTCAAGACTTTCCCTATCAAGCAACTATGTGAAAATCAATGTAATCTACAGTAGCACTGAAGAGAAATTTCTTTCAATGAGTCTAACTTGATGCTTCCAAACTAACATTATAAAATTTCTACATACACAAATGAAAAAATGGGGGTATCTGATTTACCTGAAAGGCTTCTATTTTTTGTGGTATAAGAGCATCTTCTGTAGTTCCAAGACCAAGTTGCCCGTTCTGGTTCCGCCCCCAACTTCATCAAAAGAGACAAATGAAATATTATTCTACAACAAAGATATGCTACACAAAGTTTCCATGATAGCATATAGTTATTATGTAATTATTGACTCAAGTCTCGGAAGCCCTCAATTGTGTGATTACACTATTTCTCATTTGGGTATTGATCATTATCCATTTTATTTTATGTTCTCGTCAACAGAAGAATTTGAGGCTAAATTTTGACAATTTAAAAGTCAGTTCGTCTTCTATCTAGAACATCTTTATTATATTATAAAAGGTGCTTGAATATAGATAATTTCATCTTTGGTTATTTTGTAACTATGTATAGATTCAGTTATAATATACAATCAAGATCATCTTCAGATTCAGTTATAATATTCAGTTATGTATAGATCATCTTCTATTTATTCATAGTTATAATATAACTATGTATAGATTCAGTTATAATATACAATCAAGATCATCTTCAGAGATTTTGGTAAAGACGTCGAATTATATATTTAAAAATATGAATAAATAAATTTAGGCTCTATTTTGAAATTTGCACATCGCCTTCAATTATTCAGGACCGGCTCTGTAGAGGTCATATATATATATATATATATATATATATATATATATATATATATATATATATATATATATATATATATATATATATATATATATATATATATCACACGCAAATGAGTGTGCAACGCGTCTCACAATTGTTCACACCCTTTAATGTAGGAAACATAACATAAGATCAATTTTATTTTTTTTAAATTAATATTGTCTGATAGGATAGCTGAATATGTTACAAATGTTGATATCATCTTATTTAATTACGAAAATATTCTACCAAACTTAATGAACATAAATATTTACTTTCACCATATAAAATAACTCACTTGACAAAAATTGCTATAATGGAATGTTATTTGTTAGCCTCTTCGGACAGCATCTTCATCAACAGGACTTGACATGTAACTCTTGCTTACATATAAATGGTCGATAGTCACCGGTATTGACATCATGCATTGTCATGCAATAAATAAGAAAATCTAAATAGGTTATATGGAAGCAAAGGTAGTCATCAACGGGACTTGACTGGTAACTCTTGCTTACATATAAACAGTCGATAGTCACCGGTATTGACAACATGCATTGTCCTGCATGAAATAAAGAAAGTTGAAGAGGTTATATGGAAGCAAAGGTAATAAATATGTTTTATTTCATTACTTATTAGACATAAGTAACTCAAGTACCTTATACGTGATTAGTTTTATGTGAGCAAATACGTGTCCAGGCACAAATAGAAATATATATAAAATATAATATACGTGTGTTACGCGTTGTGCAATTGTTAGTATTATTTGTGTAGTAAACATAACGTAAAATATAATTATAATCAATATAATCTAGTGACATTGCACACACAATACATGAGCAACACGTTTTACAAATATTTATACTACTTTATAAAGCAAAAAAACATAACAAAAATAATTGAAAAAATATTATATTTTGATATAACTTTTGATTTTAGAAATGTTGATAGTTGACAAAGAAAGCAATCAAACAAACTTACTAAAAACGAAAATCTAATTTAAAAAATTTGTTTGAATATGATTATAAACGATAAGTAACAAACGTTGACAATTTAAATCCTAAACAAATTTGTTTGAATATGATTATTTAAAAAAAATGGATACATAAATAAAAAAAATTATATTAAATTTATTGCATCTGCAACACATTAATTATTTGTTTAAATCAAAATATCTATAATATTTAAATTTGAATTTGGTAGATCGTTATATCAAGATCTTCTAAATATTTTTTTAAATGTGAATAACTCGAATAATATCAAATTGTGAATAATTCGAATAATATTAAATCTTATACTTAAAAAATTTCAAAAATATTATTTGAGAAATTTGAAGCATATTGTTACGTATTTTTATTTTCTTCTCTTCTTTCTATTCTTCATGTGGAAGACAAACCAAAATAAAAAAAACTAAAAAGAGAGAACAGTTAGAAAATTGATCAAAATAAACAAAATTGAAACATCTTGGACAAATTTTGTACAATTAATCTTTATAAAAATTTGGAGTACTTTGAACAATCATCATAATATTTATTTCGTTGAATTGTTTAGTGATCTCTCTGAAATAAAATGCATGTGACTATACGAAATAAAAATATCTGTCAAATTTAATTACAACATGTACTGATCGTACAAAAAATTAAATCATGCCTCAATGGTTGTATTATCTACACAGTATAAGAATCAATCAAAGTTAATTATGTTAGGGATCACAACGTCACAATAATATATCATTATATTATTTATTGACGCCAAATATATCGTTAATATTAACTATACACAATAAAACATCATTTCAAATAATTTGCTTACATTCTCAAAATCCGACATGATAACCCAACCTTCAGCCTCAACCCAATGGTTCCTTCATACTTAAAAACTCTATTAAATTGCATGTTCAAAATATGCAAGAACTATACCATGATAAATAAATAATACATGAAGCATTCATGTCAACTTTATTCACAAAGCAATCCTCATTCCCATATCCAAAAGCTATTAAAAATACAAACAAATCTCAGATAGGAGTCATAGTATGTAGCAAAATAAAAAAGGTATATGAAGAAACATGAACACATCCAGCCAATTTTTTGTATAAAATAAAGTAGTAACCTTGGTTTGGAAGAAACCAGCAAAGAAAAAGAAAGGAGAGCAGGAAAAAAAAAGAGCGGAGGGGATGGAAGAGAGCAGAGGAAAGGAAAGAGAGAGAGAAGGAGATAGATTGCGGTTATACCATATTTTAGTTAGTTATTAGGAGGTTTAAATGAATAGGTAGCTAAATTACATTTTTGTCCATAAATAATGAAACTTGTAAATAAGAAAGTTTTATTAGAAATATATATTAACCATACCCCTACTATTCCAATTATATATATATATATATATATATATATATGAGAATAAGGGAGATGAGGTGGCTATATGTCATCCCTCCCCCCCAGTGTTATCATCATGCACTTGCACACTTTTCGGTACATGATGATAACATGGGGGTGACACATAGCCACCACCCATAGGATGGCACCTCCCATATTCTCTCTCTCTCTCTCTCTCTCTCTATATATATATATATATATATATATATATATATATATATATATATATATATATATATATATATATATATGGGGCTTACACATAAGAGGTTTACTTAATGAGTCGGTGGTGGTAGAGCACGAGTACGATCCATCAAAGCATCTGGTTTGTAAGGTAACGGAATGCATCGAGAACATGAAGCAATTGAAAAGCAGCATAGATCAGCATCTAGAGGTCGCTAGCCAGAGTAATCAAGAAATAGAAAAGCTTCGGCAGAACTGGCTGAAGAGCAGTATAACAATGCACTTACAACCCCAGAAGAAAAAAAAAGATAGAGTCTGAATCGAACTTAGAGAAGGCGAGACTCAAATTGAGCAGTACTAAGTAAGAGGCTAAGAAGTTTTTGTTGAAGCTGCAAGAGAGTAATAAAATGTTAAAAGATGCTAGATGTTTGATCTCGAGTCATAAAGAAAGACTTTCGTGCCATGTCTAGAGGCTAATGATCAAATAAAGAGTGCGATATCATATATTATGTTGCCTCAGGGTCGACCCAAGTATTTGCTGACAAGGTCAGCATGCTGGTTGATGATTACAAAAGGATACATGAAGAGCTTAATACTGTTAGCCCGATGATTATATCATGTTTTTTAATATGGCTAATCAATAAGTTTAACTAGTGATGATATTCATGTAATCACTATCATGTTGCTACTTAAACTTAGCATTGTCCTAAATGGTCTATATCATATTGCTATTCTTGTATCATACTACACCATATTATTTTGTTCGCCTAACATGTACTTGCAGACAAGCAGTAAGCATGATCAAACCAGGACATTTGCTACGAAAAATTATTGATGGGCCAAAGACAGCATAATACAAGAAGATTTCTCTGAACTGCCTAACGACCTATCCGGAGCCTCGCATCGAGTGTTCTGCTGCCCGGTCAGCGGACGGGGGTCGAGGGGGCAGCGCCCCCCATTGGGGTTCGGGGGCGAAGCCCCCGAAAGGTATTCAGATTTCCAGATCTGTTTATCTTTGGACGATTGCCGTCAAAAAAAAATGAGTCTGCTAAAATGTCAGGAGAAAGGCGTCATCAAATGGGCTATTAGTTTTCATATTTATTCTGTATTTTCCTTTTATTGAGTATAAAAAAAATGTGAGATTGATCGGATCGGTACTGGCTTAGGTTATTCACAGTCTACAAACAAAAATAAGCCTACCTACTTATCCCAAAAAACTACAATCCCCAAAAGTCCAAAACCTATGCAAATTTGGTCCATTCCTTATTGTTCTGACCCAGCAGAACTCTGATAGAACTCCGACCGAGTTCGGTCCGAGTTCGTCCCGAGTTCGGTCTGGGTTATTCGAAATACAGTTTCCACCGAATCTGCATCCAACGTTCGTATGCGAAATTCTAGCATCCGAAGTCTGTCCGAACTCTGCCCGAGTTCGGTCCCCCAAAAATACTATAAATCGAGTTGAGATTACCATTCATTTCAATCATCCAATTTCATCTCTTCTCTTCTCTATCTAAAGTGTTCTGAGCTTTTTACTTTCATATCTAAGCCTTTATGACTCTTATCCAAGCCAGTACAGTTTCTGTTTAATCTAGAGTTTGGTGTTGAAGAGCTGTATCAGAGGCTGTATTTAGAAAATGTTCTAGTTTTCCAATTGCCTTCTGGAGCCGGTCGTGCGCTCGTCACCAAGCACAGTGTTATGAAGTCGGTCGTGCACTTGTCGCCAAGTACGATGTTGTAAGAGTTGCAAGCGCTCAGTTAAAGCTTGTGTCATAGTGGATTAATAGCGAGCAAGAGTACTCGCGACTGAACTAGTCATCTCAGAGGGAAACCAGTATACATCGTGGTGTTCACTGAGTTTGAATTCTTGACTCTTACTTTACCGTATTTTATTTATCGTCTTTTATCTGCCATAATATATAACTGCTTAATATTTTTAATTGGTGATTATTTTCTGCTGCACACGCATACACTCTATTCACCCCCCTCTAGAGGTGCTCAACGGTCCTACGATTGGTATCAGAGGTAGGGCTCTATTATCTGGCTTAACATCCTTAGAGTAGATCCTTATTATCAATTGTTAACCTTTGATTCCAATTGCCTACAATTGGTATCAGAGAAGGTTATATTCTAATATAACAAACCTCTAGAGAGTATACATATGGCAGCCGTGAATTCAATATTGACAGGTGAAGTGCAATCCCCAAATAGACTCCCACTATTTGATGGAACAAACTATAGTTATTGGAAAACACGGATGAGCTTGTACCTGAAGTCTCAAGACTTTGACTTGTGGTCAATTGTTGTCAATGGCTACAAAAAGCCTACTATCACCTCTATTCTTACTTCCTCAATTATTAACAATCCTTACTATAGTTACACAGAGGAAGAGAAGAAGTTAGCTAGCCTTGATGCAAAAGCAAAGCATATTTTCTATTGTGATGTAGACTTCAATGTATTCAATCTCATTACTACTTGTACAACATCTCATAAAATTTGGAAACTTCTTGAAGCTACTTATGAGTGCAGGTACGAAAGCAGTGCTAGCGATTCCAGAGAGGAGGATAGTCTTTATAATGATACAAATGTGTGCATGATGGCATCAAGATTTAAGGTTCAACATAATCCTATATATGAAGAAGAGCTTGTATGTGACAACTGCAAGAAGATAGGCCACATCAAAGAATATTGTAGTACTGCTAGAAAGGAGAGTCACTATGAACGATCAAACAAAGGAAGGTCATCATCTCACAAGTACTCTACCACGAGCATATGGTGTTAAAGCGAAGCAAGCGATTCTGAAGAAGAAGAGAGACCTCATCAAGCTACAAATATATGCTCAATGGCATTATCCAACGAGGTACAAGACAACTCTGTTCTTGAAGAGAATGAAATCTCTTATAATGAGTTATCTGATGCTTTCAGTGATCTATAGAAAAAACACAAGAAAGTATTAGATAAGTATAAGCAAGCTAGAAAGGATATTCTCTGCTATAAGCTTGAGAATGAAAAGCTTACTTGTTTATTGAATGATGCTAGAAACACTTCTACTTTTGACAATTCTACTGAGATTTTCACACTTGAGTTTAGATTGCATGAGGCACTTGAATGCATTGAGAAAAGCACTCAAGAAAATGCTAAACTTAAGGAGGAATTAGAATCAGAAAAGAAGAAATATTCTATTGCTTCATGTAGAATTGATGCTCTTTCTGCTAAATATGATGAGATCTGTGCTAACTCTAAAAAGTTAGAGATTAGACTGAAAAAGCAGGTAGTACAACCTGTGACTCAGTCTAACACAAGACAAGTGACACATCACAAAGTCACACACGACAGATCTTTTAAAAAGGAAGCAAACAAAGCTAAAGCTTCACGTAACCATGCATTCTATTACAAGTATCCACGCACATCATATCACACTACTGCACGTTCTCATACTGTTGTACATAGTACTAATGTTAATAATTTATGTCATTATTGCGGTATGAATGGACACATTTCTAATCATTGTCAGATTAGAAAGCTAGTTGATATGAACTTGTGCAAATGGATTCCCAAAGCTAACTAATGTGGATCCAAGTACTGGATACCAAAGTCTTCATCTAATATTTTAGGTGAAGCTACTTATGATGAACCATAAAACTATGGAGCATGTTGGTGATTGCAAAGCTACAACGGTCATCTTTCACACAATTGCACCAACATATGTGTGGTCACTAAAACCACTTTGGTAACATGCTTCCTAAATAGGTTTTAATATCTAGCATGTTCTTATTGATGTCTTGCTATTAGCTCTCATTGATATCTTTTAATTATTTATTATTTATGTGAGTTATAATCCTAGCATGACTAGTTGTTTAGATTAAATGATTATTTCACACTCTTACTTATTTTCTATTTATGAGACATGTCATATTTATCTATGTATGCTCTTTACTCTTAGTCTTTATTTATGAAGCATGCATACCACTCTAGTCTATAGGAGCTAGAGTTAATGTGTTTTGGACTCTCTGTCTTTAATATTTCTGAAATGGTCACTTCTAACCGATTTGTCTTTAACATGTCATATTTACTTTAATCGGTATTTTGTGAGTATGTATGTTCAGCACAAGTCTCTTTTTACTCAAAAAATATATACATATATTTTTATGTTAACTTGTGCTTACATAATATATTGAGTAACTTCTTATGAATCAATTACATCTTTGCCCAATAAAGCATATTTATACATGTTCTTGATCTTGTGATAATTTTTCAAGGTTTATTAAGGATACATGAGTACTTCATATATTGTCATTTATATATTGCTCATATATTTTATTGATATATACTTTTGTATAAATATCTTTATGGGGGAATATTGAGTTTAGCTCAAGTTCTATATTATTTTAAAAATTATTTAATTATACTTCTTATCTTCAAATTTGTGCTTACCTCATACTTTAGCTATTGATTTCTTTGAACAAATTTGTGTTCTTTTCTTTATTAGTTTCTTCTTCAAAGCCTCTCTTAAATGACATTTTTTTTGAATTTTTTGGTTGACATTTTGGATACATGACTCGTATTTGAATTATTTCATGTATGCAATTATTTCATGTGTATATATATATATATATATATATATATATATATATATATATATATATATATATATATATATATATATATATAGTAGTCTCCTAATTTTCGATATTTATTTGGTTTATATCTTTATGTTGGGATTTTGAGAAGAAATATTTATTAATGTCTTGCTCATGATTATTTGTGAGTGTTCTTTTAAGATCGTTTATTTTATCTCGATATGTTTATTGGTGCACACTTATACTATATATTTATCTCTATAGTGCACTATGAAATTTTTTTGAAAACTAGTTTTTAGTATCTTAATCTTAATGATCGTTCCTTGTTCATTCTTTGGGAATTTACTTATCTTATATTTAGGAATTCTGGATTTCGATGCTGATTGATGATACTGTATATATTCTTTTAAATCTAAGTTCTTAAAAGTAGAGATCATTTTGGGTACAAGTCGAAAGGGTCCTTCTGTCATACAGGTATAAATAGCCTGAAGCGACACAGAGTACTAGTATTCGGACTGCCGCTAGATGGGAATCGGCTCCTACAGCTAACCCAAAGTGATCAATACTTTATAGACTTAAGATTTATTAAGGTCTACTTGCAACAATTATGTAGTTCTGGATCCAAGGCACTGAACCCAGTCCCCTAGGTTCCAGAATACATCAGCATATCTAGGCCCTATATTTTAATTTACAAATGTTTTATATTTTATTGTTACCCAATGATTTTGTAAACATATGGATAAATGTAATTGATACATATTATGTTGTATGCTACATTGTTCTAAGATTTTTTTTTAAGTCCATAGAATATAATTTATTTCATATTGCACTAATTCTTCTTAAATCCTCGGTTATTAAAGAAAATATTTATTTTGGGTACAAGCCTACAAAGGGTCTGTCTGTCACCACGGCGACGGCTAAAGCAAAACGGTACTTAAGTGTTCTCCAGTGAACCTTCGTTAGCTGGGACAGTACCCCTACAGCTAACCTAAGATTGATCAACACTTTATAAACTAAAGATTTATTGAGATCTAGTTGCAATTGTTATCTGATGGATTTTGAATTTTAGATTTGATGGATAATATTATTTAATAATTTAATTGTATAAAAGGTAACATATATTGATCTTCATAGGTTAATGTCTGTCATCTTTTGATATATTCATTTTTCTGTCACACTATTCGATATTCAGACTTGATGATGTTGTGACTACTCATTGAATATTATAGTCTTGTGATTTCGTCTTTAACTTGTTTAATATTCATGATTTTAAGCTTTATTATTCTCTTCTTATTCAAGTTACTAATTGCCTATAGCAGTAATTCTGTGCAGGGAGAAGTCAAACATATTGAATTTCTCTCTCTCAAAGCGTTTCTTCTCTGTAACCCTACGGTTATTTGATGGACACCGTACAACGGCTTTAAAAGGGAATAAATGAACTTTGATAAAGAAGATCTAATATTTTTGAATTAGTTTTCTACTTCTGGAAATATGTCTCTGAATTTTTTTAATTTTTGTCAATACTATTATTTTTGGATATAGCCATGTAAAGGTGGAGCAGTGAATTGTTTCAAATCAATTTTTTCTTTGACATGCCATATATCTAGAATAAATTTTTCTTTGAACATTTATCCAGTTATGTTTATTTTTATTGGAGACATATTTTGTTTGTTCATTTTTAAGCATTTATTGATTGGATATTTCTTTTTGCCTAAAAGATGATATTTGTTTTTGGAAACTTTATATGCATTTGATCAAAGGAAAGAAAGATGCATATCTTGGATATTCCTCAAATCTTGTGATTATTTATTTTATCTATTTTTGCATATAAATTATTTTTGAACTAGATACACATATTTTAAGGGGGTGCAAATCAATTGTTTCAATTTATTTACACTCTTAATATGTGGTATACCTAGTTCAATCATGTACCTACTGTCTATTTTTTAATTCTTATTGATTGTGTTCATGATTTTTTATGAGAGAATATATGATTATTATTATTTCTTCTTGATTCTCTCATTTTACGAGTTTTTTTAAATTATCTTGCCAAATATGTTTAGTTTTGATGATTCCTTGAGTTTAAATTAATTTGGCTTTTCTTATTGAGATTTTATCTTAAAGTTTATGATTATCTTAGTTAGATTGAACATACTTTGCGGGGGAGCATTCAAGTCGACTAAATTTCTCCTTCTCAAGTATTTTGTCTCCATTACCTTCTTGTTTATCTAATGAATATTCATATATCATGTTATGGTAATTGAGTTCAAATCCATGAACTTTGGTATAGATTTTGTATAGATTCTAGTATATCTACTTTGATTTTTTTTCAATGATTATATTCTTTATAGAAGTGATTCACTATTTTTTATGGACAAAGTGTGAATCATATTTTTATCACTGTTAAAAGACTTCTAAATATTCTATATTTGATATTTTATATTGTTATACTAGATCTGTGAATTTTTTCTCTCATAGATTATTTACGACCAATGATTGATTTCTACTATATTGGTTTCCTTCAAAACTATAGTTATATTCTTTCTTAGACTGTATTTTGAATGGTTTGTTTCCAATTTCTACCCTGATCGTTGTCATGATTACTTCTACCTTCCTTCTTTGATGATTGATTTCATTTTATAGCTTATTACGGGGGAGTTTATTTTTTGATCATGTTAAAGGGGGAGAAATAAGTTTAAGTTAGCAAAGAATTTTTTTAGTAATATGTGTTTATTAGTGATATACGCATCTATTGTATCTATCTTTAACTTAACCGATTTGCCATAATCAAAAAGGGGGAGATTGTTAGCCCAATGATTATATCATGTTTTTGAATATGGCTAATCAATTAAGTTTAACTAGTGATGATATTCATGTAATCACTATCATGTTGCTACTTAAACTTAGCATTGTCCTATAAACTTAGCATTGTCCTAAATGGTCTATATCATATTGTTATGCTTGTGTCATACTACATCATATTGTTTTGTTCGTCTAATATGTAATTGCAGACAAGCAGTAAGCATGATCAAACCAGGACATATGCAACGAAGAATTATTGATGGGCCAAAGACGACATAATACAAGAATATTTTTCTGAACCGCCTAACGACCTATCCGGACATCGCATCGAAGGTTCCGCTGCCCGGTCAGCGAACGAGAGTCGAGGGGACAACGCCTCCCGTGGAGGTTCGGAGGCGAAGCCCCCGAAAGGTATTCAGATTTTCAGATCTGTTCATCTTTGGACGATTGTCGTCAAAGAAAAATGAGTCTGCTCAAATGTCAGGAGAAAGGCGTCATCAAATGGGCTATTAGTTTTCATATTTATTTTGTATTTTCTTTTTATTGAGTATAAAAAAAATGTGAGATTGATCGGATCGGTACTGGCTTAGGTTATTCACAGTCCACAAACAAAAATAAGCCTACCTACTTATCCCAAAAATCCACAATCCCCAAAAGTCCAAAACTTATGCAAATTTGGTCCATTCCTTATTGTTCTGACCCAGCAGAACTCTGACCGAGTTCGTTCCGAGTTCGGCCAGAGTTCGGTCTGGGTTATTCGAAATATAGTTCCCACCAAATCTGCATCGAACGTTCGTATGCGAAATTCTAGCATCCGAACTCTGTCAGAGTTCGGTCCTCCAAAAATACTATAAATAGAGTTGAGATTACCATTCATTTCAACCATCCAATTTCATCTCTTCTCTTCTCTTCTCTTCTCTTCTCTATCTAAAGTGTCTGAGCTTTTTACTTTCATATCTAAGTCTTTACGACTCTTAGCCAAGCCAGTACAGCTTCTGTTTAATCTAGAGTTTGGTGTTGAAGAGCTGTATCGGAGGCTGTATTCAGAAAATATTCTAGTTTTCCAATTGCCTTCTGGAATCGGTCGTACGCTCGCCACCAAGCACGGTGTTGTGAAGTCGGTCGTGCACTTGTCGCCAAGCACGGTGATGTAAGAGTTGCAAGCGCTCAGTTAAAGCTTGTGCCATAGTGGATTAACATCGAGCAAGAGTACACGCGACTGGACTAGTCCTCTCAGAGGAAAACAGTATATATCGTGGTGTTCACTGAGTTTGAATTCTTGACTCTTACTTTACCGTATTTTATTTACCGTCTTTTATCTGCCATAATATATAACTGCTTAACATTTTTAATTGGTGATTATTTTTTGCTGCACACGCACACTCTATTCACCCCCTCCCCTCTAGAGGTGCTCAACGGTCCTATAGATATAACGAGATTGAAGTTAGAACAGGCCTAGGAGGCCGAGGAAAAAGGTAAATAGCTTTTGTTGAAGCTGTAGGAGAGCGATGATAATCTAAATGATGGTAAAAGTTTGATCACAAGTCTCGGTCACAGAATTTTGCACCGGGACTTGGTTATCAAAAAAAAAATAAAGAACATGTGATTTCTCTCGACAAGTCATTTACAAATATCTTCTTAGTAAGGTTAGGTTGTCTTTTAATTATAAGAGGCCTGCGAAGATGTTTGTGCGAGCGAGTCAAAACTAAACATGCACTTGATGATACTATTTATTTATTTATTTATTAATAATTAATAATTAATATTTTTAATTTTTTAATTTTTTAATTATTTAATTATTTTTTATTTTTATATTTATATTGTATATCTTATAATTTATTATTTAGAAATTAGAAATTAGAAATTAATTATTTCTTATTATTTTATTATTCTTTATTCTTTATTCTTTGTTCTTTATCTTCTATCTTTTATCGTTTATCTTTTATCTTTTATTTTTTATTTTTTATTTTTTATCTTTTTTATCTTTTTTATTTTTTATTTTTTATTTTTTATTTTTATTTTATTTTATTTTATTATTTTATTTATTATTTTATTTATTATTTATTTTATTTATTATTTTGTTTTTTATTTATTATTTTATTTATTTTTAGTGGAAAAATTTAATCAATATAAAATTGCACTTGCAGCCTCAAAAGAAAATGAGGTGGATTCTTTATCGAACTTAAAGATGGCGCAGGAAGAGGCTAAAGAGCTTTTGCTGAAACTTAAACAAAGTAATAAAATGCTGGCAAGTCATAAAGTGAAACTTTTGTGGCAAATCGAGACAAAAAATGAGAAAAGTAATGTAATATATGATATTTTGTTGCATCAAGCAATGCCAGCCATTATGTTGTCTCAACGACTAAAGGATGTTAGTGACAAAATCAACGTGTTGGTTAGTGGTTATAAAAGAATTATTGAAGAGGTTATAAGAAAAAATTTGAGTTAGAACAGGCTAAAGGGCAAACGAGTTTTGTTGAAGCTACAAGAGACTAATAAAAAGCTGAAAGAGGTTGTCACTAAAAATATTTTCGCGTCGGATTGAGATTAACAGTCTAATAAAGAATGCTATGTCAACTATAATAATGTCTCAGAAACCAATAATTTTGGTGACTATAACGGAATGAAGGATCCAATATCGCATATTAAGTTTACTCGGTAAGTCATTTCTCAGAATCTTTCTAGTGAGGTCAGGTATTTGGTTAGTGATTACAAGAGAAATTGTGAAATATGAAGTTTTCTTAGGAAGTAATTTTTCAGAATATAAGATGAGGTGATTGGTTTGGTTAGTGATTACAACAGAAATTGTGAACAACTGAAATTAGAACATGACAAGAAAGCTAAGTGCTGAAGCTGCAAGTGATTGATAATATGCGGAAGGATGCTAAAAATTTGATCACAAGTCACACTAGCTATCAATTACAGAATTTTGCATCGGAATTGGGTTATCAACAAGATAAAGGATGCAATCTCACATATTAAGTTCCCCTTGGAAGTAGTTTCCAACGATCTTCCTAGTAAGGTCAGGTATTTTAGGCATTCACTTGATGATACTCTCCCTCTCATGAAAAAATGCAAGGTTCACTTGATGATACTCTCACTCTCATGAAAAAATGCAAGGAGTCCATAGAGCCCTTATATAAGGTTAAGTGGTTAGTTGACTTATACCAGAAAAAATAAGAAGTTTGTAGTAAGTTTATAGGAATGGATGGCTAACGAGGAGGAGATTACTGCAGGCCTTGAATCATCCTTGTCGGCGACTGCGACACACAAATCCAGTATAGAAAATATGGTAAGTTTTATAATCTGATTTATTATTTATTATTTATTATTTACTATTTATTATTTATTATTTATTATTATTTACTATTTATTATTTATTATTTATTATTTATTATTTATTATTATTTATTATTTATTATTTATTAATATTTAATATTTAATATTTAATATTTAATATTTACTATTTATTATTTACTATTTATTATTTACTATTTATTTTTTATCAGACTTAAATAAGAAAAATGAAAGTTGAATGAGACTTAGAAAATCATATTATAAAACTTTCTGCATTTTCTATAATGGTTTCATGTGTTACAGTCGCTGACAAAAATGATTCGGGGCTTGTAATAGTCTACTCCTGGTTAGCCATCCATTCCGATAGACTTTGGTAGAAGTCAACCAACCACTTGACCTTATCTAAGGGCTGAATGAGCTCCTTTCCTTTTTCACGAGAAAATACAGTATCATCAACTGAATGCGTTAATTTCAATTTGAGCGCATCAAGATTATATCAAGTTCTCTTATAATCCCGAGCCAACCATATGACCTTACTAGAAATATCCTTGCAAACGACTTTCCCAAGAAAGTTAATATGTGATACTGTATCCTTTATCTTGTTGATAACTCAATCCCGATGCAAAATTATGTAACTAATAATATGACTTGTGTGACTGTTGATCGAACTTATAGCATCCTTCAACATATTATCACTCACCTGCAGCTCTAGTACCTTAGCCTCCTTGCCCTGTTATAATTTAGTTTTTCACACTTTCTAATGTAATCACTAACCAACCACCTGATCTTACTATTTTACTAGAAAAAAATCCGAGAAATGACTTCCCGACGAAACTTGATATTTCACAATTTAGCTTGTAATCACTAATCAACCACCTCCAAAAAAGATTTTGTGAGAAATGACTTCCCGAGGAAACTTGACATGTGATATTGCATCCTTTATTCCGTTATTGTCACCAACCAACATGTAGAACTTGTCAGTAAAATTATTGGATTTCTGAGGCAATATTATAGCTGACATAGCACTCTTTGTTAGACTATTAATCTCAATCTGGCACGAAAGTCTGTCTTCGTGACGTGTGATCAAACTTAACCTCTTTCAGCTTTTTATTATCCTCATGTAGCTTCAACAAAAGCTCGTTAGCCCCTAAAGCCTATTCTAACTCCAATTTTGTCTTATTAACCTCTTCAATAATTCTTTTATAACCACGAAGCATCCTTTGGTCGTTGAGATAACATAATGGCTGTCATTGCTTGATGCAGCAAAATATCAGATATTACATTATTTATCTCAGTTTTTGTCTCGATTTGGCACGAAAGTTTTATTTTATGACTTGCTAGCATTAGATTACTTTGTTTAAGTTTCAGCGAAAGCTCCTTAGCCTCTTCCTGGGCCTTCTTTAAGTTCGATAAAGTCTCCATCTCATTTTCTTTTGAGGCTGGTAAGTGCAATTTTATACTGCTTAAGTTGTTCCTCACAGTCCTGCCGAAGCTTGTCCATTTCTTTAAGAAAATTGCCAATGTCCCCTAAACAATGATCTAGATTGTTTTTCATTTGCTTCTTCTCAAAGCATTCTGTAACACCCACTTTTTGAAATAAGGGTATTTTAGTCATTTTAGCCATTTTATTCATTTTGTGATTTTCTAGATATTATTGACTTGTGATTGATTTAGCCTTTGGTCTAACTTAGTAAACCCACATTAGAGACTAACCATGACCTATGATGAGTATCTAGCTAATTAGATTTTATTTTTAGGATTTGGTGTAATTTAGAAGCCATTTGGCTATTTTTAGGCTAATTAATTAATTGGCCTTTGTAGCCTTTGGTTAATTGAGCTTAAACTCAACTTAAATAGAGGAGTGGGACCCATGAACCATCCTTGACCCTATTAGGACTCCTATGGCCGGCTAAAACAGGAAGCCCCCATCCCCTATATAAGCATTACATTGGAATAGACACCCCCTTCACAAAACCCTAGTTTCCAGCTCTCCAAAACCCTAACTTTTTCATCCGACCTCCGTTTCACCCCAAACGAAGTGCGTTGTGATCGTGGGAAGGAGGAGAATTTGCTGGAGCATTGTTAGCAAGGAGTTGGAGGCGTTTGCTCGGTGGAAACTGGTCGTCTCATCGATCGAGGAGTCAGTTTCTTTGATACTTCAACTCTCAATAGGTAAACACCCAAACACCATAGTTTCTTCTGGTTTTTCTTCATATTAGCATACATATAGGTACCCTAGAACTACCCATGAAGTTTGGTTAAGTTTCGTGTCCGTTTGATAGGGTATCGGACACGTATCGAATTAGGGTTATAGGTGTTCGATGAAATTCCTATTAGGTTTCGAACACGTTTATTTTGTAATCTAATTTTACGAATTTATATCCCTATAGGTGTGGATTCCTAAGCCCTAGGTTCTTGGTTGAATCGACACGTTTTCGTGTCCGAAACAAGACACGCACGCGCAGCACGAGGACCGCGCGCGTGTCCTGCTACTGCTGTGTCTTTTCTCCTTGGACACAGTGATTCAACCATAGATTTTTGGTCTGTATCTAGGCTCCATGACTGACAGCACCCTCGTAAAGTTTCGTGGGATTTCGTGGAGCGTAGAGAGAGAAATCGACTCGGCATCGATCGTGCACTGTCGCGCGCGCGCCAGTTTTTGGCGTCCGATACGCGTGTCGTGCGACTCGGACACGCGTCGGATGGCCAGTGCAGACACGTGGGCATGTAGCCCTATATGTGGGCTACATGTACGAGCGACCACGTGTCGTAGATGGGTCTGTGTCGAGCCCTAGATCGTGTGACACGCGTGCACGATGTTTAAGTTTCAGTTTTGGTTCTTGGTGTCCAGGACACTTCGTGTCCTATTTTCTTGGACACGATTGCACCTACACCTCATGTCTAAACCCTTGACACGTTACCAACCTTTGGTCTTTGATTATCTTGAGGTTTCGTGGATGTTTAGGTCATGTTAGGTTGTATGTTTTGAGTATCGAGTTTAGGTTCAGGATTGTTCTACTGATTCAGTTTTCCCTTTTTGTTTTGATGATTTCGAATGTAATTCCTGATCAAAAACCCAACCTGCAGACCCTATTTGACCCCCTCTAGGTGATACATGTTAGTATGAATCAAGGATTAGGCTGTATCCGAAATCGGGTAGCCATAGGTTAGATGATTTCTTAATTCCAGTTTTTTTTTGTACTGTGCAGTAATTGATTCTTTCCAGTTTCAGTTTGCATAGTGTTTCCTGTTTTAAACAGAGCCCACAGGTTCCTAATTAACCCATATAGAGATTACATGTTGGTTTGTATCGAGGAGGAGGCTGTGATCGAAAATGGGTTCATAGAGTATCGGGTTAATCCCAGTTTTCTTTTCCCTTTTATTGATTTATTACTTAGTTCTGTGGCAGCAGTTTTAGAGTGTTAAAATCTTGTATAAGTCGACCTACAGGTCATAGATAACCATATCTATGTGATGCCTACTAGTTTGCATCATAGAGGGGACTGGGATCAATGTTGGGTTAGCCATGGGTATTGGGATTGGTTAGAATTCCAGTTTTAAGTCTCCTTTACCTGTTTAATATGGTTGTTCAGGTTTAACAATATGTTTCTTTTGATTTCCTGTTTTAGCTCAGCCAACAGATCCTAGGAGACCTATACATGAGTTATACCTGTTAGTTGTTATTAGGGGATGGCTGAAATGAATTTGGGTAGTGGTTGGACATCAAGTTCAGTTCCTATACAATGCAATACTGTACTGTTCAGTCCTCCCTCTTCCTGTTGTTTTGAGTAAATTCAATGTTAAATCCTGTATAAACCCAAACCTACATATCACACCATATTATATCTAGGCAAGTACCTATTGGTTTGTAGCAAGAGGATAGGCTATATTGAGTTGAGTAGCCATAGGTGTTCCTAGGTATCAATATATGTTAACAAGAAATAGTTATTTTCCTATAACTGCTATGGATAGATTGATCAGTAATCCAGGACTGAATTGGTTGGTATCAAGTTCAGTTAGGTTTTGGTTAACATCAAGTTAAAGTTTAATTGATTAGTAGGACTAATGGTTGTAGTTAGAGTAGGATTGTTTGGAAGGGTATATAAGTATGTGGATATGTATATATAAAGGTATGGTATTGTGGGTTGACCTCTTAAGAGTGGGATGTTGTATAAATATATATGCTAGGTTTGGAGTTGAGAGTATAGGGTATGCCTATAGCTGATTTTAGACTAGTATTGACCTAAAAATGGACTTATAGACTAGTGGACCAACATTGACCTAGTTTGACTAGTTTGGTTGACCAAAGTTGACCCAAGGTTGACTTTGACTTAGATTGACCGAAATCATGTAGAATTTGCATTAAAGGTATTCCTTATAATATTTTAGACTGTGTTATGACATGTGGTTGTTTTAAATAGGATCGTATTACTCCAGTCCAGTCACTTTTCATCATCAGCAGTTCGGAATGCCAGGCGAGTACATTTTCTGATCTTTTCATGCTTCTTTGGACATGTACTCTTGTTATAGACTAGTGTACTTGATGCTGACACGATGTTTACACGGATCGGTATCCTATGGATCTTTTCATGCGATGTTATCCCCTCGGATACATCGAGTATGTCATGTTTTATGTACTTTATCATGTTCATCATGTACTCCATGTATTCACTTATATCCATGTGCACTCATATGTTATTCATGTACACTCATGACCATATGAGCTCCATGTATACAGTAGTTGTTATCCATGTGCAATAACATAACATGCTTCGATCCTTGTGTATTGGTTGGGGGCAGGGAGAGTGTAGTTGGTTATGTGATCATTATTCCCAGTAGTTGTTATCCATGTTCTTTCCGTAGTTGTATCCATGTGTAACCCAAGCTGTTTACATAACCAATTCATGCTCTGTTTCACGTAGAAGGTTATACTCTTTATTTACCATATTTATACCTCAGTTATATCTTCTTTCCTGTTGATTTCTCTTTACAGCGATTCATGTATAGTCTTCTATAGCTTGCTTTATATGTCCATTCCTGATATGAACTGTTGTGAGAGATATGTGCTCGTTCCGTCCTGATTGGGCATGTTGAAAATTTTACAGGTGATGATGAGGAGTACTGTCCTACTTATTCTGGCATTGGCTTAAATGACACTGGCGACGTGGGCCCACAGGAGGATCCCACAGTCGCTGAGGACTTGCCCATAGTCTAGCTTAGACTTAGTACTTTACTTTGTATTTTCTATTTGAGACTTTTATGAGTTGTACTTGAGATATTTTTGGTGGTTTACACCTATACTTTTATAGTGACTTTCTTGAGATTATTCTCCTGTTCCATCTTAGTATTGTGATTGAGTTACGTGTTATTTCTACTCTATTTATAGATTGGTTAGATTGTGTTAGATATGGTGACTCAGGACAGCGTTCTACCGCCGACACTGCGGCGTAGGCTGGGCGTTCGTTACTTCTCGTGCCCTCACACTGGGTGCGGGTCGTGACACATTCCTTTACTTGAATGGATGGTACTCGCGTTATTCCACCACTGTGTCACGAACTTAGTATTTTAGGCTACACTTCGACCCGTACGGCGCACTATCTTCCTCCTCGAAGAGTAGTGCAAGTCTTCCCCCAACGCTTAGCTAGATCGCTAAGGCGATATTGAGAATATTATGGAGTAAAAGAGAGAGAGAGAGAGAGAGAGAGAGAGAGTAAAAGTATAAAAACTTCACTATACTAGAAAAGACTACAACTTTGGGTGGTAAGGAACAAATGAGGCATCCTTCCTTATTTATAATGGCTCATAGAGCTTTACATGGAAACTTCTGGAAAGAATATTCCAGGTATTATATTCCTACCATAACTAGAACGACATATTCCAGGATTATTTCCTAAGAACATAAAAGGAAACTTCTCGGGCCATCCAGAAGGATCTTGGGCCGCCTAGAACGATCTTGGGCCTTCCGGAGAGATTCACTATCTTCTAGAGACTTCCACCATCTTCTAGAATATTCTGGAAGCTTCCCGCATAACCCGGTCCGTGGAGAGTTAAGCAAATCCATCTCAGTGGGGCACAAACTTTTGGGCGTGATATTCTCCTCCACCTGTTTCGTCGATGCCCTCGTCGACGGGTGCAACAAGTCTCAGGACGATGTCCACTATCGCTGGCATGATCGTTGCGCATCGTCCCTCCTTTGTGCGTCTCGTGTGGCGCTTCCTTTTGCCCATCTTATCCTCAAGATTGGAAGCAAACTGGTTCGTCGCACCAACTTTGGTACCGGTCCGTACCCTCCTCGGTACAGGATGAATCCCGTGCGGGCTATCGAGTCGCCAGTCCCTCTTGTCTCATTTTCTGCATACCTCCGCGCATGCGAGTCCCCTTGCAAGCCTGTCGAACAAAATATCCCTCACGAGCCTTGAGCAACTCCTTGTGCGAGTTACTCCGTCTCGTCACTTCTACCTCCGTGCAGCTTGCGATATGCTTCTCTGCCCTCGAGCCCAGCCTGGTAGCACGGTCCACCTCCCTTCGCGGAAGTGGTTCCTTGGGACGCCCCCTCGCAACACCCTTGGTATCGTACGAAAGGCGTTCCTCCTCGAAGCCTTCCTTCTTCTCGAGCACCACTAGGTATGTCGTCTCCCTTTTGCCACCTCTTTTGAGCTGAATAGTGAAGATAGCTTTCCCCTTCGAAGGCTTGCCTCGTGCACCTTTCACCATGCACGATGAGTCTTCCTCCATGAATCCGACAACTCCCAAATATGGCATCGGAATCGCCTTAGCCACGATAAGGAAATCCATGCCCAGTATCATCCTGAAGTCATCCAGCGACGCAACGGTAAAATTGGTAACACCCAACCAATTTTCTACCGCTATGCGGACCCCCTTGGCTACCCCCTGTACGGGAGCGCCTCCGCATTGACCGTCTTCATCATGCTCAGATCTTTCTCCATGGCTAGACCCAAGCGACGGACCTCCGCGCCCGTGATAAAGTTATGAGTGGTGCCCATGTCAACCAACGCCCGTGTACTCATGCCATTGATCCTCACATCAACTTACATTAGCTCCCTGCTCGGAGTCCTCGACACAGCAGACTTGGTCTACACGTCGTTGAGTAAGCGCAACGCTCCCATGTGCGTTCCCACTTCGCACTCATCGTCCTCCCTCCTCGCTCTGGATGATATTCACATGCATGCTTCTCATCAGATAATCCTGAGCAAAGTGCTTCTCTCTGCATATGAAGCATGAAACAACTCGCTCGGGTTGGGACTTCTCGTACTTCTTTCTCCCGGACGGACCTTCCTTAGGAGAGCTCTCTTTCTCTCCCCCACCATTCCCCTTGGTGGACTTTGGCTTGGCCTCGGCATCGTTGTCGTCCTACATGTACTCGACGAGCCGTTCGGTTGCTGCCACAGCGGTGTTCAAGTCTTGCACCCTCTGTCGCTGTAATTCTTGAACTGCCCAAGGTTTGAGTACTTCGAGGAAGAAAAAAACGATCCTCCTCGCCCATGCTAGATATCGCGAGAATCAAGAGTGTAAACTCCGCGATGTACTCCTTGATCGCCCCGGTATGCTTGAGTTGCCGCAAGCTCCGCCTTGCTGCAAACTCCACATTCTTCAGATAGAACTGAGACATGATCTCTTTCTTAATATCCTCCCAAGTCTCTATCGAGCACAAACCTTTTTCAGCTTTTGTGCACCTAAGACGCCACCACAGCATCACATCGTCTGTGAAGTAGAGTGAAGCAATATCCACCTTCTCGGCGTCATCGTTGATATGCAACGCCTTGAAGTATCGCTCCACATTCTACAAGAAGTTCTCAACTTCTTTGGCATCTCGCACCCCGCTGAAAGATTTTGGCTCGAGGATCTTCCTTTGCCTCGGTGCCTCCCTACTCGAAGGTCCACCATTCGCAATGGCCTTCTCCAATATGATAACTTTGGTCTTGAGTTATCCGCAACTCTCGGATGGAATTGAGGATTCCTATGACCCTTACTTTGGTGTGCGTATTGATCGATAGAAAGTTAAAAAGATTTAACACGTGTTCTAACCCTTTATAGGCAGAAACTAGGGTTCACGAATTATACCTGCGGCGGGAAGAAGACAAGTAGTTCCTGGCAATCTCGAGCGGACGATCCCATGATCCTCTGTACGTATTCCTTCCTCGAGTTGGACGTCATATGGGCGACGATCTCTCAACCTTTTCTTCTCCTTGGCAGCCCTCTCTTTCTCTCCTTACGTGAATCACGAATTTAGAGAAAGTTTCAGATTTCTTATCAGTAATCTGGTGGCCAGATAATAGAGGATATATATAGGCTACGGCAGGGACCATGAGGAAAAATTAGGGTTAGGCCTCCTAACGGATCTAGATATCCCGTGTTCTGTCCGAACACATAATCCAGGCCCATTAACAATAGCTCGGTCCACTAATGAGCTATTGTTGCACTACCTCCCTAATCCCAAATTATGTTTGTGGGCTCCTTTTATTATATGCTCGTTTGGCTCTCCATGTTAAAATATCGAATGTCCGTCGATCAAATTAAGTTACTAACAACTATATTGATTCGGTATCTTTTATCCTTAAGTAGTACCGTTCAACTTTATTTGTCATGTCGGATATAATTCACCTGCAGGGTTTATATGACAATCCTTATGAGCTCCTTAAGAGGACATCATCAACCCGATGTATCAGGACATGGATTCCATTTATAATAATCAACAGTCCATCATACATACAATATTATTACCCAATTTATAGAGCTTGTTGACCCATAATGAATCTCACTCTTTCATGAGTCAAAGTAATGCACACTGCATATATATGTCTGTTATTATATCCATATTAAGAGCACAAGCATCCATAATAACATAGGTGTTTGTTCTCTTATGTAGTCAGTACAAAGAGAACAACCTCAAGTGGTCCTGTTCAATACACACAAAGTGTACTAGTGTAAACCTATAGTCAAGAAAGACTAATACCAAATTACACTACAACCTTTCCAGTAGATTGTCCAAGTCGATTTAGGTTGTGAACTATTTATATATTCCATAGGAAACTGATAATATGATCTTCTGTATGACATCATACACCATATTATCTACAATATAGAATATCAGACATTTGCATTAACATTTGCAACAAATACAATATAAAAACATTTGTCCATATGATTCTCATTCAAAATTTAAGGAAATAAGGTTACTACAAAAGTGATGCTTTTAGTATATAACCCTAACACACTCGACCACAATTTTCAGCTCCTCGTAACCTTGGACTTTCCTACGCAAGTCCTCAATCTCCGCATGATGCCCCTTGAGCTCCTCCTCAAGTGTGGATCGGATCTCTTGGAATTGCTCCCGAAAGATTGCCATGGTTGAAGTAACGTCGCTCTCCAGCCCATCGAAGTATCTTTCTAACCTCGTGTTGCTTTGCTCCACGGAGCCCATGTGCATCTCCATGTCCCTCGAACCCGCCTCCAAGGCTCCAACTCGTTCGACAAGATCCATAAGGCTATGCTCTACCGTAGACTCCTTGTTCTTGCCCGTGCGTCATGGTGTGCCCCTCCTTAGGCGACGTGGGTCCCTCTTGGACGTTCTCGGATGTCGACATGGCATCAACCGACCTTCGCTCTGATACCACTTGTCGCGGACTTGGTGTTTTAGGCTACACTTCGACCCGTGCGACGCACTATCTTCCTCCTCGAAGAGTTGTGCAACCCTTCCCCCAACGCTTAGCTAGATCACTAAGGCGATATTGAAAATATTATGGAGCAAAAGAGAGAGAGAGTGGAAGCATGAAAATTTTACTATACTAGAAAAGACTACAACTTTGGGTGGTGAGGATCAAATGAGGCCTCCCTCGTATTTATAATGGCTCATAGAGCTTTACATGGAAACTTCTGGAAAGAATATTCCAGGTATTATACTTCCTACCATAATTGGAACGACAAATTCCAAGATTATTCCCTAAGAACATAAAAGGAAACTTCTTGGGCCATACAGAAGGATCTTGGGCTGCCTAGAACGATCTTGGGCCTTCCGGAGAGATCCACTATCTTCTAGAGACTTCCGCCATCTTCTAGAATGTTCTGGAAGCTTCCAGCATAACCCCGGTCCGTGGAGAGTTATGCAAATCTGTCTCGGTGGGGAGCAAACTTTTGGGCGTGACAACTGGCTCAAGTAAACCTTTTATTTGGTGGTATAGATCATTGACTTCCTTTCTAAGCGCCTAGATCATAATGCCAGGTACAAAGCATATATCAAGAAGATGAAATTTAAACAATGAAAAAACAATCAAGATTCATCAAATCTTTACAAAATCAAGTGACAATTTTTCTATATTGTTGCAATGCTTTAACAAAGACAAAGTAGATGGAAGGAACCAGGGCGGAGCCAGGATTAAAATTTTGGAGTGGCCGTGGTACTATATATTAGAAAAGTTGACATGTTAATTGAACCTCATAACAAAAATATATAAAAGATGAAGCGAAAATAAAACTTTTAACAAAGGTAAGATTCAAACCCATGTTCTTTCATTAAAACACCCAAGTGCTACCACTAGAGCCAACTTATTCTTTATACAATAGAGGCTCAAAACTAATATATATATATATATATATATATATATATATATATATATATATATATATATATATATATATATATATATAATCAACGCATCTGGAGGATCCTTAACCAGCGCTTCTGTATTGAGCCAAGTGGCAGACGCTTCCATGATCTTGTGGCCGAGTGGGGCAGCGGCTCCCACGGGCACCATATCATCGCCGCGGCCGCTACATGGGTGATTTGGAAGAATCGCAACAAAGCGAGATACGAAGGCCACAATCTTCCGGCCGACCAGCTCATTCGGAAAGTCTACCGCCAATGCCACAAACGGAGTACCCTGTGCCCCCACTGCCTGAGCACTTTCTGGTCGCCGCTCCAGAACCCCCCCGACTGTGGGCGTCGTCGTCCTCCACCCCTTTTTGCTTCTTTTTGACGGCATACTTGTAAAGGCTTCCCCTTTTTGTGCCTTGTATATGTTTCAGGATTAGGCTTTTTGAGCCGTGATTAATATATCGTCAGGTTTTCAAATATATATATATATATATATATATATATATATATATATATATATATATATATATATATATATATATATATATATAATCAACACGTGCGGGCTCAGTTAAATCATGTGTCTCCCCGCACACGATTTTAGTCGGCCGTCCATATATATATATATATATATATATATATATATATATACATATATATATATATATATATATATATATATATATATATATATATATATATATATATATATATATATATATATATAATCATTTTAAAAAAAAATTGGGGGGGTGGGGTGTCGTGGCCCCCCTTAGACTCCATGTAAATCTGCCCCTGGAAGGAACGAGAATAGAGACACTACCTACATTTTATGATAACAAACAAGGGGCATAAAAACTTTCTATTTGTTTTCGTGGATTATGTTGCAATGCTTTAACAAAGACAAAGTAGATGGAAGGAACAAGAATAGAGAGACTAGCTACATTTTACCATAACAAACAAGGGGCATAAAAACTTTCTATTTGTTTTCATGGATTATGTCATGCTTATCTTTACTTGGTTGATACATCCCTACCATAAGATATAAGGTAGGGCTTAAATAACACCTCAACAACCAACAATAAAAAAGAGAGACATTGAGCTCCGACTTGACTTTTGCTTAGTAAATCCGTATTTTGAAGTAGAGCATAGTCGTTCCGCCATAATCTATTGAATTCACCACATGAAAGGGTTTATAAGACGCACTACCAATATATGTCACATTAGCGACGTCAGAAGACGTCGCTAAACATCAAAAAAACATCGTTAAAGCAAATCTGCGACGAATTTAGCGACGTTTGGACGATGCCGCGTAAAACATGGTCGCTAACAGGAAGAACGTTGCCTTTCGTCGCTATAGTGACGTATTTCTGTGACATAGAACGTTGCTAGGTTTTTTTACAAGTAGCGACGTTTACCGACATAACGTTGCTAATATGCGACGAAATAATTCGTTGTTAATAGTCGTTGAGTTTCAACAGTTAGCGACATTGTTTGCAACATTTAGCGACGTTTAGCGACTCGATAACTGGCAATTTTATTTTGCCATGTCACCCTTTTAGCGACGTTTGGCGACAACCAGCGACGTTTCGATACTTGTATAGCGACGTGCTGATACGAACTTAGCGACGAAGATAGCGACGTGAACTGGCTAAAGTTGTTGACCTGTAATGTTGGCCACGTTAGCATGTTGGCGACGTTCTGCGTCGTTCAGCGACATTCAGATTCTCAGTTTAGCGATGTTCTGATAAACGTTAGCGACGTTATTATACGTCGCAAAGCGTCGTTGAGCGTCGCTAAATACAAAAAAATGAAAAAAAAAATAGAATTTTGTTTGTTTTTATATAAATGACATTTACATTATAAATCATTGTACCTGCATTCAGAGTCACAGTTTGCATATAATAGACCCGGAGCAACCCTCCATAGAATTATCTGGGTTTGTCGACCCCTTCGGTGGAACACTCAACACCGGTAAACCAATATAGAGACAAATGATAAAAAAAGAACTACCAATAATCAAATAAATAGAATCTAACGATCAAAAAGACATAAAACAGCCGGGTGGATACAAATCCACTACCAAACGGCTATAAAAAGTGTATCCGATAATATTCAACATAACATAACACAAAGTTTAAATGTATAAAATAAATACATAAATACCCAACAATGGGTCACCAACACAACAAATGGATAAGTCCAATAAAGTCCAACAATGGGTCAAACACATTCTTCTCGATATGCATGACATCAAGGTTATGTCTGATCAGATTGGTGCTCCAATATGCCAGGTCCCAGAATATACTTCTTTTCATCCAATTATGAGTGCGGCCAAATTCATCACACTTGTATCCCTTTATAGGCTCTTCGATAGCACTTGAAAAATCCTTGACCTCCTTCCATATCGTGTCTCCGGTCCACCTTGGTGGTGGATTGGCCTTCTCCACAACGCCCGCACGAAAAGCATTCATGTTCCTCCGGAACAGATGGTCCTTCGGCGGGAACTGTCGATGACAATCGAAGAAGCACGATTTTCTACCGTATTTCAAACAAAAAGCCTTCGTGCGGTCCATGCAATACGAACATGAGAGACGACCATGAGTGCTCCATCCAGATAACATTCCATTAGCCGAAAAATTATTGATTATCCACATTAGTGCGGCCCTCATCTGAAAATTCTATTTTCTAGAAATATCGTAGGCGTAGGAACCTACTTTCCACAGCTGATTCAACTCATCTATCAATGGATGTAAATACACATCAATGTTCATCTTCGGATTGTTCGGACCCGGAATAATAACGGTGAGAAACATATACGGAGTCTTCATGCACATCCAAGGCGGTATATTGTACGGAGTGACGATCACAGGCCAACATGAATACTAGGACCCCGAAAGTTCGAATGGGGTAAACCGTCGGAAGAGAGACCCAATCTGATATTATGCAGATCTGAAGCAAAATCTGGATACTCTCGATCAAAGTGCTTCCATGCTTCTCCATCAGATGGGTGATCCAACACTCCTTCGATCTGTTCCCGTCTGTGCCAACTTATGTTTTTTGCAATCTCTTTCACCATAAACAAACTCTACAACCGCGGTGTCAACGGCAAGTAGTGCATCGAGTCGGTAGGCTTCCTTGCACCGGGAGTCCTACTTGAACTTGTTGCCTTGTAGCGATCAGCACCACAAAATCTGTATGCATCTTCATCCTTGTCGTCTTTGTAGTACAACTTGCACCTGTTGTGACATGCATCGATTTTCTCGTATCCCATCCAGAGAGATCTCACCATCCTCTTAGACCGGTAGAAGTCTGTAGGTAACTTTGCACCTTCCGACAAGATCTTTATAATCAACTCGATGATTCGGTTGTAGCATTCTTGAGACATATTAAAATCAGACTTGAAGCTCATCAGTCTTGTAACCACCTCCAATGGTGAATGACCCTCACAACTAGGATACAAAGGAGTCATTGCATTCTCTAGCAACTCCATGAACTTTGTAGCATCGGCATTCGGTGCCTCCTCAGCCGCATCATGATTGTCCGGATTGAAACTAGGTCATGCAGCGTTAAAAACCATGTTCACCCATCCTTCGTCGTAACCAGCGTGGTCATGGACATCCATATACGGCAAATTAGGCTCCAGCTCCGATGCTAAACGCACAAGTTCTCCGTGTGAGGTCCACTGATACTAATTCGGCATAAAACCTCTCGAGTACAAATGATATGTCACGTCCACTTCTGGATGATATTTTATGTTGTGATATCTCACACATGGACACTTAATTTTGGTACGGTCCATGTACTGAGGGAACGCCTTGACGAACTGCAGGAACTGCTCTATCTCCTGTATAAATTTATCCCGCACACTGTACATGTCATCAGGATGACGATTGTACATCTACGAACGATGTCGCAGATAGTAATTCATATCCATTATTTGTCAATAATTCTACAAAGATAGATACACATTATTCGAGCATATTCCAAATGGATGCATAGACACATGCGTATTAAATGAGTGTCGTCACATGTTTAACAAGATCAAGCCCCCTCTCTGACCCCCCCCCCCCTCTGTCCACCTTCTACTTCCCTGCTTCTCATTCGACACTCTCAACATCCTATTCTGCATCATATATATGATATCACTTCAACCAAAACCTATAAAAGTGTGAAAATTAATATAAACATTAACCGCGGTTCGCAGTATCATATATGTATCAGAATCGGTATAATGAATCTCATAGCTTCTGCTACGAGAACAAAATGTAGAACCAAACGTGAAGCAGAGGTTCATATTCAAAATATTAGAAGTAAAAAAGTTTTCGATTGGTGTTAGTACCACCAATCGAAAACTTTTTACTTCTAATGTGTTGAATATGCACCTATGCTTCACGTTTGGTTCTACATTTTGTTCTCATATCGAAAGCCATGAGATCCATGATACCGATTCCGATACCGATGCCGAGACTGTGAACCGTGGTTAATATTAATATTAATTTTTACACTTCTCTAGGTTTTGGTTGAGGTAGATATCATATATATGATGCGGAATTGTAGCACCCAGTTTCCCAAATGAGGGTAATTTTGAAATTTTGTGTTTATAATTATTTTAATAATGATATTTAATTCATAATATGATTTTTGGTGATTTTAAATCATTTTAAAATTATTTAAATCAATGACTTGTGGTTTTGACGTTTTGCTAGTAAAACCCTATAGACTGTTTGACCTAGAGCCTAACCATGTGATTATGATATTTTAATGTCATTTTTGGCCTAAGAATATTTTTGCATTTGACCTCTTTGAATTATTTTGATATTATTTTATTATTTATGATATTGTTTTGGGGTTATTTGAGTCGGGTTCGAATTTCAACTCAATCCGACTTGAAACGGGGACCCGGGGGTAGTTTGACTCTAGTGGGACCCACACACTAGTTAGACATGGCCCACATGATATTAAATTTAGTCCACATGATAGAAATATTTTAGTTAGAGGTTAGACTAATTATTATGGATAAGGTTAGTGTGATTAGAGACTTTAGAATGACTAATTTAGCCCCAACCAATTAGCCCTTTCCTAATACTCATAGAATAGGTTAGTGGAGGCATTTTGGACCTTACCATAATAGGACAAATAGTCCCTTATGGCCAGCCACTTTGAGAGAGGATAGGCTCAAGTTCATTTCATTATTCTCATCCACACTATCTCTCTTGTTCTTCCCCAAATTCATAGAGAGCAATCCCTAGCAATTTCTCCACCAAATCCTTCCATTTTGTCACCAAATCTTCTTCTTTCCTTCTCCATTCTGGTCAAGGAGGAAGCTACCCAAGTTTGGGAGGATTCGGAGCTCGTTCGTGTCATTTTGGAATCTCTACGTGTCGGTGTCGCTCCGGGAAGGCTTTTCTTCGATTCGATCTACCGGGAGGTATAAATCCCTTCTCCTTTTCATTTCCTCATACATATAGGTCTATTTTGAACCCATAGGAATGACCCCCATAGTTGTATCTCCATTTGTGTCCATTTCGTGTCCATTTGGAGGTCATAGGAGTGTCCTTTGTGTTGTGGTTGTGTCCATGTGGGAAAATTCTAAATTTGGACACACTATGTGTTGTTGTTATGTATGAATGAATTATTACATGTTTAATCTCATATTTTTGTATTGGAGATGTGTTCTATAGTGTCTCATATATATATATATATATATATATATATATATATATATATATATATTAGTGTAGAGAGTGAGTTCTTGATATATTATGTTATATACTTGTGTTCTTTTGTCTCAACTACCCAAATCCGTCATGATTTTTATCCACGTTTTTAATTTCAGTCCTAACTTAGAAATGTCATAACTTCTAGCTCAAAGCTCGGTTTAATCTCTCGTTTTTTTAAAAGAAGCGTATTGAAGTTAGCTTTCCAAAAACATGTATTAATAGTCTTAATTTTTTCTGTAACTTTCTGGAGAATTATTTGAGTGTCAGTTGTACGAAAGACAAACGCGTTCTCGGTGTTTTCGCGATTCCGGGAGTTTTCGGAAACGAAAACGCGATCCGTTTGAAGTTTCGGAAGCTAACACATAGATCTATAACATAATTTAATCCTAGATTTTAATTCATGCTGAGATGGTACAGTATTGATTATTAGTAGGAGTTACTATTCGGCATATGTATTTTGTGCACCCTTGTGGGTAATATAATGTTCTATTTGATTTTAACCCATGTTAATGTATATACATTATGTAATTAAATAGAGAATGCAAGTATGAGTAAATGTTTAAATAAATGATGTATGAGGTGTAAGTATCCTATCTAATGTAAGCATGTATAAGTATGGCTTGTAATGAATATGTAGGTTCTATAGTATGTAATGTATGGTACATATAGTAGTGCAAGAGAATAAATGAATGATGAATGAATGCAAGTATGAATGTAATATAATAATAGATATAATGTATGTAATATACAAGTTAATGAGATGTAATATTCTATGTTAACACAAATTCTATATTACCTCATGTACCCCTTACACTATGTTGACACTATCACACTTGACACTTTGTTCACTTACACTTTGACACTCTTTGATATGTATACACTATGTATGCCCATTTAACCCTCACTTGCCCCTTTGCCATGTTCACATACACACACATAGCCTCTTAAATAAGTATTTATGAATATAGTTAACTTAGCTATGTATGTATATTATATATATGTTAGCATATTGTGTTGTAATATATAAGTTTATATAACCATTTGAAATGCCATGATTATAGACCTAATGTTGAATACTAATATATGCATGTGCATATATGTGTAGACATATATAGCTTAAAGTAATAGATTACCTAGTGTATATTCAATGTGAATTCTTGCCTATTTGAGTATTGAATAATTGCATGCTATATAGAGTTGGGTGTATGTTGGCTTGTATAGCCTTGTATTAATGTGTGCTTGCTAGGATAGTCTTGGTTAGGCCTAGTAAGACTTGCTGGGTTAGGACATGACCTAGTTTGACTAGTGCAGTTGACCAGAGTTGACCAAGGGTTGACTTTGGCCTAGTTTGACCTAGATTCATGTATAATGCATTGTAGTGCTTTATATTACCCTACTGGACATGTTGTGACTTATGCTGTTCTAATTAGGAGCCAGACACCTCTCCTCGGACAGTATCTTTACCTTGGACATTCAGATATCAGGCGAGTACATTCTCTGATCATTTCATATCCTGTTTAGAATTATTTTCCTGCTTTAAATTACTTTACTTGATACTGTCACATTGGTCACACGGATTGGTACTATATGGATCTTTTCATGAGATGTTATCCCCCTCGGGAGCATCGGATACTGCATGTTTTGTGCGTTTCATGAATCATCACGTATCTCTATGCTTCCTCTGATTCACGAATCGCTTGTGACACATGTACTCTCATGTTCACAGAGCCATCATGAATCACCTTCACGTATCACTCATTTTATGAGCCATGTAAAGTTTCACGAATCTTAACATAACTTGAACAGATCCTTGTGTATTGATTGGGGATGGGGGAGTAGAAATAGACATGTGAATATTATCCAAGTAGCTGTAGTCATGAATCACTCTCTTAGTTGTAGTCATGAATCTCCTATGCCATTACATGTTTATATTTTACTCTGACTCACTAGTCACTGTTAGTTCTCTATGTATAGTAGATATTTCTTTTACAGTTCTCTTTCTCTGTTTACATACTGTATTTCTTTCAGATCCTGTATCTTACTTTACTGCATGATTATATTTTCTAACCTGCTATGATCTGTTGAGATATACTGTGCTCGCTCCAGTCCTGACTGGACCCGTTAATAAATTTTACAGATAGCCTGAAGTTGCCTGCTAGCCTAGAGGAGACAGTAGAGGTTGCATAGATAGCTAGGGTTTTTGCTTATAGTTTATTTTCAGTCATCTTGAGTTGTATTTATGGATTACTGTATTTGAGTTTTAAGATGTATTCTGAGTTTGTATCTTAGACACTTAGACTTCTATCTGTTGTATCTCTTTTCAATTTTATGTTTTATCTATCTTCCTTTATGCTCTGCCTTAGATGTGATTGAGTTTATATTCTGCTATGTCACCCCCATTCGGGGAGTATAAACAGTTTAGTCTTATACTGTTAGATGCATTGAGACCTAGGACAGCGTTCTACCGCCGACACTGCGGCGTAGGCTGGGCGTTGTTACGTTCGCGTGCCCTAACTCTAGGGTGTGGGTCGTGACACGTTTTTAGTGGTGGCCCATGTAGGTCAAGATTCACATTAGTGCAATTTCGTAGTAGCGCAACGACATAGTTGTACTACTACGAGCCTGCTATAGGATATATAAATTAAGGTGTTAGGATGAGAGGATACTCAATCACTGTTAGGATTTCTTGAGAGATTCCTGGGATGACCCTTGAGAATCTCATTTTGAACTCCGATTTAAACTCCTTTTTCTTGTTTTGATTCACCTTTTTTCTTGATTTGAATTTGATTTTGTGGATTCATTGTAGAACTTTGAATCCTGGTATTAGTTGATGATTTTGATAAAATTTTGTAGTTGTTGATTTAATTTTGTATTTAGATTAATATTTTCAAATCTAAGGTACTCAATCACACTTAGGATTCTTTGAGAGATTTCTGGGACGACCCCTGAGAAACTCATTTTGAACTTCAATTGGAATTCCTTTTTCTCTTGTTTGGATTCACCCTCATTCCTTGCTATTGAATTTAAACTTGATGGGTTCCTCTCGTTTGAACCGATGAGAAGGAACATATCTTCATTATTCTTTCTTGCCATTATTCCCTTACATTCTTATTTACCTCTTATCTTAAACTCTGTCTCATTACATTAATTACCCATATCTTGCCGTCCCTACCAGATGTACTTCGAAACCCTTGAATCTTCGTATCTTTTGCATGGGGAAGGCTAAGGAAGTGACGTAAATTATGTAGCTCAGAGAAGACGTAACTGGTTATTTTATGATGATCTAAAGGAAATCAAATGTGGAGTATTCCATATGGAAACTTGAGATAGAAATATGGTAAAGGTCTCGAATAGAATAAGGAGATGTATACTGCCAATCTGGAAACAATTACATTTAGAGAAATTTTGGGGTTATGAGATAGTTTATAGGTGTATTCAAAACTAATGAGGATATCAGAGGTCAACCTAGTTTTGAGAACTTAGAAAATCTTGGTTATTGATTCTGGGGAAAACTTTTACTCTGAGGCTATGTAGAAGGATAGTAATGGAAAAGAAAAGTTAATTGTGTTTAATAAGAATATTAAACAAGATGTTGCGAGGAAATGACTAGGGATAGAGAGAGCACAAAGTTATGGAAGTTTAGAGATTGTTGTGAAATATTTTTAGGAGAATAATATTCAAGGGTGTATGTCGAAGAAAATACGGAAGTTGATTTTTTGATGAAAGATAAGTTTTGTAAGGCCTAGAGTTTTAAATTAAATAATACGAGGAGAAAAATTTGAACAAGTTCAAGGAATTCGTAAACGGGATTTAGAGGCTTTGGGTCAAATTTAAGACAAGGTGAAAGAACTTAGAAATTTAAATAAATGGTTAATGTTGATTCCTAAATGTGAGGGTTGTGCTTCAAGAGTGATGTTTGGAAATTGGGAATTGCCTACGGTAGTCATGGTAAGGGTTTAAGTAAAGGTTAAATTTTCATATGGAGACTGGTGAGGTAAAGATATGATTGGCAAGTTATGACCAGATGAACTTAAGAGTATCAGAAGCAGATGACTAACTCGATCTTCATTATTTTTGTGCATTAATTACCACCTCTTGAACTCCCACTTTCTAATTGAGATCCTTGACGTTCCTTATCGTGACTTTGATATTCGGAATGTAATACTAGCTGTTACCCTCCAACAAATCTTATATACAAGACCTAGACGAGCTCACCTTCGTGTAGGTATATCATGTCCTACTAAAACCCGTCTTCTTGTACTCTATTTTCTTGATATAATTTTCTGGTCAACTGGCTAAACTATAACCTCTACCATTATACTAAATTTCTTCTTATTTCAATTAGAAATCCAGCCTTGACTCAATTCTTTCGACCCGACATGTGATGGTGTTCTGCTTGTTTCCTTAGATGCTTAACCTTGTACCTTATCTGATTACTTGACCCGTTGGTTAAGAAACTTGGACTATGTAATTCCTTTCATCATTACCACCCTTATATCTTGTGCTGCTAAATTAGCCTTAGTTTTGCAAGCTTATCTATTTTCGAGCTTGGTCATGACATATTTTATTGGGTGGCCACCCACTAACATATTGTCTAATCAGAACCGGTACATGATGGTCTGATCAACCTATTGCACTTTGGTTCGCTTTTTCATATATCAATCTACGAGAATGGAGACATAGTTAAACTTGACCCTAGAGTCTCATTCGCGGCAGCCTTGACAATTCTCCTTGAAATCTTTTATCGCCTATGAACCTCGTATTCGTACTCAGTCGAATTAAATTTATTCTTGACCTGAACCTCCATCATTGGATGCTTGTGCTCATACTTTGATTTCATTGATTTTCCTTCTTGCCCAAATCTCGTTTTATTCCGAAATTGATCAACTTAGATCGTGTCAAGATAAAAATCTAATTGTGATTTATTGTGCCTAAATTTTCAATTTTTGCCATTTTATGGAATAGTAACCTTTTAATAATTTCTTAGTTGCTTGTTAATGACCAATTTTTATATAGGATGGTAGACAGCCCTACAACCTTGATGATTGTTGTTCCCTTACCTTCCCAATTAGGACACCCTAGATTGTTTGTGTGTTGATACCATAGTACTGTTTTGACCTAGAATGACCAGTGCACCTAGGTGAGACTTCCAACTGCTACGGTATGCCCTGACCTTGTATACTATTCCTTCAAATTGCATGATTTAGATAAAAAAAAAATTAGACCTTGATTGTTGGGAAATAAGGACGTCACACCATTAGTATCAGTTGTAGATATATATATGTTAGTCCTTGATGTGGGGATGTGTGTCTCTAAACATGTAGCTTATGAGATTTATGAGAGATTATAGTATCAGCCTTGATAGGATGTACTAGTCTTTTGGTGAGTATAAATGTGTTATGAGAGATAGGGGCCTATATGTCTTAGTAGTGCATCGTTCCTATGGTAATAGAATGTATTAATAGATGGTTAATAGGAAGATAATAGTTTGAGCATACCTAAAGCCTATGATCAGTTCCTTTTCATCCTTAGTTAAGACCACTTTAAAATAGGTCCAGTCCCTTGGATATAGGTTCCAGTCCATATTTTATTGAAGTTCCATTACCGCCGTACAACAGAGCAGTATTGGAGGTATTCCTAGATTGACACTTTTTAGATGTCCGTTTATTATTCCAGTGTTAGGAAGTGTTACCTTAGATATTGGGTAGGTTAGAGGCTCTAGAAGGAGTACTATCGATCTTAAATTTCGAGGACAAAATTTTTCTAAGGTGGGTAGAGTTGTAGCACCCAGTTTCCCAAATGAGGGTAATTTTGAAATTTTGTGTTTATAATTATTTTAATAATGATATTTAATTCATGATATAATTTTTGGTGATTTTAAATTATTTTAAAATTATTTAAATCAATGACTTGTGGTTTTGACGTTTTGCTAGTGAAACCCTATAGACTGTTTGACCTAGAGCCTAACCATGTGATTATGATATTTTAATGTCATTTTTGACCCAAGGATATTTTTGCATTTGACCTCTTTGAATTATTTTGATATTATTTTATTATTTATGATATTGTTTTGGGGTTATTTGAGTCGGGTTCGAATTTCAACTCAATCCGACTTGAAACGGGGACCCGGGGGTAGTTTGACTCTAGTGGGACCAACACACTAGTTAGGCATGGCCCACATGATATTAAATTTAGTCCACATGATAGAAATATTTTAGTTAGAGGTTAGACTAATTATTATGGATAAGGTTAGTGTGATTAGAGACTTTAGAATGACTAATTTAGTCCCAACCAATTAGCCATTTCCTAATACTCATAGAATAGGTTAGTGGGCGCATTTTGGACCTTACCATAATAGGACAAATAGCCCCTTATGGCCAGCCACTTTGGGAGAGGATAGGCTCAAGTTCATTTCATTATTCTCATCCACACTCTCTCTCTTGTTCTTCCCCAAATTCCTAGAGAGCAATCCCTAGCAATTTCTCTACCAAATCCTTCCATTTTGCCACCAAATCTTCTTCTTTCCTTCTCCATTCTAGCCAAGGAGGAAGCTACCCAAGTTTGGGAGGATTCGGAGCTCGTTCGTGTCATTTTGGAATCTCTACGTGTCGGTGTCGTTCCGGGAAGGCTTTTCTTCGATTCGATCTACCGGGAGGTATAAACCCTTCTCCTTTTCATTTTCTCATGCATATAGGTCTATTTTGAACCCATAGGAATGACCCCCATGGTTGTATCTCAATTTGTGTCCATTTCGTGTCCATTTGGAGGTCATAGGAGTGTCCTTTGTGTTGTGGTTGTGTCCATGTGGGAAAATTCCAAATTTGGACACACTATGTGTTGTTGTTATGTATGAATAATTATTACATGTTTAATCTCATATTTTTGTATTGGAGATGTGTTCTATAGTGTCTCATATATATATATTAGTGTAGAGAGTGAGTTCTTGATATATTATGTTATATACTTGTGTTCTTTTGTCTCAACTACCCAAATCCGTCATAATTTTTATCCACGTTTTTAATTTCAGCCCTAACTTAGAAATGTCATAACTTCTAGCTCAAAGCTCGGTTTAATCTCCCGTTTTTTTTAAAAGAAGCGTATTGAAGTTAGCTTTCGAAAAAAATGTATTAATAGTCTTAATTCTTTCTGTAACTTTCTGGAGAATTATTTGAGTGTCAGCTGTACGAAAGACAAACGCGTTCTCGGTGTTTTCGCGATTTCGGGAGTTTTCGGAAATGAAAACGCGATCCGTTTAAAGTTTCGGAAAGCTAACACATAGATCTATAACATAATTTAATCCTAGATTTTAATTCATGCTGAAATGATACAGTATTGATTATTAGTAGGAGTTACTATTCGGCATATGCATTTTGTGCACCCTTGTGTGTAATATAATGTTCTATTTGATTTTAACCCATGTTAATGTATATACATTATGTAATTAAATAGAGAATGCAAGCATGAGTAAATGTTTAAATAAATGATGTATGAGGTGTAAGTATCCTATCTAATGTAAGCATGTATAAGTATGGCTTGTAATGAATATGTAGGTTCCATAGTATGTAATGTATGGTGCATATAGTAGTGCAAGAGAATAAATGAATGATGAATAAATGCAAGTATGAATGTAATGTAATAATAGATATAATGTATGCAATATACAAGTTAATGAGATGTAATGTTCTATGTTAACACAAATCCTATATTACCTCATGTACCCCTTACACTATGTTGACACTATCACACTTGACACTTTGTTCACTTACACTTTGACACTCTTTGATATGTATACACTATGTATGCCCATTTAACCCTCACTTGCCCCTTTGCCATGTTCACATACACATACATAGCCTCTTAAATAAGTATTTATGAATATAGTTAACTTAGCTATGTATGTATATTATATATATGTTAGCATATTGTGTTGTAATATATAAGTTTATATAACCATTTGAAATGCCATGATTATAGACCTAATGTTGAATAATATATGCATGTGCATATATGTGTTGACATATATAGCTTAAAGTAATAGATTACCTAGTGTATCCAATGTGAATTCTTGCCTATTTGAGTATTGAATAATTGCATGCTATATAGAGTTGGGTGTATGTTGGCTTGTATAGCCTTGTATTGATGTGTGCTTGCTAGGATAGTCTTGGTTAGGCCTAGTAAGACTTGCTGGGTTAGGACATGACCTAGTTTGACTAGTGCAGTTGACCAGAGTTGACCAAGGGTTGACTTTGGCCTAGTTTGACCTAGATTCATGTATAATGCATTGTAGTGCTTTATATTACCCTTCTGGACATGTTGTGACTTGTGCTGTTCTAATTAGGAGCTAGACACCTCTCTTCGGACAGTATCTTTACCTTGGACATTCAGATATCAGGCGAGTACATTCTCTGATCATTTTATATCCTGTTTAGAATTATTTTCCTGCTTTAAATTACTTTACTTGATACTGTCATGTTGGTCACACGGATTGGTACTATATGGATCTTTTCATGAGATGTTATCCCCCTCGGGAGCATCGGATACTGCATGTTTTGTGTGTTTTACGAATTATCACGTATCTCTATGCTTCATCTGATTCACGAATTGCTTGTGACACATGTACTCTCATGTTCACAGAGCCATCATGAATCACCTTCACGTATCACTCATTTTATGAGCCATGTGAAGTTTCACGAATCTTAACATAACTTGAACAGATCCTTGTGTATTGATTGGGGATGGGGGAGTAGAAATAGACATGTTAGTATTATCCAAGTAGCTGTAGTCATGAATCACTCTCTTAGCTGTAGTCATGAATCTCCTATGCCATTCACATATTTATATTTTACTCTGACTCACTAATCACTGTTAGTTCTCTATGTATAGTAGATATTTCTATTACAGTTCTCTTTCTCTGTTTACATACTGTATTTTCTTCAGATCATGTATCTTACTTTACTGCATGATTATATTTTCTAACCTGCTATGATATGTTGAGATGTACTGTGCTCGCTCCAGTCCTGACTGGACCCGTTAATAAATTTTACAGATAGCCTGGAAGTTGCCTGCTAGCCTAGAGGAGACAGTAGAGGTTGCATAGATAGCTAGGGTTTTTGCTTATAGTTTATTTTCAGTCATCTTGAGTTGTATTTATGGATTACTGTATTTGAGTTTTGAGATGTATTCTGAGTTTGTATCTTAGAAACTTAGACTTCTATCTGTTGTATCTCTTTTCGATTTCATGTTTTATCTATCTTCCTTTATGCTCTACCTTAGATGTGATTGAGTTTACATTCTGCTATGTCACCCCCATTCGGGGAGTATAAACTGTTTAGTCTATACTGTTAGATGCATTGAGACCTAGGATAGCGTTCTACCGCCGACACTGCGGCGTAGGCTGGGCGTTGTTACGTTCTCGTGCACTAACTCTAGGGTGCGGATCGTGACAGGAATAGTCGGCTGAATGAGCCGAATGAGAAGAAAGGAAGTATGGAGGCTCACTCTATACACTCTAGGATACTCACTCTATTCACTCTAGGATACTACGATATTCTACTAGTATACTCACTCTATACACTCTTACTTATGCAAGCCTTTTGAGGCAATCAGCGTTATACTAGATTTTCAAAAATCTATAACTCTGATAGGCCAAAAAGGCTTGGCATAAGTAAATTTAATATCTAGAGAAGGGCTCAAAACAGTATACCAATCATACCTACCCTTCTAGGATACTCTATACACTCTAGGTACCTGCCAAACCGTATTGGTATCTGCCATATCAGATCGCTATCGCCCGATACCATAAACTATGGTTTCATGTACTCCTTGTCCTGCTCACTGAAACACGTATTATAAACTGTATAGGGAAGTAAATGTGTAGATTAAATTTGAGGGATCTTGTCAAAATTTAGAAGCATTGAGACGGCCACTCCCATCCTGTCGAGCTACATCATCTACTCTAGACCCCTAGTAGCAAGAATTATATTTCTATTGAGCTTCCTCTGATTTTGGTTTACAGTTTATAATAAATAAGAAATACCTTTATGATATATGAGAACACAGCCTAAGAGAACTTCAAAGTATGTTTTATTTAGAGAAAAATAGAACAATTCAAATATCCATCACCTTTAAGTGATTTTGTATCAGTCTATACTAAATGAATATATGTTATCATTTGATTGAATAATATAGTCATATAAGTATGCTCCCCCTTCCTACCTCCCCCTACCCCCAACCCTCCAACCCTCCCCTCCCCCCCCCCACCCAGGGCAGGCTATAATGGCCCTCACTCTCCCTGGCCATGCTGTCCATCACCCACTGGCCTAAAACAGCATCCCTAAGCCAAGCCAAGCCACACATTGGCGAGTGGCCTTCCTTAAGTTATTTCACTGATACACATAGATGGCCCATATATAGTATATACCACTACAAAAAAATAGCTAAATAGCGACTGAAATTTCAGTCGCTAAAACAGACATTTCAGTCGCTAAAGAAAATTAGCGACTAACCCACGACTAAAAAAGTTAGTCGCTAAATGCATCATCGCTGATCACTTTTAGTCGCTAGTTAGTCGCTACAGCGACTAACTACCGACTGAAATAGCGATGAACAATAGCGACTAATCAGCGACTGCTAAGTTAGCAGCTGCTTTAGCGACTAACGGGCAACTAACTAACGACGTATTTACGATTGTAATGATTACAGAGTTTACTAGCGACGAACAACTTTAATCGCTGCTTTGTCGCTGGTTAGTCGCTTATTTTGTTTCTCCAGATATTTAGTCGCTGAGTCATTGCTAGTTACATGCTAGGTCGTCGTCGGTTAGTCGCTGTTCCGTTTCTGAGTCATTTATATTTTCCAGATTTGCAGGATTCATGCTAAACTATCCTGTAAGATTAATATATATAAACAAGTCCACAACAGATACAGTACAAACAGCTTTTAGGATCACAATAGTTATCAATTATATGAACAAAAAAATAATAACATACACAATACACAAACAGAAAAAGCAATAATATATATATATATATATATATATATATATATATATATATATATCAGTCATGTTCAATCATGTCCAACCATTTACCATCGATCATCCATATAACAAAAAGATATTACCATCGATCATCCATATAACAAAAAGATAAACTAATGTAACAAGCACAAAATAGTATATCTCTGGTGATACAAAAGCATAGAAAGTCAAGACGATGGTGGCTGCATGCTGCCCATAAACTGTGTCATGAACGTAACTAATGCTGCTTGTTGGCTCGCCGTAAAAACAAGAGCTAGAACAGAAGTAGCCGAAGGAGCAACAAATGGAGACGTAGCCGGAGGAACAAAAGATGGAGACTTAGCCGGAGGAGCAACAGATGGAGACGTGGCCGGAGGAGCAACAGATGGTACAGTAGCTGGAGTAAAGGAAGGAGGAGCTGCAGGAGGAGGAACAGTCGGACTACCAGAATGAGCAGTGGTACCATGATGAGCACTAGTAGAAGACACCAACTCCGTAATATGTCTCAGCTTTCTCTGAAAGTCGAACATCATGGTGGCCATCTGCTCCATAGTAAGAAATCCAGTAGAAGTAGTAGCATGTGCAGGACCGGTAGTAGACTGTACAGGTGGAAGAGCTCTGGCGTATCTCGACGGTTGCGATGCTAACGACCCGGTACCGTACACGCTACCGCCTTTTCCTCTCTCAACAGCCTGTACCCACAAGTCATTTCTTTCAGAGGACATACGTGGCATACTAGTACCAGCGGGCCCCCCTTCCTGATCAGCTGCTTGAGAGGCATGACTCTCCAATTTCTCGTAGGCCTCCTGTATATATAATGGTATCATGAGTATATAAAATTACAACCAAACTACGTGTTTTTGAAGAATATGAATTTTTATTTGTAAAGATAAAGATACAGTTAAAACATTCACAAGATACAGTTAAAACATTGCACTCTACTTTTTATATTAGACAGATAGTTCATGTTGTATAGAAGAGAGGCTAGAAGAACTAGCTAGTAGATATACATTCTTCCCCCAATTAATCTATGGATACATTGTGCAGTTCAGTTGTTAAAATTTAACATTGTGGCTTTGAAGACGAAAGCATCACTAGAGTACCAGCAGACAATCCATATTTTCATTCTAATTTAACATTGTTGTATCACAAATCCATTCATTTCATGAGTGGTCTCTGGTCATGTTTTTGTACCACAGAAACACTCAGAAAGTGACACCAAGGTCCAGTCAGTGTTCTTATGACACCAATTTTTTACCACAAGATTATATCCAATCTTTTACCACAAAATTATATACAGGAATAGAAGCAAAGCAAAGCAAGTTGTTGAAAGACAAGTAAATACTTACAAATGCTTTGGTAGCCCGTTCGTCTACTAACTTTCCATCTTTCTTTCATTTATGGGTACGTTCGAATATCTTAGGAAAGTCGACAGAACTCGTATCTAAGCCTGCCTTAGTGGCCTCCTCGCACTGTAAAAGTTAACTCTATAATATACATAAATAATAAAATTTTACACTTTAATTAACGATTTTACATACCATCCGTCGAAAATGTTCGGCGGTCGGGATCGATCCACCCGTGTGGAGACCAGCTTTAGCACGAGCTGCCTTTGCCCTGTCCGACCTAGTCTCAGGTTTGGCCATATCCTCTTGCATCTTCTTCCAGTATTCCTCTTTTAGCCAATCCTTGCGCTTGTTTCCATCAAGTGCCGTAAAAGTCTTCTGGTCACTTACAATATCCGCCAGCCTTCTGCCGGCAATCGACTTATAACATTTCTTGATCTCTGCCTCTCTATGGTCTGGCCACCGGTAGATACAAATTTGTCCTATATAGGAATGATATATGTATGAGAGTGTGTCATGTCGTGTCAGCAAGAGAAGTGTCAGTGTCAGTGACAGTGTCGTGACCGTGTCAGTGTCAGCAAGAGGAGTGTGTTAGTGTCGTATCAGCAAGAGGGAGTTAGGGTTAGGGTTAGGGTTACATGAGCCTGCGGGGAAGGAGACGAGAGGGACGAAGGAGAAGGGGGTTGCCGGGGGAGGGGGCCACCGGAGTCGAGAGCAACGCAGGAGGTAGGGGATCGCAGGGAGCCGGAGTTGAGAGCGATGCAGGAGGAAGGAGACGCACGAGAGGGTCGAGGGGGAAGAGGGTCGCCAGGGGGAGGGGGCCGCCGGAGTCGAAAGGGGGAGGGGGAGAGAAATTTTGGGAAGAGGCGCGGAATTGAAAATTTTGGAGGAGATAAAATGAAAAGTCGATCGGCTAGCAAACCCTATATGAAATAATTTAGCGACGTCGACGAGTGACGTCACTAAACGTCGTTGTTTACTAATATTCTGGCGACATACATGTTATGTGTCGCTAAACGTCGTTGTTTTTTTAAAAAAATAGCGACGTTCTCCGACAAAGGCGCGACGCTTGCTTTCCAAATAATAACGTACGTAGCTAACTGTCGCTGATAGTGACATTCAGCGACATCTTTTTATTTTGTCGCTAAATGCAACATAATTAGCGACGTGTTTTCATGACGTCGCTAATCTCGTCGCCAACACACACACACACACACACACACACACACACACATATATATATATATATATATATATATATATATATATATATATATATATATATAATTGGAGGGGGGGGGGGGGGGGGGGGGGGGGGGGGGGGGTTCGTGGCCTCCCTTAGACTCCATGTAAATTCGCCCCTGAAAGGAACGATAATAGAGACACTACCTACATTTTACGATAACAAACAAGGGGCATAAAAACTTTCTATTTGTTTTCGTGGATTATGTTGTAATGCTTTAACAAAGACAAAGTAGATCGAAGGAACGAGAATAGAGAGACTAGCTATATTTTACCATAACAAACAAGGGGCATAAAAACTTTCTATTTGTTTTTGTGGATTATGCCATGCTTATCTTTACTTGGTTAATTGATACATCCCTACCATAAGATAAAAGGTAGGGCTACATCAACAACCAACGATCAAAGAGAGGCACATTGAGCTCCGACTTGACTTTTGCTTGTGAATCCGTATTTTGAAGTAGGGCATAGTCGTTCCGCCATAATCTATTGAATTCACTATATGAAAGGGTTTATAAGACGTACTATGCATGCGAAGAAAGAAAAATTCTATGGAACTTTTTCCTCAAATGAATGAATAAAATATCAATGATCCCCTACTTTAAAATAGGCCTAAAGAAAAAACTTCCCGAAAATACGAAAGAGAAGCACATGGAATGAACAAAGGCTATTGGAAGTCTTTAGAACACTGTTCTCCAACTACTATGGATCATTCTTTCCTTCATGACGCGTGCAATTTTTACATTCACATGGGAAAAAAAATCATAATTTGCACCCTTTAGTTGTTTTCATCTTCCTAATCATAATAACCACTAGTTGAGTGAGGGGAGAGTGGCAATAAATAGGGCTTTGGTAATCCTATACCAGTACCAATAACATTGAGTTAAAATTATTTCCGTAAGATGTTCAAAAAAAATCCAACAATATTATTGTAACTGTTCTATGTCATACAGATGTAGGAGGTGGAGTGGTTTCTCGGTCCTCGACTAGGGGTGAGCATTATTCGATTTTGAACCGAAAATCGAACCGAACCAAATCGAATAAGAGATTCGGTTCGGTTTCGGTTTTTGAAAATACTAAATTTTCTTATTCTTATTCGGTTTTGGTCCAAAACCGAAAACCGAATAAGAAAATTTAGTTTATATATATATATATATATATATATATATATATATATATATATATATATATATATATATATATATATATATGCAAATGACCTCTAGCCTAGTGGTTAAGAGAGATGCATGCGACCCAAGTGGTCGGGAGTTCGAGCCCAGTGGAGGCGAGTTCGCCACAAGTAACCATTGCTTCAAAAAAAAAAAAAAAAAAAAAAAAAAATATATATATATATATATATATATATATATATATATATATAAAATAAATATATCTAGGTTTATTTAGTTATTATATATATTAACAAAAAAAATACAAATAAATCCATAAACCGAAAACTGAACCGATTTAATTCGGTTCGGTTCGGTTATTGACCAATTCGGTTCGGTTTCGGTTTTGTTTATTCGGTTTCGGTCCAATTCGGTTTTCGGTTATTCGGTTCGGTTGGAACCGAATAAACCGAATACTCACCCCTATCCCCGACCGATAGATGCTAATATATAAAAAAAGGGTATAAGAGGACATTGATCTATACCCTTGTTAGCAATTCGGCAAACGGAAAAAATTCAGAACGGCAAAAGTACGAGTATAAATCGGCACAATATAAGTAAAATACGGTCAAAAATTCGTCTAACGGAAAACATTCGGATCAGATTTAATTCGTGTTTAGTATGTTTCATATGAACCAATTCGGCACTAAAAATTCGGCATATATATAGGGTCCACCCACCTCTACTCATTCATAAATAAGGGTTCAGTGTGAGAATAGGAAAAGATTGGATGATGGAAAACCGAAATATTTTTCTTTAATTGTTGCAAGCAACATGTGCAAAGACTCTTGGGTTTCTTTTTTTGGTTACTGTGAGACTTTTCTTTTCTTTTCTTTTCTTTTCTTTTGATAATTTGCCAGTCTTAATATCTAATAGCAGCAAGAGTCAAGAAAGTCAAGACTGTTGGGTTTCTTGGTCATATTATTTTGGCCAAATTTTTTAAAAATTCGTACGATACGTGTTTAAAATGCCACGAGCTTAAAATTCGCGTACAAATCTGAATTTTTCAAAAGTACGTAAGTATTATACGTTTATGTAAGATACGGAAAAATTTGCGTATAATATGCGTTTTATTCGGATGATTGCTAGCAAGGATCTATACTACTATATAATAATTATACTTAAAATTTTACCGTAAACAAATGTGTTCCAAAAATGTCTTTAGCCGAGCTTACTAATATGTAGTTTGTTAATTAAGTATGTAAGAAAAAAAAATTTTAAGGAGGTTATTGTTTGCTCAATTCAAGTAGTAAATTTTTTTTTAAAAATATTATTAGTCCTTCCCCAGCTACTATAAATACATGCAGAGCATTGATATTTGATAAAGGCATAAATATTATTTGGCCGCCGCTCCTCCCGCGCGTCGCAGTCACAATGCATGCATGCAGCTGCCCCCACCATCCCGTGAAGCACAGGCCACCGGACTTAAAATTTAAAACATACTAACTTAAAATTGAAGGAAAACATTAATAAAATTTATGCAAAAACAATATAAATTAATTAGTTATTATGTTGACTTCTCAGTATGCAGCTTCGTGTTAGTTGACGTCTCAGTGCCCGACTTTCGATTTTGAGATCCGGAGACCAACTCTAAAAATGGTATCCTTAAAGTTTAAATTGGTACCCTCAAAAATTACTCTTAGTCTTCGACTCGGACCACTAGGCCGCCTCAGCAGGAATAACTATAGACATTAACAAAAATACTTTTTTTTAATAAATTATAAAGTCAACCACAAATAAGTCAATAATTATAACATTGAAACAATTATACAATAATTAATAGATATTTCAACAACTATTACTGGATATTTCAATAAACTATTTTCTGAGGTATTACTGGATATTTCAATATTAACTTATAAAAATAAATTAATAAAATGACCACTTTCAATAGGTCTTTTAGAAACAAAACTTAACTTGTAGTCATCGACTCTGGCACTAAATCAACTCAGCGTAGGCATTAGACAAGAACATAATTTTTCAATAAATTATAAATTAACCACAAATAAGACAATATATATATATATATATATATATATATATATATATATATATATATATATATATATATATATATATCAAAGTCTCATATTTGGAGAGTCTAACCATTAGTTCTTTTAGAAAAGAAAAAAAAAAAACTCTAGCATCCACAAGTCTCTTTCTAAAAAAAAAGAACATAAAAAAAAATTGTTTTAATAACTCGGCGACCACAGGAGTAATCTTTCTGTTGTTTCTTTCTGTGGCTTTAAATATATAGATTAGGGAGAGAAAAAAGTTGGCAGCCACATGACTCTTTCTACAAAAATAAAACCTAAAAATATTCTATGTTCTAATATTTTACGTAGCTTCTAGTCTTTTCGTGACTTCTAATCTATAGATTCGATCTGCCAATTTGAATTTTGGCCCAAAATCAAGGCCCAGATTTTTGGCCCAAAATGTCTACTATTCATGTTGAGGCAAATCTCAAATATTGTATTATATTATATAGCTATCATTTATTATCTTGTATACTTGAGTCTTGTTAGCTCAAATAGTTTGTATAATGATGAATTTTTCTAGAGGGACAAAGTTCAAATTTTACAGCACACATTTATTTTTGTCAGGATTTCTTGGAAGGATATTTCCTTTGGAGGATTCAGACATAGGTGTAGGAGCAAAAATGCTATTTTGATGGCACAGTTCACACGTGCGCATAGATGACGGTGTTATGCGATTTCGTGGGGTCCATATTTCTGTGGCACTACGATTTTCTGGATCCATGGTTTTGCGTGCGCCACTGGAGTGTTGTGGTTCTCAAGGACTGTTGGTTACGAGGGCCTTCTGCTCTGTTGTCGCGGTTTTGCTGGTGATATTGTTTTATTTTGCAACTGTCTTATTTATAAGGAGTTGATGCTAGTTATTACCACCCACTTAATAGGAATTTCCTTTTTTATTTTCTGTCCACGTTGTTAGTGGCGATTATTGCTGCTGGGGGTGGTTCTCTATATAAAGTGAAGGAAAATGTTCAAAAATAGACTGTAAGTCCCTGTTTTTCAAAAATTATTTAATTAGTGTTAATTAATCATTAATGTCATTTTTAGCCTTAAAATATTTATTATGATTTTTAGGAAATTTTCTAGAATTTTTAAATAAATTTTAAATGAGTTTTAAATACTAAAATGTCAATTTGCAATTTTCTAAAATGTTTTAATTGACTTTTACAATTAATTAGATTGTTTAAATATCATTTTATAAATATTAAAATTATTTTAATATGGTTTTGTAATTTTTAGAATTGTTTTTATATCAGTATGCAATTTATTTAATTGTTTAGATATCAGTTTGCAATTATTAAATTATTTTAAATTGCGGAATGCAAATTCTAATTTGCATTTAGACACTGGGAGTACCTAGTTGTAATTACCTAAACTACAGGGACCTAAATGCTAAACCCTAATCCTACCCACCCCCCGACGACTGGCCAGCTGCCGACGACCGGCCAGCTGCCCCCCGCCATTTTCGGCCAGCGCACAGCTCCCCGACCGCCTCAACCCCTCTATAAAACCCCCCCTCACTCCCCTCAGCCCAGCCACCACTCTCCCCGACCACCATCGACGCCCCCAGCCCCATCTCTTCCCCCATTTCTCTTCACCGTAACCCTAACTCCGGCCATACCCCAGCGCCACCTCCACAGCAACTATCACCACCATCCACCGCCACCACTAGACGCGCCCCGACGAGCTGAGTGCAGCGCCACCCGAGCGCCACGACGACGACGCCTCTAGCCGCCGTCAGCACCCTCCACGACCCCCAGTTCGCCGGACACGTACGTGTCAACCCTATTTTCGTGTCGTATGTGTCTCGTCTTCACATATATGACTCGCCAGGACACGCGCGACGTAATGGTGAGTCTGGACACGTAAAACTCGTGTCGTGCGTGTCGAAATCGACCTGGACACGTAGATTCCTGTGTCCCTAACTGTCAGGACACAGGACTTTGTTTATTTTTATTTTTTTATTTAAATGCTTAAAACCTAAATAAAACTAATCAAAATCCTAATCCTAACACAACCAGTGGGCTGACCCCTGGCCAGCTCGACCCGACTTAACCCCCCACCCCCCCCCCCCCCCCCCCCCCCCCCCCCCGCGCGCGCTCTGGCTCGAGTTTGAGCCCCCTTGCTGTTCTTTTATTTTCTTTTTCTTTTTCCTTTGTTTTTATTATTTATATATATACTTATATATATATATACATATATTTGTATATATATGTATTATTATATATACTGTATTTATATATATATGTGCTGTATTTTTTTTTATATATAAATATATATTTGTATTTATGTACATATAGGTATATATGTATATATTTTCATGTGTATATATATTAAAATATATATACTATTATATATATGTACACAATATTTGTATATATATATATATACTTTATAATTAAGTATTTTTCTTATATATATATATATATATATATATATATATATATATATATATATATATATATATATATATATATATATATATATATATATATATATATACGTACTTTTAACATATGTATGTATATATTCACTATGTATAATTTTACCTTATTAAAATATTAATATTTATTTTGCACTTTTACCAATTTGTATTTTAGTGTATTTAAATTACTGCAACCATTTGGTGTCCAAGCCTAGCATGGGTTTTTGGGCCCAAATGTGTTTTCACACATTCAAGACCTGTACGAGTCATATTGGACTTGATTCATGGCCTTGGGTCCTGTATTTGAGCTTTGGTTCAAATTATATACATGGACAAAATACGCAGATAATTAATTATTTTAATTTCAATTGTGTGCGATGCTGTTTTTGGATTTCTATAAATACTTAAAGTACTGTTAAAATTCTGAAAAAATAGTATTTAGATACTATGTTAATTTAACTAATTTAGTATAATTTTTATAGTATTTAATTTACAGTTTTGCCACTAGTTTGGCATATGAAACCAAAACTCATTTTCTGTATACTTAGGAAAACTGATTTTTATAAAATACTTGTACTGGTTAATAAACTCCAGAAAAATTATAATAAATTTATATAATTAACAAGGATCATTTTTGTACTTTATTTTATGTAAAACTAAGCTTTTTGTCTATCTCAAAAATTGTTGGAACACAATGATCATTTGATTTATTTATTGATTAATTACGACTTGTAACTTTTTGTGTTACTTTGAGTTTTAGCCGTGTTGAACCTCACCCCTCACTAGTGTAAAGACCCTAGAAAGTTAGTTAAAATAGTGTGTCACCCCACATTGGTCTCCTATGCTAAAGTCATCATTTTGGCTAGGTGTCCAGTCACAAGTCGTGTTTCACCAATTAGTGTCTTAGCGTTTTAGCTTAGTATAAAAACTAAGTTTATGCATTTCTTTCTACAGTGACGAGTTACCGGACATCTATAGCACTTTTTATCGCAGCTTGCTTTGCTAGAGGCAAGTATTTTCTACAAACTTTACATACTGTTACATAAATGAACTGCTAATCCAACCATGTTAAATGCTGATCCTTGGGGTAGCAAGTTAAAATACCACATGTTGTACTTTCCATTACTACCATGCTTAGACAAGTTTTTATGTATCTCTCACATGATTAGAATATGGGTTATGGGGAAACTGATAGTAGAGTACGTGATCATGCCCCCTTTATCGTACCGAGCAAAGTTATATTTTATATGTTACTGCACCGTAGGCCTTTATCCCGTATTTTTGTACGGATGTACACCTATGCTGTACATTATACGTATGTATATTTTATTTACATGTGCCCCAGCACATTGTACATCTATTGACCGATCACGTACCTGCTACAATTTTAAACATTACATATATATCTGTCTCTATGACATATGTGTCCTTGCCATGATAGATTGTGTGATGCCATGTTTCCAGTTATTTTCTCTTATGTTCATTTCCATATTTCATATGCTAGTTTGCTAGATTCAGTACTTGCTCCCGTCCTGACAGGATAATGTTGTAGGTGTCCTTACTGAGGAGGAGTTACTCTGCGACTCATATTATGGAGATACTGCCGAGGATCCGGCTTTGTTTTACGAGGATGTTCCTGTGGGAAGACTCGTCTAGTTTGCATAGCTGTTTGGAATATTTAGTGTAGTCATGTATTAGGCTACATATTTTGTGACTGGACATGTATCAAGTTTTACATTTCAGATCACTTGTACTTTGGACTTATTTCTATATATGACGACTTTTGTGTTTGGAGCATTTATAACTTTTATTCACTTATAGAACTGTTAGCACATTTAGTCTTATCATGTTGTCTTTAGAATAGCTTACTACGTTTTATCTCAAACGTAGGCTGGGCATGACTCGGCCCGGCCCAACAATTTGGGTAGCGGGTCGTAACATATTTTTAGTGGTAGCCCATGCAGGTCATGACTAAATTGTTTGGTTACGTTATTGTACCAAGCATGCCTGCAATTAGGAACTTAAGGTAATTAGACAACAATAGGAATGACGCTTAGAACACCTAGAGGAATGCTAGGATTGCAACATAGGAAAATATTACATGCTTGCTATTATAATTAGATTTTCTTGCCTATGATTGCTTACTTTAAACAAGTCCTTATAAGTCCTTTTTATTGTAATTAGATGGTGCTTACTCGTTCATCCCAGTACGTCACACCTGAGAATAGCGTACTCCATATCCAGTCAGCTGACCAGTTGACTGATACACCCCTACCTCCACCTACCATATTCCCCCACTCCACAGATCCACAGACCCAGATGTCTCCACCACCTTCCACATCCCAGGCCCAGCAGGACCCAATACTTCCACCACCTCCTATCATCATACCTACCCAGGCTTCCGTCACACTCGACGGGAACCAGCTGCTCACTATGATCCAGGGGTTCCTAACAACCCATCAGGAGCAGACTGCCCTACTCTGCCAGAGCATGGAGCGTTCTGAGGAACGTCCCGTGGTCCCACCACCTGTAGAGCCACTACAGAGAGTGGGGACGATCAAGGACTTCATGGGTCTGAACACCAAGGAGTTCTCAGGGACTGAGGGTATAGTAGTAGCAGATGACTGGCTAGACTCGGTAGAGAGAAAGCTCCTAGGAGTTAGGATGCCAGGTGACCTCCAGGTCGAGGCAGCAGGATTTCTGCTAGTAGACTTGGCAGGAGTCTGGTTCCGGAATGAGCCGTTGTTTGCGAGAGGGAGAGCCACTTGGGATCAGTTCAAGACCCAGTTCAAGAAGAAATTCTTCTCGACCACTGCTAGAGTAGCCATGGGGCTACGATTCCAGAACATCCAGCAGGGGAACCGTTCTGTTGACGAGTATGCGGCAGAGTTTAGTCGCCTGATCCGTTTCGCTCCTAGTCTGGTTGCAGATCCAGAGGAGATGACCCGTAGGTTTTGCCATGGTCTAGTTCCAGACATCGGTATTCTTATAGTGGCGAACGGTACGACTGACTACTACCAGAGCCTAGAGTTGGCCCGGAGCATTGAGGAGCGTCTTCTGTCTAGCAAGAGGCCGACTTCTGTACATCATGAGGAACCGTCCAAGCGTCAGGCTTTCCAGCAGAGAGCATCGACGCCGCCCCAGCAGACTTATCGTCCCCCTACATCACATCACCCGACCCCGCCAGTTAGAGCCCCGGGACCCCGACATCAGCACCAGCAGCAGAGGGGAGCTATATGTTCTTTCTGCGGAAGACCAGGGCACGACAGCTCCATTTGCAGGAAGAGGTTAAAGCAGTGCTTAGTCTGTGGGTCTGCCACCCATCAGATTCGGGACTACCCAGTAGCGAAGCCTAGAGGACCGCTTCCGACTCAGCAGCAGAGGTTTGGACAGCATCTGCAGCAGCAGAAGGGACCTCAGGGGAAGGTTTATAGTCTAGCTCTCGAGCCGGAGCCGGAGCAGGTTTCGGAGCCAGATTAATTAGCTGACGTCATCACAGGTCATATTTATTTGCATACTTTTCTAGCTCTATGTTTGTTTGATTCTGGTGCATCTCATAGCTTCCTATCATTAGAGTTTATGCATAGACACCATCTAGTAGCTACACCTACGGTGGAGATTAGTAGAGTTGTGGCATCCGCCACCAGATTATAATTTAGTGATATTTTTTTATTTTAATTGAATAGTTCATATTTAATGTTCTAGGAATTTTTAGGAATTTTTTGGAATTATTTTGATTATTAAATAGTGGAAAAACCTATTTTCTAGGACTTCTAAAATTTATTGTGGTAGCCTAAGAGCAAGTATTGACCCCATATATTTTTCTAGGGCTCATTATACTATTTTATATTTTCTGGAATTTTTCCATAATTTTTGGCAATGTTTAAGTATTTATTTATTATGGTTTATATATTTTTAAAGGCTTCCAGTAATTACTATAAATTTATTTGAGACTATTTTGAGACAAATTATTTTATCCAGGCTCTAGAAGGTTAATTATAGTTTCTGTAATTTTTTAGGATTTTTCTAGAATTTTTAGGAATTTATTTGAATTTATTTGGGTTTAAATTGATTTATAAATCAGTTTCTGAAAAATAATTATCCAGTCAGCGCAAGGCTGGCCCACCCGTCAGCCACCCGCTGAAGACGGGCGGGCCCAGCTGTCAGCAAGTGCCGCTGACTCAGCACCCAATTAATGGGTCGGCTCCTTAGCCGAAGCCGATTCGGCTTAGCCCAAGCAGGGCCAACATCTGACCGTCCATTTATTTGGGCGGGAGCCACAGGATTCCGCCACGTGGCTAGCCGCCCACCGACCCGAGCTGTGAGCCGCTCTCTATTTATATATATATATATTTCGGATTTTGAGAAACCCTAGTTTATTGCTGGCCGACTTTTGTGGTTTTGATCCCGGCGATCCCCCGACTTCCCGAGTTGATTCCCGTCAACCCCGACCTCCTTTTTGTGCGCCGTTTTTTTTGCCAGATTCGTATTGAGGTAATCTCTCTAGATATGTAATTTATTTTCGTAAATTCTGAACATGAATTTCTGGAAAATTCGTAGAGTGTCGGTTGTCCGAAACTTGACGCGTTTCAGTGTTTTCGAGAATTCGGGAGAACCAGAAATCGAAATCACGATCCGTTTGAAGTTTCGGAAAGCTAACACAGAGCTCTACGACATATATTTTTCCCAAAAATTATTTCGCTCATTTATTATTTTATTTATTCTGTTGAACTAAGAACTGATCATTTGATCTCCGTTTTGGTCACGATTAGCCATAATGGCGATATCTTTTGACCAAAGCATGATTTTGTGGCACGGTCAATTCCAGCGCACTCCTGGCGCTGAAATCTACCAAGGTGCACTTTCAAAATCAAGAGTTCATAGCGTTTGACCAAAAGTCAACGGCACGTCTTGATTTGCGTGCCATGGTTTTCGAAATTGAGAAACGTGACTTTTGATGGCCAAACTTGTATATTTAGATTATATTCAGATTATTATTAGGTTAAATTTGGTTTTTAAGTAAATTATTATAGAATTAATTATTATTAGGTTAGTAACTCAACTAACCACTATTTAGAACTAGAACATTAGAATTAATTTGCGGTTTTCGTGCACTGTTCGTGGTACGATATATGTTATAGGTTGACAGCTCTAGATCGGCATTTCCCTCATCCTCTACTTGTGGCTACAGTTTGTGCAAGGATTCAGACAAGTTCAGTATTGCATTTATGTTTTAGTTCATTATAATGTTTACTCCATAGTTTTTCTCGTTTGATATCCCGTTGAATCATTGCTTGATATTCCATTGAGACACGATTGTGACACTGTAGTTATCATATTCTTCTTAGCGTATCATTGACCGTTTTTGATTGTTAGAGAGTCGGGAGGGAAAATACTTGATAAATACGTGAACAAACCCAATTACGTTACCGAACGATAGCTAAGTCATACACACACACGTATGAGTTAGCCGTACCAATTACTAAACGATAGCTATCGTATGATATGCCGTATTAGCCCAGCCGTTCACGTATTTAAAAGTATTTCACACACAAAGTGGTTTCTATCTTTTTCTTTATCTAGTTCATTATCTTGTCAGTTCATATCCTGCTAGTTTACATCTTGCCAGTTTACTTTTGCCACTTCATATCCTGTTAGTTCTTGTCTTGCTAGTTCCTTTTATATTCTTTACCTTCATGATTTCTCGCTTGTTCTAACTTATTTTGGACTAACAACATTAATTGCAATATGGTTGTACTATGCTCCTTTCCTGATTGGATCGTTGTTGTAGGTGAGGGAGAGTATCTCTAGCACTTCATGTTATGGACCAGCAGTGGATAGTGCTGACTTTGTTGGTACCGAGACTCAGGAGCCATGGATGATCTCTAGAGGGATCTAGATTTACTTTTATGCATGTCTTAGTTTATTTCTTAGATGGATCAGATTTGTTCATGGATGGACGATATTTTACTGTTCTGAATTTCAGTCTCTTTGTCATTGGATTTGGATATTATTACTCCATTATCTATCGTACTCTTATTCTCCTTGGTTTGTGTCACTGCTGAGTACGATTCGTATTTGTGTTCTATTGTATCTGTGGAGGATGTTATTGTGTGTACTAGACAGCGTTCTACCGTCGATACCGCGGCGTAGGCTGGGCTTGGACACGAACTCGTACTCGGTTATCCGGGAGCGGGTCGTGACAAGTTTTTATGGTGGCCCATGCAGGTCAGTTTTTGTAAAGACTGCGAACTCGTGGTAGTACTTAAGTTAGTCGTACTACTGCGAGCCTGCGAATAGGATTAGATTTTAAGGACATCCTCCACGTGTTTGCTTATTGATCTCCACCTTTGACTTTAACCTTTCTTGATTTGCATCCTGCTTGAATCTTTCTGCCATTTAATGCTTTTCTTTTATTGCAGCTAATGGATTCTCAAGACAGGAATAACGCTTTCCTGAACACCCCACCGGCTACAGGAGGATTCTTCTCGTACATGACCCCGCCGACGCAGGGAGGCCAGCTTACTCATCAGGGGGACCCGACTCAAACGCAATATTCGAGATTTTGCAGAGATGACTTTCCTCCACCAGCACCCTTCCATCAGCCTATACCCTTCTAGCCAACATATGTTCCATATCCAGCACCTACCATGCACCCTGTACCAGCGACATATCCAGCGCCTGCCATGTACCCAGCACATGTTCTGCCTCCGCCACCTCCGCTGGACAATGTCACGCTTCTCGGGATCTTCCAGCAGATGATGACTTCTCAAACACGACAGGCTGACGATTTTCGCGATACCTTGAGAGAGGTTCTCCAGACTAGAGACGCTCCACGACCGCGCCCTGGAACTTCCAAGAATTTTACGGACCTTAGGCCCGGAGAATTCAAAGGAACGGAAGGGATTCTCTACGCGGATGAGTGGTTAGAGAACGTAGACCGCAACCTTCGGAGGGCTCGAGTTCCTGAAGATCTGAAGGTCGAGAATGCTGGCATGCAGCTCTACGACATCGCCCACACGTGGTATAGAGACGAGCCACGGTTCACTGCGCTAGACGTAACTTGGGAGGAGTTCAAGGAGCTGTTCAAGACGAAGTTCTTTCCTGAAGCAGCCCGCGAAGAGTTGGAGAACGAGTTCGAGAGCCTGGAACAAGGCAACCTCTCCGTCGATGAATACACCGCAGAGTTCTGCCGCCTCAGTCGCTTTGCAGATGCCATGACCCCTGCAGCCAAAGCCAAAAAGTTCAGGAAGGGACTTTCATATGAAATTCGCATCGCCATCGCCACCAGCCAGGCCACAACTTACGAGAAGATCTTGAAGATCGTACAGGCGGTAGAAACAGAAATGAAGCGTAAGCAAAAGAGAGAAAGAGACGCAAATGGAGGACTTAACAACCAATCGAGATCGACAAAACGTCCCAATATTCCGGAGAAGATTTCACCCCAGCACTATCACCAACAGCCTCGTTCCCTACAATAGCAAAATCAGATCCAGCCGATTATTATATGCTCCTACTGTCGGGGGCCAGGTCATCATTTTGATCACTGTCGAAAAAGGTTACGACAATGCTTATCATGCGGATCAGCTACGCACCAAGTGAAAGAATGTCCAACATCATTTATTCGTCAAGGCCAAACACCTACTCAGGGAGGACAAAGAGGACTGCAGCAGCAAGGACAAGATCAAGCATTTGTAACGGTGACCCGACCTTAAGGTATATGTAGTTAACTAAGTTCCTTAAAAGCTTTCCATGGTTATAGTTAGCATGTATGCTTGGTTAATGCTAGATTAGTAATCTTAGATTTTTTTCACATTTCCATGATATAGACTATGAACTATTTTAGAGTTTGCCTGTAGAAGTATTTAGTATGACCTGTTGATTTTTGAGGACAAAAATATTTTTAAGGGGGATAGTATGTGGCATCCGCCACCAGATTATAATTTAGTGATATTTTTTTATTTTAATTGAATAGTTCATATTTAATGTTCTAAGAATTTTTAGGAATTTTCTGGAATTATTTTGATTATTAAATAGTGGGAAAACCTATTTTTTAGGACTTCTGAAATTTATTGTGGTAGCCTAAGAGCAAGTATTGACCCCATATATTTTTCTAGGGCTCATTATGCTATTTTATATTTTCTGGAATTTTTCCATAATTTTTGGCAATGTTTAAGTATTTATTTATTATGGTTTATATATTTTTAAAGGCTTCCAGTAATTACTATAAATTTATTTGAGACTATTTTGAGACAAATTATTTTATCCAGGCTCTAGAAGGTTAATTATAGTTTCTGTAATTTTTTAGGATTTTTCTAGAATTTTTAGGAATTTATTTGAATTTATTTGGGTTTAAATTGATTTATAAATCAGTTTCTGGAAAATAATTATCCAGTCAGCGCAAGGTTGGCCCACCCGTCAGCCACCCGCTGAAGACGGGCGGGCCCAGCTGTCAGCAAGTGCCGCTGACTCAGCACCCAATTAATGGGTCGGCTCCTTAGCCGAAGCCGATTCGGCTTAGCCCAAGCAGGGCCAACATCTGACCGTCCATTTATTTGGGCGGGAGCCACAGGATTCCGTCACGTGGCTAGCCGCCCACCGACCCGAGCTGTGAGCCGCTCTCTATTTATATATATATATTTCGGATTTTGAGAAACCCTAGTTTATTGCTGGCCGACTTTTGTGGTTTTGATCCCGGCGATCCCCCGACTTCCCGAGGTGATTCCCGTCAACCCCGACCTCCTTTTTACGCGCCATTTTTTTTGCCGGATTCATATTGAGGTAATCTCTCTAGATATTAATTTATTTTCGTAAATTCTGAACATGAATTTCTGGAAAATTCGTAGAGTGTCGGTTGTCCGAAACTTGACGCATTTCAGTGTTTTCGAGAATCCGGGAGAACCAGAAATCGAAATCACGATCCGTTTGAAGTTTCAGAAATCTAACATAGAGCTCTACGACATATATTTTTCCCAGAAATTATTTCGCTCATTTATTATTTTATTTATTCTGTTGAACTCAGAACTGATCATTTGATCTCCGTTTTGGTCACGATTAGCCATAATGGCGATATCTTTTGACCAAAGCGTGATTTTGTGGCACGGTCGATTCCAGCGCACTCCTGGCACTGAAATCTACCAAGGTGAACTTTCAAAATCAAGAGTTCATAGCGTTTGACCAAAAGTTAATGGCACGTCTCGTTTTGCGTGCCATGGTTTCCGAAATTGAGAAACATGACTTTTGATGGCCAAACTTGTATATTTAGATTATATTCAGATTATTATTAGATTAAATTAGGTTTTTAAGTGAATTATTATAGAATTAATTATTATTAGGTTAGTAACTCAACTAACCACTATTTAGAACTAGAACATTAGAATTAATTTGTGGTTTTCGTGCACTGTTCGTGGTACGATGTATGTTATAGGTTGACAGCTCTAGATCGGCATTTCCCTCATCCTCTACTTGTGGCTACGATTTATGCAAGGATTCAGGCAAGTACAGTATTGCATTTATGTTTTAGTTCATTATAATGTTTACTCCATAGTTTTTCTCGTTTGATATCCCGTTGAATCATTGCTTGATATTCCATTGAGACACGATTGTGACACTGTAGTTATCGTATTCTTCTTAGCGTATCATTGACCATTTTTGATTGTTAGAGAGTCGGGAGGGGAAATACTTGATAAATACGTGAACAAACCCAATTACGTTACCGAACAATAGCTAAGTCATACACACACACACGTATGAGTTAGCCGTACCAATTACTGAACGATAGCCATCGTATGATGTGCCGTATTAGCCCAGCCGTTCACGTATTTAAAAGTATTTCACACACACAGTGGTTTCTATCTTTTCCTTTATCTAGTTCATTATCTTGTCAGTTCATATCCTGCTAGTTTACATCTTGCCAGTTTACTTTTGCCACTTCATATCCTGTTAGTTCTTGTCTTGCTAGTTCCTTTTATATTCTTTACCTTCATGATTTCTCGCTTGTTCTAACTTATTTTGGACTAACAACATTAATTGCAATATGGTTGTACTCTGCTCCTTTCCTGATTGGATCGTTGTTGTAGGTGAGGGAGAGTATCTCTAGCACTTCATGTTATGGACCAGCAGTGGATAGTGCTGACTTTGTTGGTACCGAGACTCAGGAGCCATGGATGATCTCTAGAGGGATCTAGATTTACTTTTATGCATGTCTTAGTTTATTTCTTAGATGGATCAGATTTATTCATGGATTGACGATATTTTACTGTTCAGGATTTCAGTCTCTTTGTCATTAGATTTGGATATTATTACTCTATTATCTATCGTACTCTTATTCTCCTTGGTTTGTGTCACTGCTGAGTACGATTCGTATTTGTGTTCTATTGTATCTGTGGAGGATGTTATTGTGTGTACTAGACAGCGTTCTACCGTCGATATCGCGGCGTAGGCTGGGCTTGGACACGAACTCGTACTCGGTTATCCGGGAGCGGGTCGTGACAAGAGTGATGACGGGAGGAGGACCAGTGCCTATTAGATCTATCTATAGATGTTCTATTTTTATAGCCAGAAGAGAGTTCAGGAGACGATTCTTTGTGATGCCACTCCCCGGTTATGATATCATATTGGGGATGGACTGGCTTAGCTATGCCCATGCATCTATAGATTGCCATGAGGGTATTATTTTGTTCAGTCCCCCAGGCACAGCACCATTCAGTGTCAGGAGGACAGGGCCGGAGATCAGCCTAGAGCCGAACTGTTGTGCGATAGTTGGGGACGTAGCACCGCCACACCCTATCATTAGGGAGTTTATGGATGTATTCCCAGTAGATCTTCCAGGGCTTCCGCCTGACAGAGATGTGGAGTTCACCATAGATTTAGTGCCGAGTTCATCACCAGTATCCCGGGCTTGCTATAGAGTGAATCCCAAGAAGGCCGTAGAGATGAAAGAGCAGATTGATGACCTGTTGAAAAAGGGTTTCATTCGATCCAGTGCTTCTCCATGGGGAGCGCCAGTGCTCTTTGTGCCTAAGAAGGATGGTACAGTCCGGTTGTGTATTGACTACCGGGCCTTGAATGCTATCACCATCAAGAACAAACATCCTCTGCCCAGGATAGATGATTTGTTCGACCAGTTGAGTGGGGCGAAGGTGTTTTCCAGGATAGACTTGAGATCCAGGTACCACCAGGTGAAGGTTAGGGCAGCAGACATCCAGAAGACGGCGTTCAACACGAAGTACGGACAGTATGAGTTTCTAGTGATGCCATTTGGTCTCACAAATGCGCCAGCTGTCTTTATGAATCTGATGAATAAGATATTTCACCAGTATCTGGATATGTTCGTCGTAGTGTTTATCGACGACATCCTGATATACTCGAAGACGCCGGAGGAGCATGCAGAACACTTACGGATAGTTTTGGGGATTTTGAGGAGGGAGAGACTGTTTGCCAAATTGCCGAAGTACGAGTTCTTTTTAGACCGAGTGGAGTTTCTCGGCCATGTAGTCACTGGAGATGGAATCTCGGTGGATCCCAGGAAGATTGCTGCAGTTGAGACATGGAAGGCTCCGACGTCAGTTTCAGAGATCAGAAGCTTTCTGGGTTTAGCAGGCTATTATAGAAAGTTCTTCCAGGACTTTGCTAGGATAGCTGAACCCATGACGAAGCTGACGCGAAAGGACGCAGAGTACATCTGGTCAGAGGAATGCCAGGCAGCATTTTAGGAGCTGAAGAGGAGGCTGACGACTGCTCCAGTTCTGACTTTACCTTTAGGTTCTGGAGGTTTCACCATTTACAGCGATGCTTCTGGAAAAGGGCTAGGATGTGTCCTACAGCAGCATGGAAAAGTGATTGCTTATACATCTAGGTAATTGCGGACTCATGAGAGGAATTATCCTACCCATGACCTAGAGTTAGCTGCGGTGATCTTTGCACTCAAGTTATAGAAACATTACTTATACGAAGAGCGTGTGGAAATCTTTACTGACAACAAAAGCTTGAAGTATGTGTTCACGCAGAAAGAGCTGAACATGAGGCAAAGACGATGGTTGGAGTTAATGAAAGACTTCGACATCGATTTACAGTATCACCCCAGGAAGGCAAATGTCATGCCCCGATTCGGGAATCGTTCGCCTCCGCTTAGATTCATGCCGAATCGTTCGTCCTCGCTAAGGCGTGATACCGTACAAGTCTGGAATTGCACTTGTACAAGGCGTGCTCGTGTTCCTTTTATAAAAGAGACATTTTGAATAGAGATTCGCAGCGGATGATAAAGAAGTTTTGGCAACACAGATATGATCTGAAATAAGTTCTTTATTGATATCTTTGAAATTATATTGCATAAACATAAGGCTCTCAAACAGCCGAGATGAAAGGCCAAACTTGGCTACAACTTGCAGAAATATTGAAATGAGATACAACTTGTTCCATACATCATATCCCTTTATTAATAATGCGGCAATAACCACCTTCAGCAAAATGCCTTCTTCTTCAAGTAGAAACTTCAAGATGTAGGAAGCTTCTAAAGAGTCGGACAGCAAGCCTTCAGCGTCTATGATTATCCACTAGGTTCCCGGCACCTGTGGAGACGAGGGTCAGTACATTGCCACATATGTACTGGTGAGCGACCGTAACCAATCTCACCATAAATCAACAGTAGAAAAATTACATGAATGTTCATTATTGATTTGTATTCTTTCTATCTTGCCTTAGGGTCCATTAACAATTCATATATTTGATGAGAAATATAAGAAGCATACAGTGATGTTAGAAATATAAGCAGTTCATGTTGATCTAACATAAGTAGTTCATATTGATCACCAATTTGGTGAATCTTACCCACGGTCGATAGCCATCCCTGTACATATTTATGAATGCCACTTACTCTGCCTGCATAAGACAATGTTAGCTATGCCACCTGTCTATATGAAGGTCACTGGCGACACGCCATCTTGGACCGTCTTACTTGGTACAACGGCGTCCTTTCAGTGCGGGTAGCTAGCCCCACTGCAAGTCCCGTTTACCGATGCCAGTACGTCGGCATAATTCCTTGTTCCCCCTAGGACGAACCGGGTCCGTGGCCGCGGATTACCGTTCTGGGAACTACCTTGTATACAAGTTGTCCATGACCATGCATGCAATGCAACTTAACTAATAAGAGACACGACATGCATGATGATAGCATCTTCCACACATATTCATAGTTCTCATTTCATCTTGCCATTTTCCCATCTTTCTATCTTACCAACTTGCCTTGAGCCATAGGCTCGTATATTCGTTCATCCAACCAAGGGACTATTTATTTGTAACCCATTCTTTCGAACCAAGTCCGATATACTTACCGTCCAATACTTGGGTCTTTGCATCACCTGTTAAACAATTCATATAGCATACGAGCATCATTCGATTTGCAACATAAGCCTAGCCATGTGATAATTTATCTTTCATTATCTTTCCCGTATTATTACTAGGCATCTTTTATTAAGCACCGAACGCAATAACAAGTCTGCCATTGTTATGCGCGAAGATCAAGGATCGTCGAAGGATCAAAGCCACTCACTTGTTGGTGAATTGCCGAGAGAAAGAGGTCTTCCACGCAACGTCACCCGAGGTTCACCGCGTTAGCACCTGCATTGGCACCAACGTCTGGTCAGCATACTTCTTCTCTTTCTCTCAGTTATTCGATATGAAATGCGTAGACGGTAAAAGTAAATCCATGAAAACATTCATCGAAAACAATCACGAAAACGCACACAAAAGCCAACAGCAAAAGCGACATCGAAAACCAGCAGGGCAACGGTCTCGGGGCAAGCGACTCTTATATAAAACTCTTCCCCCAAGACGCGCGCCACTGCATCTTGGGCATCATTTCAAAAGAGTCCAATCCATAACGAGGAAAGGATCTTAATTTATTATCCCGCGATCCTGGTAAAGTTTCCCCAATTCTCATCCGACTCGGCCATTCGGCCGCTAGCCCGCACCGTGCTCCGCAACGGATTCAGGACATTACATATTAATACACTAACAAAAATTTTCGTCCTCGAAACTTAAACACAAACCCACCTAGGTCAAACAACGAAGGAAACTTTTCCTTCACCTCTGCCTCAAGTTCCCATGTCGACTCTTCGACGGAATGATTTCGCCAAAGCACTCGAACCAAAGAAACAACTCGGTTCCGCAAGATTTTATCTTTCCTATCCAAGATCTGTACGGGTTCCTCCACATAAGACAAGTCAGCTTTTAGCCCTAACGGACCGAAGTCTACCACGTGGCTTGGATCGTGTACATACTTCCGTAGTTGGGAAACATGGAAGATATCGTGCACTCCATCCAATGCCGGTGGCAACGCGATCAGATAGGCGACAGGGCCGACTCGCTTAAGAATTTCAAACGGGCCAACAAATCTTGGACTAAGCTTCTCCTTCGTACCGAATCGCATAACTCCGCGCATCGGTGACACCTTCAGAAATATGTGATCGCCCACCATAAATTCCAATGGTCGTCGATGAGTATCCGCATAACTCTTCTGCCGACTTTGTGCCACACGTAACTTCTTCCGAATCATGCGGACCTTCTCGACGGCCTGTTCCACCATCTCCGGACCAAGTACCTGTCGTTCACCGACTTCATCCCAACAAATCGGAGACCGACACCTTCGCCCGTACAGTGCTTCATACGGAGCCATTTCTATACTGGACTGGTAACTGTTGTTGTAGGCAAATTCTGCTAGCGGCAAGTGAGTATCCCAACTAGTCTTCAGATCAATAGCACAAAGCCGTAGCATGTCTTCAAGTATCTGATTCACCCTCTCGGTCTGGCCATCGGTTTGGGGATGGTATGCAGAACTAAATTTCAATTGTGTTCCTATGGCAGCATACAAACTGACCCAGAAACGCGATACAAATCGCCCATCCCGATCCGACACTATTGATGCTGGCACTCCATGCAGTCGGACGATTTCATCCACGTATAGCTGAGCCAACCGGTCGACGCTCCATGTGGTTTTCATTGCGAGAAAATGTGCAGATTTGGTTAATCGATCAACGATGACCCAAATTGCATCATTTCCCCGCTGCGTCTTCGGCAAGCCAACTATAAAACCCATGGTTATATGATCCCATTTCCATTCTGGGATCGCGAGGTTCTGCATCTCCCCGTCGGGCCTCTGGTGTTCCACTTTGACTCGTTGACACGCTAAGCATCGCGAGACAAAGAGGGCCACATCTCGTTTCATGCCGTGCCACCAGAAGGTCGTGCACAAATCTTTATACATTTTTGTACTTCTCGGATGTAAGAAATACTTGGCGTAATGGGCCTCCGTCAAGATTTCCTTCCGGAGTTCTTCATCCTTCGGGACACATAGCCTCCCCTTGAGTCGCAATGATCCGTCCTCGTGCCTGGTGAAGTCGCTGGCTTCACCCTTTTCCACTATTCTGCCAATCTTAATCAAGAACTCATCTGTCCTCTGTGCCGTCTTTATCTTTTCTAACAAACTCGGCTCAAGTTGAAGTTGAGCCAATTGTGCATTTCGGCCACGAATCTGGAGCTCAATTCCCATGCTTTCCAATTCCTCCAATATTCGTTTGTCAACACTGAGTGATCCCACAAAGTTTTGACTCAACGCGTCCGCCACCACATTGCCTTTTCCTGGGGTGTACGCGATCGTCAAGTCATAATCTTTTATAAGCTCCAACCAACGTCTTTGCCGCAAATTTAAATCCTTTTGAGTAAAAATGTACTTCAGGCTCTTATGGTCGGTAAAGATCTCGCAAGCTACTCCATACAAGTAGTGCCTCCACAATTTCAATGCAAACACTATCGCTGCCAATTCCAAATCATGTGTTGGATAATTTTTCTCGTGCGGCTTAAGCTGTCTTGAGGCATAAGATATCACTTTCCCTCTCTGAGTCAACACACATCCCAAACCCAATCCGGACGCATCGCTGTATATCTGGAATCCCTCGACGCCGTCTGGAAGCGTAAGGATTGGAGCTGATACGAGACGTGGCTTCAGATTTTGAAAGCAAGCCTCGCACTCATCAGTCCAATTGAATGCAACTCCCTTCTGGGTTAGTCGAGTTAGAGGCGCTGCCACTTTTGAAAAATCCTTGACAAACTTCCTGTAGTAGCCTACCAAGCCGAGGAAACTTCGGATCTCGCTCGCCGACGTGGGTTGCTTCCAATCCACTACGGCTTCAATTTTCTTTGGGTCAACGGACACACCTTCCGCCGAGATAACGTGCCCTAGGAACGACACGCTACTCATCCAAAACTCACATTTGCTCAGCTTGGCATAAAGCTGATTGTCCCGTAGAGTCTGTAACACTGTCCTCAAATGTTCTGCATGGTCTTCTCTGTTCTTCGAGTAGATTAGGATGTCGTCGATGAACACGACCGCAAATTTATCCAAAAAGGGCCGGAAGACTCTGTTCATCATATCCATAAAAACGGCAGGAGCGTTGGTCAGTCCGAAGGGCATGACCAAGAATTCATAGTGTTCGTATCTGGTTCGGAATGCGGACTTAGAAATGTCATCTGGTTTGATCTTTAACTGATGGTAGCCTGAGCGAAGATCAATCTTTGAAAATACAGACGCCCCTTGCAACTGATCGAAGAGGTCGTCATTCGAGGCAACGGATACTGTTTCGAATTGTAACTTTATTTAGCTCGCGGTAGTCGATGCACAGCCGCATCGATCCATCTTTCTTCTTCACAAATAGCACCGGAGCACCCCATGGTGAAACACTGGGTCTGATGTATCCCTTGTCTAATAATTCCTGTAGCTGTACTTTGAGTTCCTTCAATTCAGCAGACGCCATTCTGTATGGTGCCCTTGAGATCGGACGAGCATCTGGAAATGTATCGATAGTGAATTCAATCTCTCGGTCCGGAGGCATTCCGGGTATCTCGTCAGGAAACACATCAGGAAATTCTGCCACGACTTCAGTGTTAGCTGAGTCTGCACCATTCTTGCATGTGTCTCGAACAGAAGCAAGGTACCCTTCGCAGCCAGAATGAAGCAATCGCCGGGCCGTAGTAGCTGAAATCACCATCGAAGCCTTCGCCGACGAACTGGCTGAGTAAGAGAATTATGTTCCCCCAGGTAGGCGAAACATAACTCGCTTCTTCGCACAGTCAATCGTCGCACAACATGCACTTAACCAATCCATTCCCAAAATGATATCGAAATCTTTCATATCAAGCTCGACTACATCTAATGGTAGCTTTCTCTTTCCGATACATATGTAACCATCCCTACACATCATGTTAGTAGGCATCTCCACTCCTGATGGAGTACTAACACTAAGATATACATCCAACATTGTCATTTTTATTTCATGTTCCTTAACATAGTCTTTAGATATAAAACTATGTGAAGCACCAGAATCAAATAAAGTACGTGCAGGAATGCCATTAAATAACAATATACCTGTCACGACAGTATCTGATACAAATGATGCTTCCTCCTGAGTCAATACAAAGACTCGGCCCTGGGCACCGGGTCTCTGATTCTGTTGTGGCTGAGGAGGTCGTGGTGCCTGTCCACGATTCTGTTGATATTGTTGGTGATGCTGCTGCCTTGGAGGGTTCTGGTTGCCCCTTCCTGGACAATTACGAGACATATGGCCAAATTGACCACACCTATAGCATCCTCCCTCCAAGACCTTACAGTCGTTAGCAAAGTGCCCTTTGTTGTGGCACTTGTTGCAGTATGGCCCAACCGGATTGGGTCGATGATAGCCACCGTAATTCTGACGCTTTGGCGCCTCATATCTGCCACCGTTGTTCGGTCTCTTGTTATGCAAATTCTGTACCGACGCTTGCACTGGCGCCGTCGTAGGATAGTGTGGGTCCAATTCCTTCGCGTGCTCATAAGACTCCTGAAAAGTCTTATATTTCTGAACCACAACTTGAGCCTTCAGAGCAGGCCTCAAGCCCTGCTCAAACCGACGAGCCTTAGATGCATCGTCAGTAAACTTCGTGATCGCATACTGAGACAGTCTAGAAAACTCTGCTTCATACTCCTTCACCGTCATGTTCCCCTGTTCGAGCTTCTGGAACTCCAATTCCTTAGCTCGCTGCTCAGTCGAAGAGAAGTACTGAGCCAGAAATGCCTCGCGGAACATCAGCCAAGTGATTTTCGTTGTTCCATTCACTCCCGCAAGAATTCTTTTCTGACTTTGCCACCAGTAGTGTGCGTTGGAAACTAGCAGTAGTTTCACACACGAGACTCTCTTAGATCCAACAATACCCAAAGCTTCCAGGTGGTCTTCCACTTCAACTAGCCAATCCATAGCAATGGTGGCTTCCTCTGTCCCTTTGAATTCTTTGCTGCAGATTTTCTTAAACTTTGTAATGTCGGCCACAGCAGTGGTCTTCTTAGCCGCCGGGGGTTCCTCTGCCTCCACTAGTTCGCTCTCTCGGGAGACTGGAGTGCCTTGAGCCCCATTGTTCACCACTGTTCGGACCAACTGTTGCAGGGTATCTAGCTGCTTCTGTTGGGCCTCGAATTGCTTCGCGTTCTGCCTCTGCTGGCTCTCCATCATAGCCAGCATCCTCTCCATAGGGTCGGTTGAGGCTACCACCCTTGAGCTACTCGCGTTGTTTGTCGCACCCGCCTTTGTCATCTCTGCAAAACAGAGGAGCTTGTTAGTCTCATAATATATTTATGGACTTATTGTATGGAACATCTCATTTCGGGACATTTAAAACCAAAGTTGTTCGAGAAGCAATAAAGCTTGTGTAATTTTCGAAATCTTTAAAACCAAGAAATTCCCAAGGATGTAAAGCCGTGCTCTGATACCAAACTGTCATGCCCCGATTCGGGAATCGTTCGCCTCCGCTTAGATTCATGCCGAATCGTTCGTCCTCACTAAGGCGTGATGTCGTACAAGTCTGGAATTGCACTTGTACAAGGCGTGCTCGTGTTCCTTTTATAAAAGAGACATTTTGAATAGAGATTCGCAGCGGATGATAAAGAAGTTTTGGCAACACAGATATGATCTGAAATAAGTTCTTTATTGATATCTTTGAAATTACATTGCATAAACATAAGGCTCTCAAACAACCGAGATGAAAGGCCAAACTTGGCTACAACTTGCAGAAATATTGAAATGAGATACAACTTGTTCCATACATCATATCCCTTTATTAATAATGCGGCAATAACCACCTTCAGCAAAATGCCTTCTTCTTCAAGTGGAAACTTCAAGATGTAGGAAGCTTCTAAAGAGTCGGACAGCAAGCCTTCAGCGTCTATGATTATCCACTAGGTTCCCGGCACCTGTGGAGACGAGGGTCAGTACATTGCCACATATGTACTGGTGAGCGACCGTAACCAATCTCACCATAAATCAACAGTAGAAAAATTACATGAATGTTCATTATTGATTTGTATTCTTTCTATCTTGCCTTAGGGTCCATTAACAATTCATATATTTGATGAGAAATATAAGAAGCATACAGTGATGTTAGAAATATAAGCAGTTCATGTTGATCTAACATAAGCAGTTCATATTGATCACCAATTTGGTGAATCTTACCCACGGTCGATAGCCATCCCTGTACATATTTATGAATGCCACTTACTCTGCCTGCATAAGACAATGTTAGCTATGCCACCTGTCTATATGAAGGTCACTGGCGACACGCCATCTTGGACCGTCTTACTTGGTACAACGGCACCCTTTCAGTGTGGGTAGCTAGCCCCACTGCAAGTCCCGTTTACCGATGTCAGTACGTCGGCATAATTCCTTGTTCCCCCTAGGACGAACCGGGTCCGTGGCCGCGGATTACCGTTCTGGGAACTACCTTGTATACAAGTTGTCCATGACCATACATGCAATGCAACTTAACTAATAAGAGACACGACATGCATGATGATAGCATCTTCCACACATATTCATAGTTCTCATTTTATCTTGCCATTTTCCCATCTTTCCATCTTACCAACTTGCCTTGAGCCATAGGCTCGTATATTCGTTCATCCAACCAAGGGACTATTTATTTGTAACCCATTCTTTCGAACCAAGTCCGATATACTTACCACCCAATACTTGGGTCTTTGCATCACCTGTTAAACAATTCATATAGCATACGAGCATCATTCGATTTGCAACATAAGCCTAACCATATGATAATTTATCTTTCATTATCTTTCCCGTATTATTACTAGGCATCTTTTATTAAGCACCGAACGCAATAACAAGTCTACCATTGTTATGCACGAAGATCAAGGATCGTCGAAGGATCAAAGCCACTCACTTGTTGGTGAATTGCCGAGAGAAAGAGGTCTTCCACGCAACGTCACCCGAGGTTCACCGCGTTAGCACCTGCATTGGCACCAACGTCTGGTCAGCATACTTCTTCTCTTTCTCTCAGTTATTCGATATGAAATGCGTAGACGGTGAAAGTAAATCCATGAAAACATTCATCGAAAAAAATCACGAAAACGCACACAAAAGCCAACAGCAAAAGCGACATCGAAAACCAGCAGGGCAACGGTCTCGGGGCAAGCAACTCTTATATAGAACTCTTCCCCCAAGACGCGCGCCACTGCATCTTGGGCATCATTTCAAAAGAGTCCAATCCATAACGAGGAAAGGATCTCAATTTATTATCCCGCGATCCTGGTAAAGTTTCCCCAATTCTCATCCGACTCGGCCATTCGGCCGCTAGCCCGCACCGTGCTCCGCAACGGATTCAGGGCATTACAGCAAATATGGTGGCGGATGCGCTGAGTAGGCATCCGATGGCATGGTATCTGATGATTGATCGGCATTTGCGGGAGGATCTGGAGAAGCTCGGCATCGAGCTAGTTCGGCCAGGATCAGTGATACAAATGATGGAACTTGACATTCAGTCAGGTTTGATGGAGCAGATCAGAGAGGCACAGTCTATAGGTGAGAGCCTTCGCAGACTTCGAGCCCAGGCGTTAGCAGGATTGCTGGATGACTTCACTATAGCAGAGGATGGATCCTTGAGGCATGGCAGCCGACTGTGTGTGCCGAAGGGAGAGCTGGTAGAGGCAGTCTTGCAGGAGGTGCACCGATCGAGATATTCTATTCACCCTGGTGCTAACAAGATGTACCGTGACTTGCGGGAACATCTTTGGTGGCACGGGATGAAGAGGGATGTATCACGTTTTATCTCGAGATGCCTAGTTTGCCAGCAGGTCAAGGCGGAGCGCCAGAGGCCAGCTGGTTTGTTGCAGCCGTTATCCATTCCCGAGTGGAAGTGGGAACATATTACGATGGACTTCGTCTCAGGGCTTCCTCGTTCCCAAGGAGGGAAGGATGCCATTTGGGTCATCGTGGACAGGCTGACGAAGTGTGCGCACTTCATACCCTTCAAGGTAGGGCTTTCCACCGAGAAGTTCACAGAGCTATACATGCAGCAGATAGTTCGCCTACACGGAGTGCCGGTGAGCATCGTGTCGGACAGAGACAGCAGATTCACATCCCACTACTGGAGGAGCTTGCAGGAGGAGTTGGGCAGTAGGCTCAAGTTCAGTACGGCGTACCACCCACAGACAGATGGGCAGTCCGAGAGGACGATACAGACACTGGAGGATATGCTGAGGACCTGCGTGCTGGACTTTGGAGGATCTTGGGAGAGCCATCTGCACTTGGTAGAGTTTTCATACAACAACAGCTACCAAGCCAGTATCGGTATGTCTCCTTTCGAGGCGCTTTATGGACGACGATGCCGCACACCGCTCTTTTGGGATGATGTTGGAGACAGAGTTATGCTTGGGCCAGAGATGATCACGGATACAGCAGAGAAAGTCGGGATGATCAGAGACAGGCTCAGAGTAGCTCAGGACAGACAGAAACACTGGGCTGATGCTAGTCGCAGACTGATGGAGTTCGCAGACGGTGATATGGTGCTAGTGAAGATATCACCTACTAGAGGGACGATCCGGTTCGGACGAGGAGGGAAGCTGAGCCCCAGATACATCGGGTCGTTCGAGATACTTGGCAGGATTGGAGAGGTAGCTTACAGGGTTGCACTTCCACCCAACCTAGCAGGAGTTCACGATGTCTTTCACGTATCTCAGCTGAGAAGATATGTCCCAGACCCCAGTCATGTGCTAGATCATACAGAGTTGGAGGTTGGACCGAGCCTTACAGTTTCTGAGCAGCCAGTGGAGATATTAGACAGGAGAGAGAAGAGGCTGAGGAACAAGGTTATACCCTAGTACGAGTAGCTTGGAGCCGTCACTCCCCAGGTGAATCTACTTGGGAGAGGGAGTCGGACATGAGGGAGAGATACCCTTACTTGTTCGATCCAAACGCTGCGAAGAAACCACCCGTTCCCGCTTGATACCTTAGAGGTTAGTTTCGATCGCAGCCTTAGTCATTTTGTTGCATTACTTGCTATGTTAGAATATTGTAGGGTCTTCAATCCTTGTGAATTTCGAGGACGAAATTTTTCAAGGAGGGAAGACTTGTAAGCCCCTATTTTCAAAAATTATTTAATTAGTGTTAATTAATCATTAATGTCATTTTTAGCCTTAAAATATTTATTATGATTTTTAGGAAATTTTCTAGAATTTTTAAATAAGTTTTAAATGAGTTTTAAATACTAAAATGTCAATTTACAATTTTCTAAAATGTTTTAATTGACTTTTGCAATTAATTAGATTGTTTAAATATCATTTTGTAAATATTAATATTGTTTTAATATGGTTTTGTAATTTTTAGAATTGTTTTTATATCAGTATGCAATTTATTTAATTGTTTAGATATCAGTTTGCAATTATTAAATTGTTTTAAATTGTGGAATGCAAATTCTAATTTGCATTTAGACACTGGGAGTACCTAGTTGTAATTACCTAAACTATAGGGACCTAAACGCTAAACCCTAATCCTACCCACCCCCGACGACTGGCCAGCTGCCGACGACCGGCCAGCTGCCCCCCGCCATTTTCGGCCAGCGCACAGCTCCCCGACCGCCTCAACCCCTCTATAAAACCCCCCCTCACTCCCCTCAGCCCAGCCACCACTCTTCCCGACCACCATCGACGCCCCCAGCCCCATCTCTTCCCCCATTTCTCTTCACCGTAACCCTAACTCCGGCCATACCCCAGCGCCACCTCCACAGCAACTATCACCACCATCCACCGCCACCACTAGACGCGCCCCGACGAGCTGAGTGCAGCGCCACCCGAGCACCACGACGACGACGCCTCTAGCCGCCGTCAGCACCCTCCACGACCCCCAGTTCGTCGGACACGTACGTGTCAACCCTATTTTCGTGTCGTATGTGTCTCGTCTTCACATATATGACTCGCCAGGACACGCGCGACGTAATGGTGAGTCTGGACACGTAAAACTCGTGTCGTGCGTGTCGAAATCGACCCGGACACGTAGATTCCTGTGTCCCTAACTGTCAGGACACAGGACTGTGTTTATATTTTTTTTATTATTTAAATACTTAAAACCTAAATAAAACTAATCTGAATCCTAATCCTAACACAACCAGTGGGCTGACCCCCTGGCCAGCCCGACCCGACTTAACCCACCCCCCCCCCCCCCCCCCCCCCCCCGCCGCGCGCGCTCTGGCTCGAGTTCGAGCCCCCTTGCTGTTCTTTTATTTTCTTTTTCTTTTTCCTTTGTTTTTATTATTTATATATATATACTTATATATATATATATATGTATACATATATTTGTATATATATGTATTATTATATATACTGTATTTATATATATATGCTGTATTTTTTTATATATAAATATATATTTGTATTTATGTACATATAGGTATATATGTATATATTTTCATGTGTATATATATTAATATATATATACTATTATATATATGTACACAATATTTGTATATATATATATATATATATATATATATATATATATATATATAAGAAAAATACTTAATTATAAAGTATATATATATATATATATATATATATATATATATATATATATATATATATATATATATATATATATATATAATTAAGTATTTTTCTTATATATATATATATATATATATATATATATATATATATATATATATATGTACTTTTAACATATGTATGTATATATTCACTATGTATAATTTTACCTTATTAAAATATTAATATTTATTTTGCACTTTTACCAATTTGTATTTTAGTGTATTTAAATTACTGCAACCATTTGGTGTCCAAGCCTAGCATGGGTTTTTGGGCCCAAATGTGTTTTCACACATTCAAGACCTGTACGAGTCATATTGGACTTGATTCATGGCCTTGGGTCCTATATTTGAGCTTTGGTTCAAATTATATACATGGACAAAATACGCAGATAATTAATTATTTTAATTTTAATTGTGTGCTATGCTGTTTTTGGATTTCTATAAATACTTAAAGTACTGTTAAAATTCTGGAAAAATAGTATTTAGATACTATGTTAATTTAGCTAATTTAGTATAATTTTTATAGTATTTAATTTACAGTTTTGCCACTAGTTTGGCATATGAAACCAAAACTCATTTTCTGTATACTTAGGAAAACTGATTTTTATAAAATACTTGTACTGGTTAATAAATTCCAGAAAAATTATAATAAATTTTTATAATTAACAAGGATCATTTTTGTACTTTATTTTATGTAAAACTAAGCTTTTTGTCTATCTCAAAAATTGTTGGAACACAATGATCATTTGATTTATTTATTGATTAATTACGACTTGTAACTTTTTGTGTTACTTTGAGTTTTAGCCGTGTTGAACCTCACCCCTCACTAGTGTAAAGACCCTAGAAAGTTAGTTAAAGTAGTGTGTCACCCCACATTGGTCTCCTATGCTAAAGTTATCATTTTGGCTAGGTGCCCACTCACAAGTCGTGTTTCACCAATTAGTGTCTTAGCATTTTAGCTTAGTGTAAAAACTAAGTTTATGCATTTATTTCTACAGTGACGAGTTACTAGACATCTATAGCACTTTTTATCGCAGCTTGCTTTGCTTTGCTTTGCTAGAGACAAGTACTTTCTACAAACTTTACATACTGTTACATAAATGAACTGCTAATCCAACCATGTTAAATGCTGATCCTTGGGGTAGCAAGTTAAAATACCACATGTTGTACTTTCCATTACTACCATGCTTAGACCAGTTTTTATGTATCTCACATGATTAGAATATGGGTTATGGAAAAACTGATAGTAGAGTACGTGATCATGCTCCCTTTATCGTACCGAGCAAAGTTACATTTTATATGTTACTGCGCCGTAGGCCTTTATCCCGCATTTCTGTACGGATGTACACCTATGCTGTACACTTGTACGTATGTACATTTCATTTACATGTGCCCCAGCACATTGTACATCTATTGACCGATCACGTACCTGCTACAGTTTAAACATTACATATACATCTGTCTCTATGACATATGTGTCCTTGCCATGATAGATTGTGTGATGCCATATTTTCAGTTATTTCCTCTTATATTCATTTTCATATTTCATATGCTAGTTTGCTAGATTCAGTACTTGCTCCCATCCTGACAGGATAACGTTGTAGGTGTCCTTACTGAGGAGGAGTTACTCTGCGACTCATATTATGGAGATACTGCCGAGGACCCGACTTTGCTTTACGAGGATGTTCCTGCGGGGAGACTCGTCTAGTTTGCATAGCTGTTTGGGATATTTAGTGTAGTCATGTATTAGGCTACATATTTTGTGACTGGACATGTATCCAGTTTTACATTTCAGATCACTTGTACTTTGGACTTATTTCTATATATGACGACTTTTGTGTTTGGAGCATTTATGACTTTTATTCACTTATAGAACTGTTAGCACATTTAGTCTTATCCTGTTGTCTTTAGAACAGCTTACTACGTTTTATCTCAAACGTAGGCTGTGCATGACTCGGTCCGGCCCAACAATTTGGGTAGCGGGTCGTGACATAGACTCACGATCTTTTTTGACTTTGACCATATATATAGCAAGCCTACATAAGATTAGATTTTGAGCCTACATAAGATTGAATTTTAAGCCTACATAAGATTGAATATCTATATATGAACACATGACATGCTATATAAAGGGGTCTAAAGGTTCTCCTTGAGATATCTCATTATGCTCAATAAAAGTTGTTGAATAAGTTCAACATAAGAGAGCTAAAGTTGTATAATAAGTCAACACAAAAGTTTGATTGATTTTTTTCTTCTTCTTTATCTTTGTGATAGAGAGTTTTTGAGACCAATGAGGGAAGTGTTGAGAGAGTTTGTAATTTATTTTATTTTTTATAGTGGAACTAAACCACCCTCGTCCGTTAAAGTAGTCATCTCGGTCAAATCATATAAATCATTGTCTTTATGCTTGAAATTTTTCTCTAAAGTATTCTCTGATTTCTTGGATTTTTTTTCGTTGTGTCCCAACATAAAGTCTATGTTTTTTCTCTTGGAAAAACAAGACAAATAAAAAAGAAAAGAAGTAGCAGCAACAACCGAGTGTCTCATTTGTGCTTCGTTCAACATCTAGTGGGGTGCCATTATCGACCATTCTAGAAGTTCTTTCGATCTTGTTGGTTCATACAAATGAATCGACGGATAGGGTCGAATTTTGTTTTGAATTACATCGGTGATCTTCGTCACCACAACAATATAAAGGTAAAAATAAGTGCTAGCAGATCTGTTCTAAAAATGTACCAATAGAGAATTTAATCACTTGTGCAGAATTTCTGGAAAGCTCAACAACAAAGTTTTGCTTGAAGACTTCAAAGTTTCTATACCTACCCATTTAATTTTTGGAACATGAAGAAGACGAATTAAAAATTCTCTATTGGTACATTTTTATAAGAATCAAGAATGATTAGAAATAAACACCAATTGGTATATCTATTTAGATTAAGAGGTCCCACCTTCTATATTTATCCATTTTAAAACATTTAACTTCTTTCTTTCCAGTACCAACATGGGATTTTGCATATTGATTGGAAACTTGAAAATATAGAAACATGAGCGACATATTCATTGATCTGACTCTTTTGGTCTCTATTGTTTAACATTTTATTTTATTTTTTTAATGCTTTTAAGTACTTAAAAAACATATGTTCAACCATTAATTCCGAGAGATGATGCTTATACAACTGTCCATATTAAAGAGTCTCAACTAAACCTATTAACGAGCGTCACCTAAGCCTGTTACGTTTATTTGACCTCACAGTGTATTATTGTAAAGAAAATATGAGAGAAAATATGGTATATTCATCTTCCTATACTCTTCTTAATCTTCTATTATATAATACGGCTTCAAAATATCTCAAAAATAGTCGTCTAAGACGTATGTATATCATCACTCATTTAATTTTAAAATCTTACGAAAAATTTTAATTTTAATTTTTTTTTTGGCATAACCGAATACCCTCTTTTTTTTATTTTTCTTGCACCAAATGCCCTCACTTTTATTTATATATATCCATAACAAATTATAGTTAAATTTCTATAAATCTTAATTAAAATATAAATATATATAAGAAATCTTAATTTAAATTTAAATATTTAGATTATGACCCGTTTGGTTCACTGTAATATAACCGTAATCGCAATGTAATCAAAAAAAAAAAATTACATTGTGATTACAATTACTTATAGTGTACCAAACGAGGCCTATATTTTGATAAGATTAGAAAGAAAAAATTATTTTACGTACATGGTTTTACTCGTGTTCTTAATTTATTAGGATTTGGTTGGTTAAATAATATGGAGAAGAAAACGTTCATATACTCGGAACGGATCCAGTAGTAGCATGGGGTGTGCTGGAGCTCACCCCACTTTTTTTTAGTATTTAGCCCACATGTAGTCCACCTTAGTCCAGTCTAGTCCACCCCAGTTTATATTAGAGAAGAGTGTATTTTCGTCTATAGAGAAATATTTTATTCTACAAGTGCAACAACTAACTGGAGAATTGAGCTAAAGATGATGAAAGACGCATAAAAATCTGACTGGACGGCGGAGGAGTTGGAAACAGTGGACCCAAAAAATATGTTATACATCGTGTACAAAATTTCGTATGTAATGTCGGACATCTAAAAAATGATAATAAAGATGTTGGAAGAGGGCAATATGATAAAAAAAAAAAACGGTAAGAGAGTTCATTGATTGGTGTCCAAACCAGTACCACGAGGAGATTTTCTATAATTCACCCAAAGTAAAACATGAATGGATGCAAAAAATCAGCTAATCGAAGCAAAATAAATTTTCAATCGCAAGCAATTGCGAGACAGGTACAATAATATAGCTTGCTGGCTGATATTGACATGAATAGGGTTCAACTTAATCTCCAACTTTATGATTTGGATATTGAAATATGAACTATTTTTTTTTTTTTTTGTTTCGTGTCATTGGCTATCAAAATCTAAATTGGCCACAAGTGGGAAGCGAAAAATCATTTTTGTTGCAAATATTAAAGTTCGATTTGATTACACCTCTCCAAGGTTGGCTAAAACATATGTCTCTAATAACCATCTTCTTAGAGCTATAAACGATGACACTAAACAAACAAATATCTCGTCTAGATAGGAGAAGGCCGTTCTTAAAAAATAGTTTGGTCCCATGTACTAGAGTTGAAGAATTTCCACGAACCAATATGTTATTGTATTCAGGGCTGACCATGGGGTAAGCCGGACAAGTCTTGGAACTTGGACAACTTTTCTTTGCTAGGGCAACCCCTAGGCTCAGCATGATACCACCAAATATCAGGATCACGGATGACCACCAGGACCAGCTGACAATAAGAGTTAACGACAACCAAAATTAACTCCAGGATAGGACAACCCAACCCTTCAGACCGGCGTTGATTGTATTACTGCAGATTTTATTTTCTAACCAAACAATTACGAGTATCCCATTATGACTCCCAAAACATGAGTTAGAGAAAATGTAATGCAGAAAATATCACCTCTATTATATTAAAATATAGAGTTCAAAATAATTGGAGGTAGGAGTTGAAGTTATAAAATGTCTCTCTCCTTAAAAAAAAATTAGTCAAATCATTTTTCCCCCTCTCTAAGGAAAAGATTGAACAAATCTACTCGAAATATATAGTTTCTCAAAATTTCAAAGCTTTTATCCAATGCATCAATCAGATGAAGGATAATATATGGAACAGAAATTTTCATAGGGGGTAAAGAAGTTTACCAAAATTTTAAAAAAAGTAAGAACTTTGGGGATATTGCGTATTGGGTAACGAAGCTCCATCAGTGATGGCGCTCTAGCGAAAAGGGGGAGGACGGATAGATGACGCGCCACCGTGGATGGCGCGTGTTCATGGTTGCTGTCAGGGAGGGGGCAAGCTAGCTGACGGCTGACAGGGACAAGATGGAGCGCCATCAATGATGGCGCGTTCCTAGACGCTCCATCTGTCATGGCGCGTTCCTAGACAAAGCTCCATCCGTCATGGCGCGCTCCTAGCACTCCCACTCCCTGACTAGACTCCCTGACTACTGCTACTATCTGCTATCAGTACAGTAGAGTGCGCCATCATTTGTGGCGCGCTATTCCAATTTTCATCCTAACGGCTACATTTCAACGGCTACATTTTAACGTCTCAACATTTCAACGGCTACATTTTAACGTCTCAATTCTCAACATCTATTTATGCAATGCTAATCCTCTCTCTCTATGCACAAACACATAACTCTCTATCCTATCTCTCACAGAAAACATTACTCTTTCTCTTATCTCTCACACAAGCACTCCTCTGAAGCCTGGAAGCACAACTCTTCAAAGAAGCTAGTATCTCCCTCTTACAAGCTTTCAACTCCTCACGGAAGCTAGTATCTCCCTCTGAAGCTTCTCTCCCTCTTACAAGTTCTCGCACCCTATTACCTAAACGTTCTCAAACAACTTTTTATTTCCATGGATCATAATATAAAAATAGTATGCTTACATGGTGGTAGAGTAAATGGGTTAACTTACGAAGGAGGTGACACCCAATTTTTTACAACTTATCGCCATATTACTTTAGAAAATTTACGAAATTTAATTTCAGCGCATTTTTTATTAATTATCAATTTATTTTAAAGTCTGTTTTTGGTTTCACATGTTTATTGATAGATGGTGAAAAAGCATGGAATTTTATTCTTGAGATTAATTCGCAATCGCCTTATATTAGTTTATATGTTACTCAAGTTTCATCATTTGCTAATAGAACTAATGATGAATTTGTTTCTAATTATCCACATGTTAACATAGGTGCTAGTTCTTCTCAAACGATTGCTCCCTTACAAGATGAACATAATGATGATGATGATTATGCTGATGATGATGATGATGATAATGATGATAATGATGATAATGATGAGGAAAATAAAAATAGTGATGATTTAATTGAAAATACTGGTTATGAGATAGATGATGATAGTACTGATAATTCTAGCACTCCTGAATTATTTGTAGGACAAACATTCGACACTCGTGCAAAATTTAGAAGTTTTATAAGTAGTTTAGCAATTCAGCATAATTTTAGTTGTTCAGCCAGTGCTATGAATAATTCCCATGGAATTATATATAATTGTGATAAACAGAATTTTCATTGGAGAGTATATGCCAAATCCATAGGAAAAGGACAAATAGTTAAAGTTAGTACACTAGAAAGTCGTCATTCTTGTTTAAGTGGACTTACGACAGGACGTCATCGACTAGCTACCGGTGCATGGGTTAAGACAAAAATAGTTGATTTAATTAGAGATAATCCGTCATATAGTGCATCACAAATTGTGAAGGATATATTTAGGGAACATCGTATACATATTACATACTCAAAAGCATGGCGAGCCCGAGAAATGGCATTACGTGAAATAAATGGTAATTATGTTGAGGCATATGCTGGCCTTGAGGAGTATGGTTTTAGAATTATGGAGTCGAATCCAGGTAGTAGATGTTTTCTTAAGACTTTCGAAAGCAACAAATTTGAGAGAATATTTATTTGCTTTAAGGCGTGTATTGATGGATTTTTAAGGGGTTGTTTACCTGTTATTAGCACTGATGCCACTTTTCTTTCATCCAAATATCAAGGTATTTTATTTATTGCTTGTGCTCATGATCCTAATTATCAATTGTATCATATTGCTTGTGCTGTTGCCGAAGGTGAGAATACTGATTCTTGGTCTTGGTTTTTAAATGCTCTTAGACTATCATTTGAAAGTTATTTTAATGATTGGAGTAGAATTTCATTTATATCTGACAAGCAAAAAGGATTAATACATGTTATGCGAAATATATTTCCAGAATCGCCTCATTTTTTTTGCATTCAATATTTTAAGCAGAATATGAAGTCTATTGTAAGGGAAAAAAATTTCATCGGTTGTTAGACTCGCTTGCTAAATCGTATAATGAAACAGATGCGCAGTACTTGTTCGAAATAATTAAAGCTGAGAACATGACGATGTACAATTGGCTTATTGGTACAAATGATGAAAATCGTCATTTTACACATTGGATTACAGCATATGCTCCTTGTCCTAGATTAGATATTAACACTTCTAACCTTGCTGAATGTTTTAACAATTGGATTAAGAGTTTGCGTGATAAACCAATAACGACACTTCTTGATGGTATTAGAGCAAAGATTATAACACTTCATGACAAAAACAGGAATCATGCTCAAAATTTAGACACGAGTTATTGTCCGAAGATGTTAAAGACTATGACATCTATTACCAACGAGAGACATCAACTTCAAATATTACGAATTGATAGTTATTTGTTTGAAATATTAGACCATGCATCGAGTAGAACATATGTTGTACGGTTAGATGAAAGATCTTGTACATGTTTAAGGTGGTATCATACTTACATGTCATGTATACATGCATGTTTTGCTTGCCAATATTGCAGTGATGAGGTTGAACATTACTATCCGATAATATTTTCTACTGACAGGTTGAGAAGTGTGTACGAGCCACAGATGGAACCAATTCCAGTTCCTTACAACATTCAAGCGCTTTGGTAAGGGGCGAAATTGGAGTTCCAGATGTCAGACGCAAAGCTGGAAGGCCGAAGAAAAACTGCATCAAACCACGAGAATTATCGATAAGAGAACTTCGTTGCGGCAACTGTGGTTTGATGGGACACAACAGAAGAAAATGTACAAGTCAACCAAGAGAATGACGACAATAGAACTTCTATTTTTCATTGTAGTACCAACATTCATGTCAACTTTTAAACATTACATAATAAAATTTTATTTCAATCATATCTGCGGGCCATTCGTTTGTAACGCCTTCATTCTACCTGTCTAAGGCCAAGTCGGGCTCTTCTTTCATCTGTGGTCTCCTCCGCTCTTCTTTCATCCTCTTCCTCGATCTCCTGAGTAGGCACCGGGGCTGACGGGGACGTAAACAATTGTGAGTAATATGACATGCCTTCAAACGAATACGCGGCGGCAGTATTGACTTGCTCAGTCGTTGTACGACGATCATATGGCTGGAAGGCTGAGAAAGTGCCCATGCCCGTATACTGCTGACTGAGACCTTCTCCAGCGTACTGCTCGCTAGTGTACTCTGGAGGGTACTGCTGGCTAGTGTACTCTGGAGCGTACTGCTGGCTTGTGTACGCTGAAACGTACTGCTGGCTGATGCCCTCTCCATGGTACTGCTGGCTTGTGTACGCTGAAGCGTACTGCTGGCTGCTGCCCTCTCCATGGTACTGCTGGCTTGTGTACGCTGGAGCGTACTGCTGGCTGCTGCCCTCTCCATGGTACTGCTGGCTAGTGTACTCTCCAGCAGCGCCCTCTCCAGCAGCACCCTCAGCTCCAGCAGCGCCCTCATCCGCCTCGTCCTGTGGATCAACCGCCCTCTGACGTCGTGAACGTCTCAGGGGCACAGTGGCACTCGGATAATCAGCCGGGATACGGGTATGCAATGGAGGCATATCAGGATCCCGACCAAGACTCAGTGAATCTACACGAGTTAAAATATCGTGCATCCACTCCCGTCCATGCGGCCACAAATGGCTCTCTGGTTCTTGGTAATATTGTCGTCCCGTAATTGCCTGAAATTTGAAATCTGAAAATGAAAATTGTGATCATATAATTCTCGTTTTGGATTAGTGGTAAAGGCGTACCGCTTCAGATATGCCATCAGCAAAAGCTCGTAGAGTAGGTTCATCTACGGCTTTAGGCTTGAACCGTGGCTCCTGGAATATGTACGCTCTGTTAGTTATACGAGGCGCTCCCCACCAATGCCTATAAGAAATGTTGCCTTCGTCTGCATTACGTTGGAACAATAGTAAGACAAATATATTGGTGTACGCTATCTGTCCAAGTATACTACTAAGTTGGAACTTACATTCATCTGCGTGCCTTATCCGGGAAAGATTTGCCACACTATAATCCTGGAACCGCCTAAACCAGGAAGCTCTAGCAGAATCAATTCTGTTTCTTGCATTAGCTATATCATAACTCATGCATTGAGGGTCAGGCGGGATTATCTGGCAATAATCGAATTGTCGTAGAATGCGGTCTGCTGGATGATACATAGTATAGCGATCATATATAATAAAAGATTTGTGTAGGCTTAGCTCGAACGCCGTCCTTCTTATTTCTGGACCGTTTTCATCATCCGAGTAGGGTATCCATATAACCTATTGAAAGACAATTATTCATGATAAATTTGTACCAAATTATTAACTGGAATGACTATACTAAATTTATTAGTTACCTCATTCCACTGTAACGTATCAAATTCTCCCCGATACAGTGAAACATCTCTGTGTAAATTATGATGTGGGTCCACTACATTTGTGGCCCATCGCGTAGCAAGCAGAAAAATTCCAATATCACTTGGAATGCTGGTTACAGGTCGACCAATAAAAAAATGTTCGTAACACCATACCTATGACAGAAATAATTCGATATTCAAGAAAATGTATATAATTGAAATCAATTTAGATATTGATTTTCCATTACCTGAACCAGCGTCGCGCACCCACACAAATTTTTGGAACCATGATCGATCTTGTAAATTCCGTCAAGCTGGCATATAGATACGCTAATGTAGCAGCTCCCCATGCATGACGAGTAGGTACTTTAAGATCATCTAAGAAAGGTAGCAGTACGTTTATTCTATTTTCCTGTCCGTCGGAAAATAACATTGTCCAGGACAAAAAGAGCAAATATGCTCTAGTACAGCAAAGTATCTGCAAATTATGAAACTAACATATTAAAATTAACTCGCTATTAAAATTAATAAATATTAGCCAAAATTACCAAAGAGGGACATACCCTGTAATCATCGACCGCGACTGGACCGTCGATAGTCCTATCTAAATCCATAAAGTTACCCCGAAGCCAAGTTATCGTGACAAAACTCCTTGTTCCTAGTCCGCAGGGGGCGTAATGCCTAGATATCTCCTGACTATTTCACACGGATTTAAATGTGTATCAAAATATATTGGTTCACCTGTAATAGGTAATCCTAGAATATTTGCGACATCCCAGAGTGTGATTGTCATTTCACCAACAGGCAACTGAAATGCGTTGCGTTGAGGCCACCAACGCTCAGCGAGACTAAATATGAGGTGAACATCGTGGACTAAAATTTGAATTTCATCCAGATAATGAAATCCAAATGAACGCACCAACTGCTTTTGATCATCAATTAACTCCCATGTCTGATACCTTCTCTGATTCCTCCAACTTCCATGCTCCCGTGTTCGAGCCTCTGGAGGATAATCATATAACTACAAGGGAATTTTATTTGTTACATTTATGTAAAATAAATAAATGATACATAATAACGAGAGTTACCATTTTAAAATTTACCTTCCCCTCAAAAACTAACTTAGATATATGAATTTCTCTTTCCTGTTTCACGACTTCTGTAATCGGTCCCCCGGGAATAAATCCGTCATTCGGTTGAGCCATCTGTTACATTTTTTCGAAAATACAATTAGTAATACAAATATTCAAATTAAATCAAAATTTAATTTTGTTCAAGAGTTACTTACATGAGAAAGAGGAGGATGAAGATGAAGATGAAGATGAAGATGAAAATGAGGATGAAGAATAAGAGAAAGAGGTGCTGTCTAAATTATGTGAAGAAGAAGAAAGAAGGAGAAATTTATAAAGAAGAGGGAACGAGAGAAAGAGGTGCTGCCAAAAAATTTCCCTCCAAAACTCTTACACAAACCCCAACGCACACCCTGCCACCCCAAACCCCAACGCACACCCTGCCATCACAAACCCCAACGCACACCCTGTCACCCCAAACCCCAACGCACACCCTGCCATCCCAAACCCCGACGTTGACCACCCCTGATTGCGCGCCATCATTGATGGCGCACGCTTCCACCCACCATACAGCCTGCGCAAAGCCTCAGCTGCCACGCTTTCATACAGCGCGCCATCACTGATGGCACGTCATTCGAAGCTAAACCCCGTCCGCGCCATCAATGATGGCGCGTCTTTTGATGACTTGACCCACTTTGCACAGCACCACAGACCGCACACTTTGCAGAGCACAGCACTTTTTGTGCACAGCACTTTGAGATCAGCAGAGCGCGCCATCAATGATGGCGCGTCCTTTGACGTGTTGTCTGGAGTGTTTGTTTGGACTGGACGTGACGTGTTTGTCTGGATGTGAACTTTGGTAGTTATTTGGCACACAGCGCGCCATCGTTGATGGCGCGCACTTTCATCCTACTACTACTGCGTACTCTCGCGTCATGTCCCATGGTGCTCCGTTACCCACATTGCAATTTTCTTAAACTTCTCACTTTTACTATAATTTCGGTAAAATTCTTTACCCCTATGAAAATTTATGTATATGGAAACAAGACTAAAGGTTCTTTAATTAACTTGAAATTAAGGATAATATATGGAAATAAGACTAAAGGTTCTTCCAAAACATGTCACAGAACTACAAAAATAGAATGTAGGCAACTATGCATGACCTAAAGGTCTATTTGGTAACCGGTAACTGGTTCTAGATTTAGATTTTGCAAATCCATAATAGATTTTAAATCAAAGCTTGAATTCACAGCTTCAGAATTTTGGACCAAAAATTCTTTAATTAACTTGAAATTTGACATTGGAAGCGGCCATAATCCAAATTCATTGTTTGGATAGTAGGCTTTATTTTCACAAATGGTTAACTAATAATATAAACAATTAAAATTAACAAAATGCTATAGTTAACTAATTAAATATCATAATTTTATAAAATATTAGTTACCTAATATTATGGTTTACTAATGATCATAAGTATTATGGTTAATTAATAATCATAAAATATTAGTTACCTATTTTTTAATTAATAAAATAATATGGTTAACTAATAGTCATAATTACTAAGTACTTATGATTAATATGAACAAAATTATCTAGTTAATTATAACTTGGAAAACAAATCAATTATTTTAAATATTAATAATTTATTTTAGTGTTAATTAAATGTTTTAATTATAATAGTACATACTAATTCATTGTATAGTTAAATTTATAATTATCTATTATCATTACATATTTAAATATTCTTTTGTATATTAATTAAATATACTTACAATTTATTTATATTAATTAAGAATAAAAAATTATATTTAAAATGTTATCTAAATATTAATTAATTATTAATTAAGTTATTAGTTAATTAGTTATTGATTAGTACTAACTAAGTATTTAATAGAACAATAAAATTGTTAAAAAAAATTAAATCCAATTATGTCCAACTTATCTATCAATATCACGATGCATGTTGATGACTTTCAAATTATTCTTATAACATAGTTTTTAATCTAGTACAAACATCCACGTTCAAGTCCCTATAAGTAATGAAGAGGACTACCTAATTCAGATGTGCTGTTTCTTAAATAAATATTCCAATTATGTGCCTTAAAAAATTTAAATAATTATGAATATAAAGTTGTATGTATAGGAGAGAAAACAGAATTAGGACAACAATTTTAGAGACACGACATTAGATATGCTACCGCTTAGGAAATAGGATGTTGGTACACAATGGTAACACTTCAAATTACTTCAAACCATATTCCAATAATTAATTTTAGAGTATTTTTTTCATGTTTGTACACAATAGTATAGTCTAAATAAACACTCCAAATTGACAAGTGGCAACACTCCATTTGTTTTTCTTCTTATTTTTCTTTCATAATTGACAAGTGGCAACACTTCCAAAAAAATAATGAAGGAGAAAAGTAAATATGATGGACCCGCAAGTAATATAGCTCAACTAGTGGACTCTCCAAATTTGAAAAATCTCTTAGCTTTCTACCATTTTTCAAGTGTGGACAAGAGTCCATTGGAGCCATCAAGTGCTATAAAATTTGGCTAAAGACCAAATATAGCACTTGAAATTAATCCCACTGTGGATGCTCAGCATCCACAGTGGTAACACTCCAAATCATACTCCAAATTACTTTAAACCATACTCCAAAAATTAATTTTGAAGTATTTTCTTTATGTTGGTATACAATGGTATACTCCAAATAAACACTCCAAATTGACAAGTGGCAACATCCCATCTTTTTTCTCCTTATTTTTCCTTCATAATTGACAAGTGCCAACACTCCAAAAAATAAGAATAAAGGAGAAAAATAAATATGGTGGGTCCCAAGTAACTATAGCTCCACTAGTGGACTCTCCAAATTTGGAGAGTCTCTTGGCTTTCTACTCTTTTTTAAGTGTGGACAAGAGTCCATTGGAGCTATCAAGTGCTACAAAATTTGAATAAAGATCAAATATAGCAATTGAAAAGAGTCCCACTGTGGATGCTCTAACATGCTAAACGAGATCGATTGGAATTGTCTTGATAAATTGTGTGTTTTAGTGGTTAAACTTACTCTTGTCGAATAAAGAGAAGGAAATGAGGTCATAGAGAGGTGAATAATAATTAAAATAGCTCTCACCTCATTAGTGAAAATTAAGTGGTAACCCATTGCTCACTCATTAACAACAACTGGATTACTACCAGTAAAAAACAAAAAACAAAAAAACAAAAAACAAAAATGATAACCTCCTCTCTCCATCACCATCACCGTCACCACCACCACCACCACCATTGGCATCAATTCATGTGCCCCTCTCTTCCCATTTCTAATCAAAACCCATATATAATTCCTCTCTCTCTCTCTCTCTCTCCTTCTCCATATAGAAGAAGAAGAAGAAAATAAGAAGAAGAAGAGAATGAGAGTTACGGAGGAGGGAGAGAGCGACGGAGGAAGGACCGTGGTCGTCGGCGTGAAGATGGACCCCGAAAGCAAGGAGCTTTTGACGTGGGCGCTCGTCAAGATCGCCCGGCCCGGCGATCGAGTCGTCGCGCTCCACGTGATCCCAGGTGAGCCCCGGTCGAAACCCACCTCCGGACCCCCTCCGGTTGTTCGCTGGTCGAGGAAAGTTTCGATTTTGATGCGGAATTGTGAAGAAAATTTCGATTTTGATGGAGAATTTACGAGAAAGATGCGATTTTTACGGGAGAACTTGATGTTGTTCTTGTTTTCTGAGCGCAGAAGCCTCTGCTCCTAACGGGAAATGCACTCCTCTCCTGTCTCTCGTGAAGACCTTTGATTCCGTTCTTGCTGTGTATGATGGGTTCTGCAATTTGAAACAGGTCTGGTTCTAGTACTACTTGTTAGTATTTTAATGGTTTTTGTGTGTGTGCCCAATTTAGTAATATAATTGTTGTTGTTTCTTGGTGTCTTTTTTTTTTTTAGATTGATCTCAATCTAAAGTTATGCCGGGGGTCTTCGATTCGGAAGGTTTTGGTCAAAGAGACAATGGCCTCTGCTGCCTCTAAGCTCATCGTAGGAACATCTAAGAATTCGCATGGCATTATGTGAGCTTGCTTGATTTTATTTGTTTTTTTTTCATCACACCTTAATCTTGCCTATATGATCATTATAATTATTGCAACTTATTTGATTTATTAGGTCCTCTACCACTTTGATTGCGAGATATTGTTCGAAGAAATTGCCTAAAGATTGTTCGGTTATCGCGGTGAACAATGGCAAGATCCTATTCCAGAGAGACTCCAAAGGTTGGGATTAGTTTGTGAATTTTTGGTAGCTTGTTAGTATGTGATGACCATTTGTGTGACCTATTTACAAAAAATTTATTGTTTGGAAACAGAAGACAAACACTCGTCAAAACCCCACCATATGTTTACAATCATAGCTCGTTCGAAGGAATTCGATGCTCGGAGTCCTTCTGTCAATTGTTTGCCAGCCCGGTTGAGCTGTGGTAGCAATATAGTTCGCGACGATTCAATAGATCACAGTTGCTCGTTTTATTGCCCTATGCCGTCTACCCCAGAATCTCCTGCACCGCAACTTGGCAAATTGAGGCGAGACGATTCCTTGGCCCTGTTTCCTGTGAAGAGGGTGGAAGCTCTGTCCAAACCTGGTTGGCCTCTTCTTCGTAAGGCAGTTCTAAATAGCAAGAAGTCTAATAGCTCCCAGGAAAAGCCTAAGATATCCGTTGTTCAGTGGGCAATGCGACTTCCGAGCAGGTATACTTCACCAACGGTTATCCATCCCCATTGGAAGTACGCAGACAGTGGTGAAGAGAACCGGGCTATAGTACCAGTGACAAGAACAGATTCTTCCTCTTCTTCTTCTTCTTCTTCTCTTGTCATCCATGACGAAGGGAAGGAACTCCCAGAGGAGCTCCAATCGCTTCAAGCGAAGTACTCTTCGGTTTGTAGGTTGTTCAGCTACAGGGAGCTCAGGCGTGCAACTTCTAACTTCGCTTCCGGTAGATTTCCATCTCTCTTCCTTCATTATCGTCTTGGTTTTCTTCACTTTCACGTTGAGTTTGATTCTAATACTACTTGGTCTTGACTCACAGAGAACTTGATAGGAAAAGGAGGCAGCAGCCGGGTTTATAAGGGCTGCCTTTCTGATGGCAAGGAGTTGGCTGTGAAAGTATTGAAGCAATCTGAGGATGCGCTGAATGAATTCATCTCCGAAATTGAAATCATAACTACATTGCATCACAGTAACATTATTTCCCTGATTGGCTTTTGTTTCGAGGATGAAAATCTTATGTTGGTCTATGATTTATTGCGGAAGGGTAGCTTGGAAGAAACTCTTCACGGTAAAGATTAGCTTGCATTTTCCTTTTTTGTTCTTGGTTTCTTGTATTGCCACAGAACACTTCTGATCTCCTACGTTTTGATTAAATTTAGGCGATAAGGAGAACAAAGATGCACGTTCCCTCAGTTGGGTCGAGAGGTACAAGATTGCATTGGGTGTCGCGGAGGCACTGGATTACCTACATGGTGGTGGCAATATTGAACCTGTGATCCACAGGGATGTAAAATCCTCAAATATCCTCCTCTCTGAAGATTTTGAACCACAGGTATTGTGTCATAAATCTTTCAGTTCGTCATTCGTTTGAGTATCTAAAGTGATGCCTTCCAAGAACCATTTTATTCACAATTTTGTTCTTGGCGTGCTACAGTTGTGTGATTTTGGACTTGCTAAGTGGGCCTCATCTTCTTCATCACACATGACATGCAATGATGTTGCAGGAACATTTGGGTTAGTTCCTAGTTTCTACCCACATGAATACGAACCAAACTATATTGTTATTCATTCTATATTCATGGAAGTATTCCCCTCTATGTTAGGTACCTAGCTCCTGAATACTTCATGTATGGGAAAGTCAATGAAAAAATTGATGTCTATGCCTTTGGTGTCATTCTCCTTGAGCTTCTTTCAGGGAGGAAGCCTATCGATATGAGCTCCGCCAATGGAAATGAAAGCTTGGTGATGTGGGTAAGTCTTTGGTCTTATTTTTGGATCATTTTTTTAACTAAAGATGTATAGAAGGCAGCTTGTACTACTACTGATCCGAAATCCATACAGTCAGCATGTACGTCATGCCTACTTTGGAAGATAATAAGATTCCCGGCATCTTAACTAAGATATAGAGTGGTAAGCAATGTTTTAAAAACCGGACCAGACCGGCCGGTTGAACCGGTTCAACCGTGAACCGGTAGTTTTTTCGGTCCGGTTCAGCATTGACCCAGTGTTTTGTAAAAAACTGATATTTTTATAAAAAATAGTGTCCATAAGAGATTAAACTTGGACCATTTAGATTAACCCACTGGTTGAACCAACTAACCCATTTGACCCTACCCAGTGCCTTGGCCGGGTCAAACTCCTGTCCGGTTTTTAAAACATTGGTGGTAAGTGCTTTGGTGGCCTGCAATGATGTTACAGAAACATCTGTCTTTGTGTCAATGTGATGCTCCCGATGCTCTTACTACGATTACTGATATGAAAGTTTAACCAATTTTACTCATTTTCTTAAGCTATATTGACAATTGGTGTGTCACCTAAGAACTTCCGCTAAATATTTATTGGTGAATTAACTTCCACTAAATAATTATTGGTGAATTAATTCTATATAATACTCCAAAGTTTATTCAATATGAACTGTGGATTTATAGCTAATAACCATAAGAATACTTGGGACTGATTTATTTATCCTGATGGCAGGCAAAAGAAATTCTTCAAGGTGGAAAAACAAAGCAACTTGTGGATCCATGCCTAGGTGATAAACATGATGATGATCAAATGGAAAGGATGATTCTAGCCACTTCCCTCTGCATTAGACGAGATCCTCGATGTCGGCCTCATATAGCTCCTGTAAGATCCTATTTCTGGGCAGCTCTTCTTTTTCTCTTCATCTATCGTTGCCCATAATTCTAATTTATCATAATTAATAGGTAATTTCTTTTTGAAAAAAAATGTCTTCTAGGGATAGTCACCATTTTTCTTGACTAGTGAGTTAATACGATGATTTGTGACCAACTCCTCAAACAAGTAAAAACAACTTCTCAGCCTGTGAAACATTTGATCACCATTCTTTCTGATTTCTTTTTTCGTATTGGTGCTCATCACTTAAAGGATAGTTCCTTTGCTGCACCTCCTTTTCACATGTAAAACTCCAAATACAGCAGGTTCCTACTCCCAGTTTCCCAGTGTATTACAACCACAAGAACTTTGAGGAGTTCTGATACTTTCAAATACAGGTGTGAATATGTTACATCTAACCAAAAACCTGATTTAAATAGCCTTCTGGATTTGTTTACTTCTAAATTCTAGATTTGGAAGGATCACCTAGATATATGGACCATTTGTCTCAATTCAAATCTAGGATAACTAAACATACCTTTTGCTAAGCAAATTGTGGTCTTTATTTGCAGGTCTACTCTATTGCCATAACCATCAAGCCTTTTCTCAACCACCCATAGTTAAGACAGTCCTTATGACAATTTATTTACACTTAAAATAGTTGGTAACCTTATTGTTGGTAAAAAATAAAATGTAATTTCTATCTTCCCGTAAATCTGCAGCTACTCCTTGTTCTATATTTGAAGTGACTTTTGGGATGGTGTAATTAACATTCTATTACCTAAATGCAGATCATGAAGTTACTACAAGGAGATCAAAATATAGTGAGATGGGCAAGAGCACAGGTGAAAGCATCAGAAGAGTCCGATAATTTGGATGACGAAGCAGTTCAGCCAAATTCCCTCATCCAGTCACATATTGACCTTGCCCTCTTAGGCGTAGAGGACGACACACACTCAGTGTGCAGCATCGATCACCCTGCTAGTTTTATAACAGCTAACAATTCCCTTGAGGATTATCTGAAAGGGAGATGGAGCCGTCAATCGAGTTTTGACTGACTGACTGAGTCCAATGATTCATGCGGAAACAGTCCTTAATTATATTTGTATAGACATTTTTCTCTCATTTATTCTGCAAGAGGTTTTGGTATGAGAGGGCTTTTTTATTTACCTCCTCCTTGCCTCACAATTGTTCCATATACGAAATGTTTGTTTCCGAGGAAACCATAAGTTTAGTTTCTTAACCAAAGGGTTCTAAAGCAATAGAGGGAATTGATGACTGGTTATGTAGTAGCAGAAGAGCTGCAAATTAAGTCTTGGATTTAACTTGTGAGAGTTTTTCTTTATCTTCCTTAAAGCTGTGTATGTTGTCCTCGGTAACAAATTTATATAAATGAGTTTGAAATTAAGGAAATACTCGTTCTAGGTAAGTTGAAGTAAACTGTTGTTTGTGGTATAAGTGATCATCATTCATTTAGACCTACAGTGAATATTTTTTTAAAAAAAATCGATTAAGTTGGCTGCCGAAGGACAAAATCCTGCTTCAAAACTTTGATCATCTACAGTTACATTGTTTCGTGAAGTTGAGCCTGATCGGCAAAATAAGGTACAGAATCAAATTATCCATATTTTGATTTGAGAGAGCATTTGCATCAAAAGATTTTACAATGTGAAAAGGATACAGAGACTAGTTATCCACATGACAGGGAACTGCCCATACTTAATGTATGCCGGTCTGTTATACTTCTCTTTCGGTTACTTATTGTCAGATTATCATTGTCAAACCCAACAAGATGGGAATAGATAACCTACACAACTACACCATTCATTTGTAGAGCATGGAAAGTGACTGCAGGATGCACACTCTGATAGTAACATTGCCGGCTCTGTGATCGCCAACAACCATATTAAGAGCTGGTAGATTGTCAGAAATGTAAGTGAATTAGCATCAGTGAAGTGTAATTCTCATGGCAAAGAAATCATAGAAATGATTAAAGCAATTAACTTCAAACATTTTAATTGCCAAAAATCAAGGGTATCTAAGTTCCCCAGCAACGATAATGCAAGGTACTGTGAAGGGCCAACACGTATCCAGCCTTGATAGTCTGTTTCCATTACTCGAACCACATTAACACCAATCAGAAACATCAAGAGATATAAACTAAAATGTTAGATAACGAATGACATAATTAATTCACATCCATGCGTAGTATGCAGGTCCTGAAGAACTGGTTTTACCACCTAAGAAATTTGAAAAGGTAACGACTCAACCATCACGCTTAGTATGCTAACCCTGAAGAAACACAGGTATCCAGTGAAACAATGACTCAACCACCCAAGAGAGAGAGAGAGAGAGAGAGAGAGAGAGAGAGAGAGAGAGAGAGGATATGATACATTTGAAAAGGTAAAGATAGAATACCCAATACATCCATTACTGAAGAGAAGACATTGCACCTGGTCCTGGGAACAAATTAGAGGACATTAGATCCTGCAAAGACATTCAAACCGGTTCCTAGGACATTTGGATGGGAGCAGAATAGGGAGACTTACAAGATTGGTAAATCAAGTTCATCACTAAATAAAGAGCTTCTGAGGAATGTAATTATTCATTAAGCATAAGATATTCTAGACGGCGTACAAATATTACATGAACAAAAATATCTTATTCGCAAAGTCATTCTGAGGTCTGTGCAAATACATTTGCATTTACAATTATCAGACAACACTTTTGCTTTATAACATACAAGGCCAGTTGGCACTCAGACCTACCTTCTCAATTACGTAGTTTAAGCTTATGAAACCAAGGAGCAACCTCAAGGACGCATAGGCTAGAAAATAACACGAACAAGTTAGATGATGACTATTAATTTCAAAGACATGATGCTCAGAACCCCGGTATGGGCTCAGAGAGTGGAACTGCCACAATCTCATTTTGAAGTAAATGCACTCGGCTTCGACACTTTAGAGAAACATTTTACCAAGGATTTTTTACAAATTTCCACAAAAACAAGAACATTTGGGTATAAAAGAAAAAAATATATATAATGGATACGTTTATTAGACATACTATATCGAGCAAGAAACAAGAATGTATGAACTTCACTTGATAGATTACCCTGTAAAAGAAGTACATGGAGAAGCGCCTATTTGGAAACCTTCTTGCGGGCCCATTGGAAGGCCACTTCAATCTTCCATAAAGCCGTGATTTCCTATAGCACGAGTCAGGCATATGACCAGGCTCTTCTGATGTACTTGGAGTTGTCCTTTCAGAGGAGGAACCCGCATTATTTTGTCCCCTTTCTTGACTGGGATGCGGGTATGATGGAAGAGGAGGGAAAGGATGAAAAGGCAAGGTAGGTGCAACTGACCAAAGTACGCTACTGTTGCTGCCTCCTTCAGTTTCAAGAGTTCCCAACTCCAGGAGAGAAACTGGAATGCCAAATGATACAGGCAAATCTGAGAGGTATCTTTCCGGTAGATGACCCATAACCACTTCGCTTGAAGCCACTGAAATTTGAAAAGGCATCTTGGAGGTGTGCTCTTTCTGATGGGACCCAAATCCAGGAGGTGCTTCAAAGTTGACATGCTGCTGCAGATGCCCAAATCCAGGAGGCAGTTCGACGTTGACAGTCTTCTGCTGGGACCCAAATCCAGGATGTTTTTCAACATTTGCATTCTGATGCATTAAATTACTAGCGCTAGCAACTTCATCACAGGAGCTATTGCCCTCTCCATGTGCCCCAGATGTTTGCTTCGAGACCTGAAGTTGAGAAGTTCTTTTTCTTGTTGTGCAGAACTGAGCTTTATACATTTCACACCAGCTACAGCCATGTTCTCGACAGAGCGCAAAGATTGTGGTTCTAGACTCGTGATATCTAGTGGTGGGTCCCACCTACTTTTACTTTCGCATGTTCTTGCTGCACCTGTTGAACTGTTATCTGTCACATGTACAGAATTCTCCAGGGACATCCAATTCAACAGAAGCTGGCATATGGGAAGAGGTACTAATTGGATCCGTCTCTCTTGCTCCCTGATCATGCCAGTATTTGAGATTTGATGATGAGTGAAACCAATTGTGACAGGAATTTTCAGGATCTAACCGGCATCCATATCTGAATGTTTAACCTTTTTGATGGTACGTGGAATCCATTTATCTCGGAAATTACGTGCAATTTGTTGGCCCTGAAAAGCAAATGATGAAGTGAAGTAGCCCAATGAGCTTCAAATACAATTGTAAATCAAGAAAGTTTACACTTAGATTCTATTAAGCATGTACAGAATAATCTACATACATGATACAATATAGTGAAAAGGGTTTTTTTGCATGCAAGTCCCTTAAATCTGCTATATTTTCACACTTGGTCCGCTAAATCTTATTAATTTCTTAAAAGTCCCTTAAATCAAAGAAAAATAGAGTTATGAATCCCTGTTTATCTCATTCAGTCAAAAATTAACCTAACCCTCTAGTTAATTGTGTAAAAGACTATTATACCCACCTTCCTCCTTTCTACATTTTGTAATTTTGATTTTTTTGCTTTCAAGTTAACATGCTCCATAATAGATTTTCTTGCTTAAAAATTAGGAAGTTGGAGAATGTGTTCCTCAAAATTTAAAAGGCAGGTGTTCTTGTTTACATACTTATGCTCCACAATAGTGTTTTTTGCTTCCAAATGGGATTTTATGTGAATGGGTTCTTACACAATTAAGATGCCAATTTTGTGCTTACAAATAGTATGATTATGATCCAAATCCTTCAAGTTTGATGTCTCTACAAGAGAGGGAGAATGAGATTCTATAAATGTTTCTCTTTTATTTCACGTACTCTTTTTGGATTTAATTAACTATTGGTGGAAAAACTAGGTTAAAATGATCAAAAGGAGGGAGGATGAGGAAGATGGGGGTATAAATGTCAAAAAATTGAAACATATACTAATTTTGACAGAATGTTCCCTTTTGTGACGAGTTAAGATAACCAGAGGGACTCACAACTCCACTTTCTTACGATTTGAAGGACTTTTAAGCAATTGATAATATTTTGGCGACTTACCTAAAAATACAGTAGATTAAAGAGACTTGTATGCAGAAAGCCCATGTGAAAATTAGTTAGAAGTCTCAGCTTGAAAATTTAGGCACTACGACGTACTTTCTTCAATTGTCGCTGTTTATTATTGTAGTAGTTTCAGTATTGAAGGGGAGGCTCTATTTTAATATCTTTTACATTTTTTCCCCTAAGAACTGGATGCGCAAGCGGCTTGGGTGGGAGCACAGGGTAACACCCAAGGAAGGCAGTTTCAGTATTGAAGGGGAGGCTCTATTTTAATATCTTTTACATTTTTTCCCTAAGAACTGGAAGTGCCAGCGGCATGGGTGGGAGCACGGGTGACACCCAAGGAAGATGGGAAAAGGGGTATTCTCAAAAGTTCAAAATGTTAATGATGTCTAATAAACTAAACTTATTACTTTTTGCATGTTACAAACTACAGACAGTTTGCACATTGCTGATAAATGTGAAGATGTCTAGAACAAAATGAAGTAACAAGCTCTTAGTCTAATGATTACTTTGAGTATTTTGACTATGGTTAATTTGTTAAGTTTCTTGATATGAAATCACTTATTGTATATCTTGATTAAGGCAATTCTCTTCATCCATACATCATTGAGATCCTTATTTAGTAAAGGATACATATACTTTTATTATCCACACTTGTATTTCACGATATCTTTATTAGTGTCAGATATATGATACAAACATGCATATTGTTTTGCATGCCTAGCTTTATTTTGTAGAAAATCAAGTCAGGTAATCTGAAATAAGATTTGTCATGGATGTATGTCTATGTAATGATGAAATAATATGAAGATCTCTATTCGTTAAATGTCACGCCCCGCTCCCGTAGGAGCGATCGTCCTCGCTAAGGCGTGATGCCGCACGGGCCTAGGTTGCGCCCGTGCAAGGCCAAGTCCAGAAACGGCCGATTTGAGCTAGGCCACAGAGTCGCACACAGTGTCCCCATTGCAGCGGAAAGTAAATGAACACAAGTAGAAGCGAATTCAACTCTTTATTGATATTCAAGAAGTTTACAAGCGGCGCTAGGCCAATATTACAAATCGCTCAAGCTCTCTCTCTCTGAAACATAAAAGGCGTGCCAAGTGGCTTACAAGATGGAATGATACATGGCGATGTTCCGATACATTATGTCCTGTATATGGTGCTTCAGCTTCTTGCAACGCTCCAAGGCTCCAGAGATAGCTCCGCGCCTTAGCACGTTCGAGGGAAACTCCGCACCCGATGACGTCTCCTGCATCCTGCAAGCAGACTGTGGGGTTATCAGTACATTGTTATGCACTGGTGGGGAGGCTAGCTCGCCCACAATGCTATCATTACCAAACACGTCCCATTTACTTTTGTGCACCGTCTATCATTCATTGTCTTTCTAATCTTGCCTTAGGATCAGTTTCATGGCATATTCCAAACCTATCTCGTGTTGCCGAATTCAAGTGTCGCATGAAAATACATGCACGACTTACCCATACTTACCGTCCGGCCTTCCATGTCCAAAGTAAACCAAGTTAGCCAACAATTCATAAGTAATAACTTAATGTGTCTCATGTAAACTTTCAATATCAAGAGCGTGTCCCTGTCTCGGGTCCTAGCATGTCGTAGGCACGTTCTCTAACTCATTTTGCATGAATTACTCTTTATTCACTTGGTGTGTTACGTTTCCAGCATGTTCAGAATGTTACATTTCTAGCATGTTCAGGAGTGTTATATTTCGAGCATATTCAGGACGTTACATTTTAAACATATTCATGCATGTTCAGCATGTTCAGGAGGCACTTCATTTAGTTAACTTAGACTACTTGTTTCAATGCAAGGACTTGCACGTGGATTGCCACCAGCATAGTCCACTTAATCTACATGCATGGGTCGCTGGCATCTAGAGCTGTCAGGACGGGCCGGCGGGGCGGGCCGGCCCGTAACCCACCATAACCCACCATTTGGCGGGGCGGGACGGGCCAACCCACCATTTGAACGGGCCTGAAAATCCCAGCCCAGCCCAACCCGCCGGCGGTCCGCGGGCCAGGCGGGCCAACCCGCCGGCGGTCCGTACCATGCACATATCATTTTGCAAAGAAAAATATATAGTCCCAAATGAAATTCTGAATAATCCTGAAGCTGAAAAGCATGTAGTTGATAAAGACAGTTGCATGGCATATTCACTTTTATAACTGAAAATAACATTTTACAACTGAGAAGTGAGAACTGATTCAAGAAGCTTGAGGTCATTAACTAATAAGGAAATAACATCATGAACGATCAAACTAATATATCATTCCAGCCTTCCAGGAAGCTTGAGGAGTAAAATATCATTCCAGCCTTCCAGGATCAAACTAATAATATATCATTCCAACTCCAAGTTTCCAACTTGGTTAGAATAGAAATACTGAAGACAAATAGTAGTTGCTTCACTGGCTTGTGTTGATATATCAATATTTATCATATAATATAAGTATTAAGTATTAAGTTATTACACATTTATTATTTATACACAACAGTTGCTAGCCCGCGGGCTAGCCCGCCCCGCCCAAGCCCGCCCCGCCCAAGCCCGCGGCCCGCACGGGCCAACCCACCGAGGCCCGCTGCGAAACGGACCTCCAATTGTATAGCCCAACCCACCTTTTCTATTGGCGGGGCGGGCCGGCCCAACGGGCCTGGCCCGTTTTGACAGTTCTACTGGCATCATAAGCCATTTTGGACATATCACGTGGGCATTCTCACCTATCGAAGCGTGATGGCTGGTACACCTTGATAGTCTCTTGAAATACCCGGCCTTACGTCTCTTTGAGTGGCCGAGCCCCCACTCAAAGCAGCCCGTAAGTCCCATGTCTGATTCAGCCTAGGCCGGCCACGGTATTCCCCCCATCGCCCGTGCCGCAGAATCCTTCCTCATGACGGCCACGGTATTCCCCCCCATCGCCCGTGCCGTTTGTCCACGACCATTTCGTATTTTACTTGTCATTTAACATAACGGCTGTCTTTAGCCATAATACGTTATCGACCAGGTTGGCGTCCGTGCAGCGCGGGTAGCGAACCCCGTTGCACGTGCCCGTCATACCTGTCGCTAACGTCTTTCATGTCTTATCTTTTATTTCACTCTTTCATTTGTTTCTTTCACTTGTTCGTTCATTCATTCCTTTTTCACGTATTCATTCATTCATTCATTCATTCATTATGCAACTCCCCGTGCGGGAGTCGCCTTGGCGACCCATCGGTCCCGAAGTCTTTCAATGTTGCTATACTCTACTCGGAACGACTATGTCGATAGTCTTCCGTTTCATTGTTGTAACCCATTTATTGTTTCATTGTTGAACGCGTAAGGGACTTGAACGTAAGCTTGTGCCGTAGCACGAGCGTGGAGCGCGGTGCGAGAGTTCTCATATTTTCCATGTTTCTTTCCATATTCTATACAAGCATGCAAGATGGGATTATTCCCTTAGCTAGGTGCGTTGAGTCATTTATTAGCATGCGCGGGGTTATCGCCTAGCGATTCTCGTGATAGTGTCCGCATCGTTATGTGTCTAGGCTAAGCAAAGACGGGTTCATCGGAGCCACCCACCTTAGCGATGATCGCGTCGGCCGAGCGATACTCCGAGCGCGCCTTTGAAAGTCTAAGTCTGGATTCATCTTGACGGGCCAATGTAAGCCTTGCATCGATTCATCATCAGGTCGATGCCAACTCTTCGGGTCGACGGCTCGTTTGAGTCGTTGCACTTGCCGTTTGAATCGGCGTTCCGCTAGGGCGGAGCGGGTCATTACATTAAAGACGGAAATCCATGAAGATACAAGAGATTTGATCAAAAGCTATAGCACTAACAAGGACGAACAACCATGAAGAGTCAAGTGACACATATGAATAAGCCAAGATTATTGAAGAAAGGATCCAGATATGGGAGAAAACTTTGATACCGAAGGGGGTATCAAAGTTTTGATACCCCCTATGTATGACATGTGGGCCCCCTCCCTCTTCGTAAAATGTGTAAACATATATATATACATAAATATTGAGGGGGTCCCACTTGTCATACATAGGGGGTATCAAAACTTTGATACCCCCTTCGGTATCAAAGTTTTACTCTAATCATATTGTATTTTTTTTCCCTTTAATATAGTGTTATATGAGTTACCCTAGGTAAAGAATGTAACTCATGTATGTAAATGCAATTGACATCTAAAACTTAGCCATCGCCTTAGGATAACCAAGAGCAAAGCCATAAAACATATAAGTCTTGCATGCATTCTAGTTTATATAGTTCTCACGTTAGGAGTTAGACTTTATTTCCAAGTATCAAATAACTTCTAGACTTGCACTCACTTTCAACCCGACAGTCCTTCAATGTTTCAATCATATCGAGAGATATAGATATTATTTTCACTTGCAATTTAGTTTTTTTGAAAACTAGACTTCCATACCTGAAAGTTGTAAGTTCACAAGTTTTCCAAAATGTCTAACTTTATCAAAATCAAGACACAAGACTACAAATGTCTGCAGAATACTCCCTTTAGTCTAGACAAACACACCTTCACTCTTAGAGCCATATTTTCAGCTATAGACATTATTTTGACTTGCAAATAGCCTTTTGAAAGCTAGACTTTAAGACCTTTTTATCATATATAAACATTTTGCGCTAATGCAAACTGGAACATGTTCAAAATCATGCATCTTCACAAGGCAGTTTTTCTGCCCAAAAAACGACAATACCGAAGGCATACCGTCGGTATGCCGCCGATATGCTTAAAAATGCAATTACCTTTCGGCAAGTGTTTGATTTAGCATGTGAGCTCTAAACGGCATACCGTCGACAGTGCCGTCAGTATACCTTTTTGTGTGCTTTGACTGCATTTAATATTGCAACGACTGTAAATATAGTCGTTACTATGCATAAGGCATACCGACGCTATGTCGTGCTGCACAGTATCGGCTAGTTTATTTCGTTATTTTGGAGGGGTTATATATAGGAGTTGTTCTCCTCTTTTCTAAAAAAAATCTTAAGCTTAAATTGCAAACTTCCTACTCCAAACCTCTCCATTACCAAGAGCTATTCAATTGCCATTACATACTAGTTACACGGTAAAATTGATTTGTAATTTGGATATTCAAATTGTTGTAAAGAACATTTTCTATTGAAAGTGGTTGAAGTCAAATCTTGTGTTGAAGTCAACGAGTCCTTCGGATCAAAGCTCGCAAACGTAACTAATTTGGTAATAGTGAATTAAAGACAAAGAGAGTTCAGAAATTGGAAGACCTTACGGAGATATCATGATACATCAGGTGTTTGCTTCTTGCATTACTTTCTAACACTTATTTATAAATTACTAAGAAATATATACACTGAAACCCCCCCCCCCCCCCTAATGTTTAAACTCTATTTTTGGAAGCACAAAAGAGTTTTTTTTTTCCTTTTCTGAACACCGATGTTTAAACTCTATTTTTTGGAAGCACAAAAAAGATGTTTCCTCACTCCCTGGAAGCACCATCTCCACCTTCTCCCAATTCTTCTCTCCCCTTCCTCTTCCTTCTTCTTCCTCTCCTTCCCCTCCCCTCTAGGTACAACCCGCCACCGCCAGCGGCGCAGAGGATCGCGAGTTCAGGGTCTTCGGGGACCGCCACCGCCCGTCGATCCACGTGGAGCTCGTTGTGAAGGCGATGGCGGGGACGGAGTCGAAGGTCGAGTTCGTCGGCACCAGCTACACCGACGGTGAACAAGATGTCGGTTCCCCCCGCCTCCGGCCACATCGCCTCCATAGTCGGCTACAACCCCGCTGCCGCCGCCGCCGACGTTGGCATCGGCATCGAGAAACCCGAGGTCAGGGTCTTCCGGGATCGTCGCCACCCGTCGAGCCACGTGGAGCTCGTTGTGAAGTCGAAGGTCGAGTTCGTCGGCACCAACTAGGTCAGTCTTCGGGGTCGGACCTGGAGACGAGAATGGATTTGGTAAAACTAACTCGGGTCAAGAGTTTAGGGCCGGATCCGTGTCAGATACGGTAAAGGAACACGAAAATTGGACACAGTGTATAGGAACATAAGGAACATGATATATGATTTGGATGGAATACTATGTATGGACACAGATGTGTCAATGAGGATTCATGAAACATGATTTAAATTTTATTTTCTAGAAATATTTTACCAAACAAAATATTTAATTTTTGTTTCTTAAAACTATTTTTTCAGATGAAAGTAACCAAACGCAAAGTCAGAATTTTTACACCTAGAAAACTGCTTTATAACATCTTTGAAAATTGTTTTCAAAAACAAATTTCAGAAAACCTATCCAAACGGACCCTTACATGTGGAAAAACTCGGGAACTTCTAGAAAGTAAGAGACTAACGAGAGTTCAAGAGGACTCCACCATATTCCGAAGAATTCTAGAGCCGTCCAACTAAACCCCTACGCTTGCAACGTCTTGGTAGAGCGAAAAATCTTGTGCGTTATATTCTCCCACTTGTTTTATCGACGCCCTCGTCGACGGGTGCACCAAGTATCTGAAAGACTTCCAACCCCTAGTCATGGTCGTCACGTGTCGTTCTTTTTTTTTCTCGTACGCTCCCCTCCGGACTAGCCCATCTTCTCCTCAAGATTGGAAGCAATCAATTTAGCACAAAAAATATGAAAGAAATGCAAAAGATAAAAATCGATTATAATTAATAAAAAAAGGATTTGGGAACGTGCATGTTGCGTTGGATCTCGATTGCACAATATTTGTACTTGAGTCCAATTCACGTCAACATCGGAGGCAGAAAAGAAGGAGGCGGAGAAGACAAGACAAGAGATGCACTTTAGGATTTGGCATCACATCATACAGACTCAAATATATTTCTCATTCTACAATAAATAATTTATGCACTTACAGACTAATTATAGACTCTCAAAAAATAAAAATAAAAGATAAAGTCAATCTCTATAGGATTATCCCTAAGATAACTTAAATCATAACTGAACAAATAAAAATAATCTATATCTAAAATAACTAAAAGATAACAGAAAATCTAAATTGATTTCACATGGCCTTCCTCATTTATCATTGCACCAGGATGGAAAAAAATAACACGTTGCTACCAAGGGATTTCCAACGTGTATTTTGTAATAATTAATTTCGTAGAAATCATACAGTGTTTTAATGTGGCTATCACCTACTATAACCGCCCCCAAAACTCCCCTCTTACTTTATCTAGGCTCCAGAGTTGCGTGAAATATAAGATAATAAGACAGTAGTATGGTTGGAGTTATATTACTACTTCACATATAAGTATTTCTTCTAAGAGCATCATTAGTAGTTGGGACTCTCCAATGCAATTTGGAGCCCAAAATTTCAAAAAAAAGGTAAATGTAGAATGGGTTGGGTTTGTATGAGAATAGTAGGAAATGATAAAGTGAGCTCCGGTCCCAAAAATTGTGTGGTCAAAAATTAATGTAGGAAAAAAATAATATAAAGTTTAGAATCTAGAAAGTTGGGCTCCAAATTGGAACTTACTATTCTACAAAACGAGTTTCTACAATCTAGAATCTAGAAATTGGGAGGCCCAACTCTTAGCACCCATGGATGGGTTGGGACCGAAATTGTAGAAATTGGAAATAGGGATGAGACTTATTATTCTACAAAATGAGCTCCTACATTCTAAATCTAGAATCTAGAAAATGGGATGGGCCTTACTAATGATGCTCTAAGGAATAAGGAAGCACAGTAACCTTGGAACATAGTTAAACAAGAGATAAAGAGAGTACATAACCTATAATTAACAAAGGTCAAGAACTGCAAGAAACAGTAGTGCCTAAAATACTAAAGGGCATAGCTTACAGATAACAACAGCAAAAGGAAAGAGAAACTACAAAAACTAAACTACCATATAAAAGATTGACTCACCTGCACATCGTTATGCCCGGCCAAGCTTAATATTGACTCCTTGAAACTACATTGAGCATCAAACCAGGAACAGGTCTAGAGCTGAAGATGGATTTTACAGATAACATACAAAGTAGGAAACGTATATAACATAATTACCTAGAATGTTATTCCACTACATTGATGGTCCAACATGCTGAAATTTCAGTCCATAGATATCTAGATGAATGTAGGACAAGATGACTAAGGATTTATTCAGGATACAAAAAAAAAAAAATCAGTCTCATGAGCCTCATTCCAAGGTAACTCGATATAATTCAGTTTGCTCCATTATATCTACACTTAAGTCATAATTAAACAATTATGATTTATTATAAATCTATTCATTTCTATAAGAACAGAGCAGATACCTGGAGTCCTGGACAACCTTTCTTAAGCATTTATATATCAAATAGTGTTATCAAATTGATTCCATTCAACTGGTACATCTTGTGGGACTTATAGCGAGGCCATACTAATCTACCCACTCTAAGTCTGTAAAATACCATCAGCATGGAGATGTTCACCCACTAGTGATAAGAATACAGCAATATAAATGTAATGTCTAATTTATATTACTAGTCATTCAATCGAACACCCTGATTTCTTTTACTATAAGAGGCAAAATATTCAATGACAGATCAATTCCCAAATCATAATAAATCATTCAAGTGTCATTCCACCTTTATTACTTCATTATATGAAATGACTTAAGAAGTTAAGTGTATGGAGCACACACATACACACCCATATATATGATCTTTCTGGTACTCAACACATCATAGGTTCTCCACATACATTCACTTGCTGACCCGTCACCTATCTAAAGGAAAAACAAAGAGCGCCTTCAATAGTAACACCCTAGCATTTTGCTAAAGAAAATGGTATACGCATTTGCAATTTTTCAAGCAGTACTATTTCAGAATATACCCAAAATATACATTAACTACAAATTGTTGATGGTGAACTCTTTAAAGGGACATGCTTTCTCACAAAAGTTGCACAGTTCCCAAATATACCATTTTGCATCTCCTAAAAGGTACTTGCTAAGCAAGCATTTACAAATCGACTCTGCATTAATGATTAACAATGCCAACCAAACCACATTCACAATAATAAAATCTTATCCATCAGCATCAAGTAGTACTCATAAATCAAAGGAAAGGTTTAATTAACAAAGATGGACAAGGATCATATACGGTGATTTCTAACCTTTGCATTCCACTGCAAGGAGGATCTCTATTGATTTGGTCAGGTGTAAGGATTCCTTTTAGGGCAAGAAACTCTAATACCCACATGAAAAAATAACAATGATAATGTGTTTTCAGGAGTGCATTAAACTTTAAGAAAGAGACATACAAATTACAAAAGAGAAAGATGACCTCCAAGATTGAAAATAAGGCCAAATTAAAGGTCAAAAGTTGGATGCTGCAGGTTCTAGAAATGAGATCACCTATGAATGACATCACATGTATATGCTGTAAAATCTTTCAACCAATGCATATATACGTAAGTATGTAATATGTTGGGAGTTTTTAAAAGATGAGGAGTTGAAGTTGATATAAAGGCGTATGACAAAACAACAGGCTAGATAGATAGCTTCAGTTGAGGACATAATAAAGGAAACTCATTTTATATGGTTTGGACATAAGCAATAGAGATTGCTGAACTTGCTAGCTAGTATTAATAAAATCTTTTATTGAATATGCTATTAGAGGAAGGAGACCAAATTGATGCTGGATTCAAATATGTTAAAAAGAGGATATTGAGTCTTTGCTACTGTAACTAAATAGACGGTCCTTGCTAAAACTGAATGTGGTGGAAATAGACTCGACATACACACACACACACACACACACACAGAGATATATATATAAACTTATCTTGCGGCAGATATAATCTGAGCTCAAATCCTTTATAAACTCGACACACACACACACACACACACGCATATATTCAATAAAATCTTTTATTGAATATCCTATTAGAGGAAGGAGATCAAATTGATGCTGGATTCAAATCTGTTAAAAAGAGGATATTGAGTCTTTGCTACTGTAACTAAATAGACGGTCCTTGCTAAAACTGAATGGTGGTGGAAATAGACTCGACACACACACATATATATAAACTTATCTTGCGGAAATCCTACAGACACAAATTAGATATCCTACACTTCAAATGGAAAATCGAAACCGTCTGTCATGAACTAAATCATTTGAAATGTCTACAAACTAAGAACCAAAAAAATTGGTGATATTTTATTTATTTTTTCAAGCAACCAGCCAAATAATAGACAATTTGCAATAGCGAGCGTGAGATTGACAGTGTGCAGAACGATCATAATCAAGTATAATTTTGTGTGCATGATGTTATGATGTTTTCAACATGTAGACCATGATAACAAGGTTGGATTCTCAAAACAAACTTTCAAACTATGGATGACTTTAATTGAAAATTTTCAACCATTCTTGTGCAACAGAGTGGATAGCATTTAGATACAGTAATATCTCCTTCCAACTGATGGGGTTTGATTTCAAATTATGTTGCACGGACACAGGAAGATGACGTATGTATCCGTATCGTGTCCGTATTGACGCAACATAGATTCCAAATGATAATATATATATATATATATATATATATATATATATATGTTTTTTTGAGGTGTCCTTTCTCCGCAACGCGGAGAATCTTTACTCCATGCCACTCGTACTAGAGAAGATATGAGGAAACAGTATCCCTATCTATTTGACACTCAAGGTTTGTTTTAAAACTTAAAGTACCCTTTGATATACCTCTATTAGTATAATATGAATTCCGAGGACGGAATTTTTCTAAGGAGGGTAGAGTGTCATAGTTGGTTTCAAAATTTATTTTATTATTATTATTATTATTATTTATTTGAAAATACGAGTTTTACGAGAAAATATCTTTACGAGAAAATTTTCATTATTTTAATAATATAATTTATGAACTGGATAAATTTTAATATAATACTAATAAAAATTTTGGCATACAAGTTTTATTATTATTATATTTGAGGTGCTAGCTTGTCATCATGCTTAGTCACCATTGGTTTAAGTTATAATTAGTGAAAAAAAAAGGGTTAAATTTAATATAGTGCTAATTTGGATTATTAGTCCTAATCAAATTTACTTAACTAATTACCAAAATACCATTTGACCAACTCAATTTTTTTGCTTCCAAATGAAGCTACTACTATGCTAACACTTGATCGGCCATGTGGGAGGGAGTGAGCTGCAACCAATCCTCTTAGCTAAGCTAAATATCTAGTGAAGTAAGGAGGTTACCATATTGTATATATATATATATATACATAAACCTAGTCATTTTCTTTCCTTCTTCATGTAAATTCTAACTCTTTCTTCTTAACCCCCATTCCACCCTTCCTCATCCGTACAACATCTTGGCTCCTTCTCAACCTAAAAATATTTTCTCCATTTCCACTTCATCTCATAAATTCAAGAACATAAAGGCAAGTTCTCTACTTGAAGAAAATCCAATTTTTGTCATTTTCTTACATAATTTTGAATTCTTTCATGAATCCTCTTGGAAATTAACATGAGAGATGGTTGTTATGCTATTTATAAGAGGTCTATATCACATTTCCAGGGGATATTTGAGAAGATGACACACTTATATGAAGAGCTGGACTTGATTAGAACAATTACATGTATGCTGAATTTAAATTCCAACTGCATAGTAAATTTCTGGGATAGTTTCGATCTAGTAAATGAACTCAAATTAAAAAAATTGTCTTATGACTGTGCTAGTGACTTTAGGACTTAAAGGACGGTTTTGGATACAATTATTTTACTTAATTAAGATCACTTTAGAATTTAGTTCAAATTTATAATTAATCTTGTACTTAGAGTTTATTCGGTTTACATTTCTATTATATTTGATTTTCAGTATCATATTATTTATTTCGCCTTCCTTGAATCGAGGACTTGCATGTCTTTGATGACCTAGTTTTGTTCAATAGATGAAGGCCAGGCTGAAGACGAGGTACTTCCCTTATATAATGTGGATGAATCAGAAGAGTAAGGGAGGATGCTTGTAGAACAAATTCTTTTTGTGTTCTTGTATAGTTATAGGTATATTAATCCTTATGGGAGATACATATATGGTTGTATAATTAGTGAGTAGTTTGTGTACTATTATTGAAGACAGAACTCAAAGTTGTGAGATGTAAATTGAAGAAGAATGGTACTGTGATTGTGCTTAGTTGTTATTTGTTGATGATTTAGCTTTACCCTATACTTTATCCTAGAACTTACAGGCAATAATCGTGGTTACGAATACCGATTTATTCGTAAAGTACGTAGCTTGGGGATGCTGTTTACGTACTCGACTCACCGTAAATGGGAGCGGGACCTGCATTGGCCACCACTAAAAGACGTGTCACGTCCCGCTCCCATTTACGGTGAGTCGAGTACGTAAACAGCATCCCCAAGCTACGTACTTTACGAATAAATCGGTATTCGTAACCACGATTATTGCCTGTAAGTTCTAGGATAAAGTATAGGGTAAAGCTAAACCATCAACAAATAACAACTAAGCACAATCACAGTACCATTCTTCTTCAATTTACATCTCACAACTTTGAGTTTTGTCTTCAAAAGATAGTACACAAACTACTCACTAATTATACAACCATATGTGTATCTCCCATAAGGATTAATATACATATAACTATACAAGAACACAAAATGAATTTGTTCTACAAGCATCCTCCTTTACTCTTCCGATTCATCCACATTATATAAGGGAAGTACCTCGTCTTCGGCCTGGCCTTCATCTAGTGAACAAAACTAGGTCATCAAAGACATGCAAGTCCTCGATTCAAGGAAGGCAAAATAAATAATATGATACTGAAAATCAAATACAACGAAAATGTAAACCAAATAAACTCTTAAGTACAAGATTAAATATAAATTTGAACTAACTTCTAAAGTGATCTTAATTAAGTAAAATAATTGTATCCAAAACCGTCCTTTAAGTCCTAAAGTCACTAGCACAGTCATAAGACAATTTTTGTTTCTTATACGATGATGCAAAGTTTAGAGAACATGTTTGGAATCTACTTTGGATCTCACATTCGTAGTGGCACGAGCACTATCTAGGCAATAATCCCGTTACCAGGGATCAGGTGGTGACATGTAGGCACGGTGCTTAGTAGTCCGGCCACTCCTCTTCGGGAGCTAAATCATAATATCAATTAACCAAATTCGACTTTTTATCGAATTAGATACACATTTACAAATAACACGAGCATCAGGTGGGTAGGTGATCTAAGCATTCACCCAGTCTCAATGCAAGGCCTTGCGAAGGACCTACAAGTACTGATCAGTTTTGTTAATTATATTGCCCAGATTTCATACGATGTGATCCAAACTGTTCTCCCCCGCCCAATGCTCTATTCTACATTCACAATCAATCCTAAGCCTTTTTCTAATAATTGAAACTTCGTTTCCTGGATTAAGTATACATGTTAATTTATGTTTCTGGAATATATATCTAGGTTTAGGGTTCGATACGATACCACGACGTTTAAATTTCGAAATTAGGCTATCTTCCGAAATCCTTAGATTTTCGGCAGAGTCTCCTTTGTATTTCGAGCTCCAAACATAGTAATATAACCGACCCGGAGCAACTCTCCGTAGAATTGACATGGGTCAAAGCCCCTTCGGTGGAACAACTCTACACCGGTCACACGCAGTCAATATAGTTGATAAGAATTGTATAAAAACACAAAACTAAGTTTACCCAAAATTCCAAACATGTATCCCCTACTTGTAAATAGTATAACTTTTATCATATAAATTTGAATACCATCATATTATATACCATCGAAAAGCTTATCGAATTTCCTACGAAACACGTGTTTACACATTTTGGATTTGATAGAGTTTAATAGGTCAAAACTGAGGTACAAGCTTCTGTGTCCTTAAATTACAGAAAATATTTCCAGGTTTTGACCACGATATTGCACGGTTAATAACTCCTAATACATACATCGAGATACTATCATATTATATACCGTCGGAAAGCTTATCGAGTCCTCTACGTTTTCTCAGTAGACATAATTTAGTTTTAATGACATTTGCTAGATCAAAACTGTCGCGGAAAATACTACAATTTAAATTCCAGAATTTCGTTCCAGAATTGTTCATCCTTGTTGTACGGCCTGTAACTCATAATACATAAATCATAATACCATCATATTATATGTTTTCGGAAACGGCATCGAATTTCCTAGATAATTCGTTTAGACATATTTTTAATTTGAGTTCATTTACTAGATCGAAACTATCCCAGAAATTTACTATGCAGTTGGAATTTAAATTCAGCATACATGTAATTGTTCTAATCAAGTCCAGCTCTTCATATAAGTGTGTCATCTTCTCAAATATCTCCTGGAAATGTGATATAGACCTCTTATAAATAGCATAACAACCATCTCTCATGTTAATTTCCAAGAGGATTCATGAAAGAATTCAAAATTATGTAAGGAAATGACAAAAATTGGATTGTCTTCAAGTAGAGAACTTGCCTTTATGTTCTTGAATTTATGAGATGAAGTGGAAATGGAAGAAATATTTTTAGGTTGAGAAGGAGCCAAGATGTTGTACGGATGAGGAAGGGTGGAATGGGGAGGTGGTGAAAGTTACATATACATACATACATATATATCAAGTGTTTAATTTATTTACACTAGATATTTTTCTATTAACCAATCACAACTAGCTAACCATCCACCCTAATGAACTCATGAACGTTCACTTTGCTTCCAATTGAAGCTAAACTTTGAGTTGGTCAAATGGTATTTTGGTAATTAGTTAAGTAAATTTGATTAGGACTTTAATAATCCAAATTAGCACTATATTAAATTTAACCTTTTTTACACTAATTATAACTTAAACCAATGATGACTAAGCATGATGACAAGCTAGCACCTCAAATATAATAATAATAAAACTTGTATGCCAAAAAATTTATTATTATTATATTAAAATTTATCCAGTTCATAAATTATATTATTAAAATAATGAAAATTTTCTCGTAAAGATATTTTCTCGTAAAACTCGTATTTTCAAATAAATAATAATAATAATAATAAAATAAATTTTGAAAGCAACTATGACACTCTACCCTCCTTAGAAAAATTCCGTCCTCCGAATTCATATTATACTAATAGAGGTATATCAAAGCGTACTTTAAGTTTTAAAACAAACCTTAAGTGTCATATAGATAGGGATACCCGTGCCCATCCCCACGGGACCCCGTGTACCCAATGGGCTACACCCCTACGGACTGAGATATATATATATATATATATATATATATATATATATATATATATATATATATATATATATAGAGAGAGAGAGAGAGAGTCACGTGTACAAAATTCGACATCAAATGGAATTTAAATTGGTTTATGTGCAAAAACTTTGTAATAAACATGAGATAACACATGCATACTTCAGTAAACTTACTAGTCAAGTAGATCTTTTTTCTTTAGTGCCGTATGTTTCTTCTATTTTCTCAGCGACCTCTTATCTTATGAGCCTATATCATCCAGGTCAAAAGGTCGGCTCAGTATTGGCTTTGGACCCCCTCCGATGAGTATATTTTTTTTTTTTTTTTTTTTTGAGGGTGTCCACTTCTTAATGGTGCTTGCAGGCATGCCTCCAAGGGGGCTCGAACCCGCGCCACTGCGCCGGGGTGCTCCACCGTTCCCAACAGGACCTAAAATAATTGTATCCAAACTACCACCAAAACTACCGAACCAACCAATTCAAACCCTCCGATGAGCATAGGTTTCAGCAGTTTTGGTAGGTTTTAAGTAGGTTTGAATTGGTTGGTTCGGTAGTTTTGGTGGTAGTCTTCAATCCCAACCTGAAACTGCACAAACTAATTGTTTTAAGCCAAAACTTAAAATTCACTGTAGACATATATTTATCAACCATAAAACGATAGTAATGTGCTCCTTATTCATATCCTGTTACTCGCTTTAGTCGTTTCACCCGTTTAGAATAACTAGCTATAGATATAGGCATATGCCCTCCTTGCCTCTCTGAAAAATGACAAGTGGTCTCCCTCTTTGATTCACCATAACACAAAAGCCTTTGTCCCAAAAAATTTGGTGTGGCTATTTGAACCCTTTTATTCTATTCCATTTTGTTAAGGGCCACATTATGATAACAAATATCCTTCTTTAAAGCGTTGATCCAAGTTTGTTTAGGCCTGACCCTAGTATCTTATGTTCTGCTTTAACCAATATCTTATGGCTCCTCCTAACCGCTTGCATCCACTTGTCTACATTCTACATGTCCAACTACCAAAGAGGAGTTCCTCTCATCTTATCCTCGATAGGCGACACCGCCAACTTCCGACGGATACACTCATTCTTTATCCACTTTCCATCTATTTCATGTATCCATCTTTCATTCTCATTTCAGCTAAAGCTTTTCCCTAGATAAATTTTTAAATTGCCTAACACATCGATACATAAAGCATGGATCCCTAAGTTTTTCCATGATCACAATTTGTATTTGGGTTTCCCAGGCCCTGCATTAGTGGGAGCCTCGTGGCACTAGGATGCCCTTGTTTTACTGTTTGTATTTGATTTGCTCAATATCCAAGGAAATTGACTTGCTAGCCAAGCATTAGTAACTTCAATGAATCTTTCAGCTATTTTATTGGCATCATATACTCACTTATATAGGAATAAGCATATTGCATGAGGTCATAGAAATATCCAAGGTAATTGGTATAGTCTCATGATACACAACAAATTTTATTAGAAAGAGATAAGTGTCCTCCATATCATGGTGTTGTTCTTGATTCCAACTAAGATTTAAAAGTCCAATATATATTTCACATATATACAACTATTTCATATTTAAGATTTCAACAACTAGAATAGTTCTTTGCCATATATAAATGTTCAAGGATTCAACATTAAAAAAAATGTCCTTTCAACAACTCGAATAGTTCTTGTTTACCATGTTATCAAACCAAGTTTCTAAACTTGGTCCAAGTATAGGTATTACCGTATTGGCCCCTTTATGGTTTTTGGTTTTCATGATTTTGGCTTGCATGGGAGGAGCACCAGACTTTTAGGTTCCGGCACTTAAAATATATAAAAAATGCTATAGTTAGAAATTGTAATGTATTATTATGTAGCTTCATAATTTTGGTGAAATAATGGTCTTAATAACACAATTGTAGAAATATTAAAGTCCAAACTCGAGTATTTTAGTTGGACTCGTCCTTGGCAGAGGTCCCCATTGTGACAATGACAACCTACTCAACTGAAATTTGTGTGATCGGTATGTTTGTCTTTACTGCAGTTTCGGTTAAGGACTGGCTGGTATCATCCATTCCGGACGAAAGTTACTGATATTGAACAGTATTTACTTATGTAGGGCCATACTAGAATATATCGGACAAACGATTTTTGGGCATGGTTTTGATCAGTGCACCAAACCTGATATGGAACACCAAAACGTATCTGTTCCAAACTTTCAACCGAAATTTAAAACCTTATATTAAAATTTTGGTATGTTTTCAGTGTAATGGTATTGATAAGCATCTACAAAAACAATAAAGCCCTTATTCCCAAATTTGGGGTCATTTATTTAAATCCTTTCCTTCCATTCAGCTATGTTAAGGGCCATGCTATGTTGCACCGATACAGATACGGCAACATGACAACATTGGAAAAACAGGATTTTATATATATATATATATATATATATATATATATATATATATATATATATATATATATATATATTCTGAAAGAAAAAAACTACTGTGGTCGGCGTGGGAGACCTCACCACCTCTGTGTTTCCACCGGTCGCACGCTTGCTTGATGTTGCCGTATGTCCTCGTGATTGAAAGGGAGAGTAGAAGAGAGGAGAGCGGAGAAAGAAATTTAGGATTTGGGGAGGGGAGAAGAAAATCATAAACCCGACCCTTCTCATATCACTTGAGCTACGGTCGGGTTGGATTTCTACCCGTTACCAACCCGACTCGAAACTAAAGTTATTTTTCTTTTAAATCGGGTTAGATTTTTCTTCTTCCCCAAATTCAACCCCTTCTTCCTCCGATCAGCGGGATCAATGCAGCGTATCACTGACCAATGGTGGCGAGTCGGAGACCAAGAGCACTTGTCCTGTCAACCCAAAAAACAGGACTCATCTAACATATCCAAATAGTACTTCCGCTGAGAGAGAAGGAGACATCCATAGGCCCAGGTACAAATTTTTTTGCTCATCAACCACTGGAATCGACGGACACGTATAGACACAAATCCGCCCATGTCCCACACGATCCGTGTCGGTTTCAAATCCAATACAGATTCGTAGGGCATATTGCCTTGTCCTTGCTTCATAGGGGTCATGTGATCTCTAATATTAACAAAAAGCATATCCTTTCTTCCAGCCAATCCATCTCATACTCAATAGGCACCACCTCCAACGGCCCATGAATACACTCATTTCCTATCGTATCTTTCAATGTATTGCCCACTCATCCAACTAAACACTCTAATCTCAGCTACCGATCATTTTATGGACATGTTTATCAATTGCCCGGCACTCCGATCAATCTGGTTTATGGAACTACCATATTATTTTACTCTGACCTTTCCTCTAGAACATATGCAATATTGACACTTGGGTTCAACAAGGCCATATAACATGATCACCTTTGTTCAACTATTCCATTGGAGAAGAAAAATATATTCCAATACGTTCTTATATAATATAAGAACTCCATCTAAACAAAAAGTCCAAACATGGATTTAAACTTTAAAGTTTAAAGATCCAATGAAGCTATATAATATGTTCTTATAAGATGCAAAACCATATAATATGAGTCTAAGTAATTTTCTATAGCTTATAATTTATCAAAACTATAAATACATATTTATATTGTATGGTTGATTTCTCAAAAAAAATATACACAATAATTAATTCTGTTATGGAACATGCACTGTACAGTAGTATGCATGTCAGTATGTGTGTGTTGTACATATGTCCATATACACAAGCATGAACTTAATAGCATTTTTCATATATAAATACATAATTTTAGGTTTCAGCCATTTGTTTCATTCTGTATAATCTTTTTAGCAGCAAAGTTCTGTTACTTTAAGAATACTAGTCTACATGTGCGTGCTTTGCACGTATTTTAATTTGAATATCATAAGGTCAACTGTCGTCTTTCTGTCTTTTCCAGGTGACTATTCATGTGTGTGTGCTTTCTTTTTACAATGCCAAGATTTTCGAAGTACGAATTTTGTTCTTTTTTTTAATTTTCTATTGAGAATAATAACACATAGAAATTTATTATCATTGAAACATGAAGAGTTGTATGGAAAAAAAAGGAAACTTCATAACATGCAAACTTTATTACTTTGACTCTTAAATATAAATGACATGCAAGTTGACATAATAATATCATGTTTATAAATACTCAAGGGTATTTTAGGAATTCAAAAGTTTCACCACCAAGTTTTTCTATTATATAGTAGAATAGATATGAACATTATGTAAAAAGATGTATTCTTCTTGCCTCCAACCAGGGGCAGACCCAGTATAGGCCGAGGGGGAGCAGCCACTCCCCCTAAGCTTTGGAATACAGTGTGTATAGTCTTCAAGTGTAATATAACAAATGTCATTTTGCATTGGTATTAACCACCGAATGCTGGCTTAGTTGTTTAAGTGGCGAGCTTGACACAGGGGGGAGCATTATTTGGTTTTGGACCTAAAACTAACGGTTTGAAAAAAAAAATGGTTTGGTTCTGTTTTGAAAATACTAAAGTTTCTTATTCGGTTTTGGTTTTCGGTCCAAAACCGAAAAAGAATTATGAAATTATGTAAATATCGCCAATTCTATGTATATTTATGATAAAAATGTGTATATTTGTGTATACTTTGAAAACAACAATTTTATATATGTTTTTTCAAGCCTAACTTTAGCAATTTAACAAGAAGTCCAACCGATGTTGTATTAAGCGTGAGACGAGGCTGTCGTCCCGCTTAGTGGCGCTTAGTTAGCGCCTCACTTTTTTTTGCTCCTACATGTAAAATACTCTATATAGTATATACACATAAATTTTAATAATTTTTCATACAATCCTACTAGTATATGCATGAATAACAATAAAAATTATCAATCAAGCAAAGTAACAATATAAATACTTGAATCAAAATGCAAACTACAAACCACACAATGCATACATACTACATAGTCATCAAAATATCATCAAACATAAAAGTTCTCTAAAGTTACTACTTAAGTTTTCCAACTATCCAACTATGTAAATAACAAAAGATTCGTTTAGTTTACTAAAATATAAAATAAAATAAAAATCAAAAATCGTTAAGCGAGGTGCCTAAGGCGAGACGAGGCGAGGCGCTACTAAGCGACGCCTAAGAGCGCTTAAGCGATGATCGCTTTTCTGGGACAAAAATTCATTAAGCGAGGCGTCCTAATTCTAAATCTCGCTTAAGCGGCGCTTAACCGCCGCTTAAGCGCACTTTACCAACATAGAGTCCAACTTGGGTCCTACTTTGAAATACAACAACTATATGTATAAAATTTGTATTTTTTGATATAATTTAACCACAAGTCCAACTTTGGGCCCGGCCCATTAAACAATAAAAATAGCCCAACCAAGCAAACCGAATAAATCAGACCGATTATATCAATTCGGTTTGGCTCAGTTATGGCTTATTTCGCTTCGGTTTGGATTTTTAGAATTTTGGTTTATTCGGTTATGATTCATTTGGTTCGGTTGAAATGGAATAAATGGAATGCTTATCCCTTTTGATACGTAAGAGGACTTGACTCCTCATCCACATTATGATTGCTATGTAACTTTTTACTTTTCACAAATTATGTACAATGGCTCATTTAAGTTCACTAGCAAATTTTTTATAAATTATATATTTGCCCCTTAAATTTGCTAGACATTTATAGTTTTATCAACTAAAAATAATAAAAATAATAATGTTATCAACTACTTATACTGACATATATAGTTTTTTATATACACACTTATATATAGTGCCCCTTAAATTTGCTAAACATTAAGTTAATGTATTTTCGCTCCCCTGAAAGAAAAATATTTGTGCCCAACTCTGCCCACAACACAACTAAATGGTATTCTTACCACCATTAGCTCTTTATATCCTTATGTTCTGTCCTTGACCTATGTTACCCGGACTCTCCACTTTAAGAAAAATTATTCGTGTCGACCCGATAGGACATGGATATGGGTATGGAATCCGTATTCAATCCTCTATGGTGACAATCGGAAGACTGGTAGTGAAGTAAATAGTTTATTTTAATGTGTTAGACTGGTAGTAAAGTAGTAGGGGAGATGAAGGAACGGTCCCTTAGGGACTTATTCAACTAGTTTAGTAAAGTTTACTAGTAGTTTATAATTACAGGTTGTCTTTTTATGAAACCTTGCAAATTTAATTATATGATGTGTCTTTTTATGAAATTATGCAAATTTTATTATAAACTTAAATATACAAAACCATACAAACTTAATTACAACTGCATCTTTTATGAAATCATGCAAATTAATTAGAGGCCGTCTTTTATGAAACCGTGCAAATTTAATTACAAGTCTTTGTGAAGCCATAAAAATTTAGTTACATATTGTTTTTTTATGAAATCATGCAAATGTAACTACATGTCTTTTTATGAAATCATGTTCAAATATATTTATTTAATAGTCATATCCCCGTACCCCCGTACCCAAAATTTTGATCCTTTTAGCCGAGTTTGTGTGTCCTTCAATTATGAGTTTGAAGGACCCGTCTTTTTATGAAACTAGCCGTTCAAACAATTGTCCTGAAGCTAATTGGAAGTAGAACTTTCAAATCGAATATTCTTGAAAACTATAACTCGAGTACCTAACCACGTATCACAAGATAATAACATATAATCAAACAAAGCAAATACCAAACTCGCTAACCTTAAGAAGCTTTCGAATGATTGGAATTCGGTTAAAGTTACTGCAGTCCTGCTCCATAATGCTATGTAGCATTTGCAATCCTGGTCAAAACAGAATAGAACAAGAATTACCACTTATATTGGAAACGATTATATCCACCAAAACCTTTCGAGATTTTGTTTTCAAAATCGCATCAAGTACTTTTAATATAGGTCACAGTTATTTGATAAGCAAAGACTTTTAAAGGCCTTCTACTACATATCATATCTCACTTGAGCATTTAAGGGCAAAAAATTATCAGTTACTACAGGCAGACAGATTCTATGTACAAGTAACCTCAACTATGTGGCATTAATGCAATACGAGTAACTAACTTTACATACAGAATTATATGCTACTAACTATGTTACTATAAGTTGCAAAATAATAAATGCAACATCTTAAAATATAAGGGAATGCTTAGCACAGGAAGGTACTTACTTTTTGCTTGCTAATGCCTCCGTCTATATCTAGCAACTCATTCAGCTTTCCTTCAACTAGATAAGAGAGTGGGCATATAATATAAGACATTTTAACAATTTTATGAACCAATGTTTTTTCCTACTCTTTTCTCCAAACTCCAAAGTTAATACTTGATACATAGTTTTGACATTATTTATTGCAACCTTCGTTTAACAAGGACAGTAATTATTAATCAAGTGCCTTCACATAATCATTATGTCCATGTTCAAAACAAACATACTTGTACTGTATAAGGAAAGAATCATTCACAGACTTCTCTTTACATTTTTGTAGTTCTCATTCTGCCAAATGAGAATTGAAACTAAAGCATAAAATTAAAATTTGTTCCATTTTGCTTAAATGCTGTACTTCTTGATATGATCTATAATGTGAAAATTACTCTTGAATAGTATAATCCCAAAACCAACCTATGCCCAACATTCAGAAAGATCAGATGTGCTAGTGTCGAGGGTATCCGGAGTTCCAATAGGTACAGTATGTCTCAGTTGCTTGTTACAGATCCAAAAGTTTGAAATGGATCTGAGATGTAATTGATACTAGTAGTTTTCTTAGTTCCGTCACTGGAAGAAGAAAAAAAATGAAGCCTAACTAATGGCATTATAATTAATTATTATTTTTCTACCTAAAAGTTGCCTCCTATTTTAATAAATGAATAGTGATATCCAACATATATATAGATAGGGATTTCAATTAACTTAGGAAATTTTTATATTCCTGGCAAGATGAAAATAGATTTAGAGAATTAAATTTAGAACCACTGGTGTAGCAAACCCCCAGCAAAAGTAACCCCCAGGACACGTATAAGGTTAACTTTCGATTTATATAACAGGATAATTTGCTTAATCTACAAGAGAAGCTTTGAAAACAATCAGGGGTCGTTTGGTAAGCAGATTGCGATATTTCAGGGAATTTCATATTCTTGCAAATAATATTTGCGGACATCAAATTCCGAGGTAATTAGTTTTACTGTGTTTGGTATAACACATAGTATTATGTGTTTGGTATAACACATAGTATGTGTTTGGTATAACACATAGTATTCCTAGGAATATAGAATTCTTGTGTAATAAATTCTAGGAATATAATATATTTAGATTTTTTTCCCCTAAATTGCACATCTTACAAAAATTATATTATAAAAATCTAATCGAGTTGGGTAGAGTTTGGGTCTACTTGAGTCGTGTCAGGTTTTGGTTGGCTCAGGTTCGTGTTAGGTTTTGGTGGAGTCAGGTTAGGTTTGGGTCGAGTTGAGTCGGGACCTGATCTTGTTGTTGGGTCTGGGTCTGAGTCAAGCTCAGTATGTTTGGATCCGAGTTGGGCAAGTGATTTTTGGGTCTAGTTGGGTTTGAGTTTGTTCGGGTCAGGTTTTGGTCGAGTCAGGTCGGGTTCAGGTCCAAGTTGAGTTTAGGTCCATTTGTTAATCGGGGTAGTTTGGTGATTTCAAAAACTATGGGAATAGTATTAAACCCCCCCCCCCCCCCCCCCCCCTTACTTCCCATGGTGGGAATATGATATCCAAGGGAATACATTATTCCCAGGAATTGCTGATTGGGCTTATGCCAAACACACTAATGTGGATGGAATAATATATTCCCAAGAATCCCAACAGTATTAGTGCGTATCAAACGGCCCCTCATTTTTTATGCTTATTCAAATAGAAACCAGGGTAGCTATACATGCTAGTCTACTTTTAATTTGGACTTGAAGCATGCATTACTAAAACAGTCTACAAGTGAATAAACAAACACATGTAATCAAAAGGAAAAACATAAGATAAAGACATTGGATTACCCCCAAACAATGTTTCATGCAGAATAAACAAAGAACAAAACTGCTAGTATGAATTCTGAACATTACCTTTTTAATATCCCTGATTGCAAAAAGTCCTATACAAACTTCTCCATTTACCATCCACTGCACAGTAAAATTCAAGAAGAAAAGGGCTGAGATACTTTAAGTATGAGCTATCTAAATATATATATCCATATTATAGTAATTGAATGTACAAATCAGACACTGAACACATCTAGCATATGTGAAAATAAACATGCATATAATAGTAATAATCAGTAATTGACTTCAAATGACAAGAATTATAATTATGATATAGCATGAACAACCAAATTACATTAACGCAAATAAACCCTTCATTTCTCTTTTACTTCCAAGTTTTCTTTTACAAATACTTTGTATACAGCTTGTCCACATAACACTAAATGAGAATGGGGTTAGCTATTGCACATACCATGAGATCCAGAAAGCACAGTATTCTAAGACAATGAATCTTTTAGATCATCATCAACCTTGACAACTTAACCTTCATCTTCTTCTCTCCCATTCATAAAAAGGAAAGAACGGCCATCATGTACGAATGTAGGATAAAATGATAAATCTCAAAGTGATCCGATTAACAAACAGGATCTAACAGAACATGAACAAATTACTACACAAACCTCATATACTAACACCTCAAAACTATTAAACTAGGCTTTCAAAACTTTGGTAAATTGCAAGTGATCAAAGTGGTGCAAAGTTTTGCTGCAGTTGGAGAAGGGAGAATTGCCAAGATTCAGAAGAAACCAAGTATTAAACACTTTCAAGAATGGTGACATAAATTCATCTAAACCATCAAATCACTTCAAGATGTGCTTCCGGATACTCAATTCTGTCACATTCTCACTCATTCTTGTTTTCCTTTTTTTTTGATTTCATGTAACTAACATCTCGCCGTTAAGGCGCTATCTACACAAGTACACTAATTATGGGTAGTGCTCATTCAATACCGATGTCATCCTCGTCGTTGCCACCAAAATTATCAACATCATATTCTTCATCAGCAGCATCATTTATATTGACATTCACATTGTTAGCCTGCATATGTTGAAATTCACTGATAGCGTCTCTAGCTTCTGACATGAGTGCAGTCTTTGCAGCTTTAAGAACTATGCTTTTCAGCTCACCGTCATTCTTACCATCTTTAGCAACAACTGTACTTGCAGTCCTAGCAAATTTTCTCCTTGCTTCTCTGCAATGTAGCTGGTCGATGTATTTCTCATGCAATATGACATTCTTTATCTTCTTCAGGACTTCAGGGCTAGGGTGATTGGTTTGGGATGATGACTTGAACCTTGACATCTTCTTCTGATGAGAAGAGGATCCCCCACTGCACTTCTGGAGTAAACTAAGATGATTCGGTATACAAACAGGGGTTCCAGGTGATCTGGTTTCTGAAATATCTTCGACTATAGCACTTGGGGAAGTTTCAAGCACCGAAAAATAATCTGCCTCATGGCTTTGATCAGTGAGGCAATGCTTCTTCAGTAAATGCCTTACAGTCTTCTGTGCAACAAGAGTCTTCTTTCTGCTGCTTAGCCTTTTCGTCAATGGCACTGCAGGTTGACTAGATTTACTGCCTGACAAACTAAAACTGCCTATTGGAGACAGATTTGACCTGCAAGACCTTGAACGAGGTTGGGGTTGAGGTGGAGTTTCAAGACTGCCATTAACTCTATCGAAGCAATCCTGGGCAGACTTCCCCGGGACCTGCACACACATGAATACTTTATATAAGTGTAGATTCATTGCCTCACCCACAAAGAATAGGTCATCTTGGAACAGCACAATCATCATCATCCACGCCTTATCTCATGAGCATGTTGCACAGGCAAAATGGTGTCAGTATCCATGTCCATATTTGTGTAACATAGTAGCTACTTTTCTACCTATTTTAAAATGTTTGTATCCCTTATCCAAACCGTGTCATAATCCGTAGCCGTGTGACCATGTCCATATTCATGCAACATAACCCATGAGAATAGGATCGGCTATGAATCATTGGAAAGCTTTCATAAAATAATCGACAATGTTTTTATGACCTATATCGCCTATTTGTCAACCCTCTATGATATATTTGCATATTTGTCAACCCTCTATGATATGTTTTCCAAATTCCTAGCCAAGTTAGCTATAAGAATGAGAGGGCAATTAACTGAAACCTAGAAGGCTAGTTGATGGGTAGGTGGACCTGTCGTTTGGCTATGTAGTTTAACCTCGTGCAACCAAGGAACACACTCAAAGTTACCCTAGACTATAAAGAATCTTAGGTCCTGTTTGGGACCCAGTTTAGATGCCCAAAAACTGAGATTTTGAGGTCATAACTCGGTTTTAATTTGTGTCAACATTGTTTGGGATTTGGTTTTAGTTTGGTTTTGCAAAAACCAAACCAAGATTTGTCTTGTTTTGGAAACGGAAGAAAAAGCTCTGCTAACCAAATCAGACTGCAATCTAATATATTTAAGACAAAATAAACCCTGCTCTTTTCTTAATTTTTCTTTAATATTTATATGTACAAATTTAATTTAAGTTATTTTAACTTCTAAATTATATATTAGATTGAATTAAAACAATAGTTACACCAACATTTTGGATTTGATTAGATTTTAATTATAGATTGGACTGGGATCATAAATTCAAATATAATTAAGATCATATTATATTTAAGATTTGGAAGATCATATTTGAATGAAATTTTTAGATAATTTAGAGATGGAATACATTTAAGCATATGTCATTTGATAATCTCTACATACAAAACATTGTTTTTATTATACATACCCAAACACTTCTCAGCTTACAAAACAAAATCCAAAACCCGAAAGTTCTACATACAAAACATTGTTTTTATAATACATACCAAAAACTTGGCTTACAAAACCAAATCTCAAACTCACAAATTTCATTTATGTTGGTTTTGTTTATCAAACCATTGCTTAACAAAACTTTCCGAAACTAAATCCCAAATGGGCCCTTAGACAAAGCAGTAAGACAATTTGGTACAGTGAATTTCATCCCTCTCTGACACTTAAGACAGAGTGAAAAGGAACAGCATTCCCAATTCTTAACAACACAACAGAATGGTAACTTGATAAAAGGCTGAGGGTATTGCTATTGCTTCTAGCCAAGTGCTTCTCCAGAAGAACATATTTAAAAGAAACCTCTTTGAAAAAGGTTTTTCTTTTATCTAATGCGTCAAGATGTTTTGTAATAATAACACTTCTGAATAGAAAAAGATGCTTCGAAAATGACAATAGGAAGTAGTTTCTCTTCACCATACAAATGAAATAGCATTATGAAGTTTTCAAATTTATGCACATAAAGAAAAAGAAAAGAAAAAACTCTGAACTCATTATTTATGACTCAATTATACCAAATAAAACCAGTACATGTTGGAACTAAATAAGCATAAAGTAGAACAACATAAGAACAAGACTACAAGAGCAAAGCATTTGTCACCAATTTCGGCCAAATTTATATTTTTCAATCAAATTCTATCGAGATAATTCTCTTCTAGAAATAACAACTATCACATCCTTCTCTACTGTTGTTCTTCGTCTATATTGTACGAATACAATACGACAATGATATGGTAGAAAACTATACTGGATCATTAAGATTTTCATTGCGTGGTTTGAGTACATATATCTAGAGAAGAACCTTCCTCATACAAGTCTATCCATTGTGAGATTACAGGAACTAATACATAGACTCGGTAACTCAAACTATCCCCAGCTTATTACATGAAATAAAAATAAAAATAACTAATAAAGGAACATACCGGACATATCGGGAGATATGACATCATGGCCTACAAGCAATCATCGGTATTGATACCCCTCAATAAACGGTATACTACCAGCAAGGACTACTTCATTTTCATACGCAATTGGTTTAGCCCACTTTGAAGCTCGTAGCAATTCTCAAAAAAGAATTTCAGTCACACCAGATGCAAGAAAAGGCTCTCCCGCCAACAGGAAGGATAGTACCTTAGAAGTCAGAAACTCATAGAAGGTCAACGAATCTCAGTAAAAACCTCGATTCTGCGGTTCTTACTTGGGAGCTCACTTCCCCGATGAGGGGAGCTCGTTTCTCCGACGACAGGAGCGCGTTTCTCCGACGACACGAACGCTTCCCATAATATGACCATAATTTTAAAAGACATACATTTTCGGAAGAAAGTTGCATGATTTTAATACACGTTTATCAAAGTATCAAGAAACTAAAGATTATTTACCTTGACATCATGAAAAATTAACATGCGAATGATCTTTCTGTAACTTTGAACTGAACTATATAAATTCTAATAAACATTAAGATATTTATAAGTTTTGATAACAATAATTAACTAAATTAATTTTTTATTAGCGCATGCTTCCAACTTTAGACTCTTTTAAGTAGTCGTTTTCCCCCATCTCGCCCCCGCTTCTGGCTTCTAAGGAGGATACAAGCACTCGCAATACTCCAGTCTCTCCAGTTGAGTTGCAAGAACACGTGCCAAGGGACTATGTTACAATCTTAGAAACCAGAAGCGGAAGCGGAGACGGAATCGGGAGCGGGGGAACGGAACTACTTAGAAGAGTCTAAAGTTGGGAGCGTACGCTAATAAAAATTTATGTTTATTAGTTATTGTTATCAAAACTTATAAATATCTTAATATTTGTTAGAATTTATAAGTCTAGTTCAAACTTATAGAGAGATCATTCGCATGTTGATATTTTATGATGTCAAGATAAATAATCTTTAGTTTATTGGTACTTTGATAAATGTGTATTAAAAATCTTCTAACTTTTTTACAAAATTTATGTTATCTTTTAAAATTATGGTTATATTATTGGAAACGCTAATGTCGTCGAGAAACGTGCTCCCGTCGCCGGAGAAACGAGCTCCCGTCATCAGGGAAGCGAGCTCCCAAGTAAGAACCGCCAAATCGAGGTTGTTACTTAGATTCGTTGACCTTCTAGGAGTTCCTGGCTTCTAAGGTACTACAATTGCCACAAGAAGTTTGTTCGCGTGCATAGACGCAATAAATTATTCCTGATTGAAGCTTGTTTTGACGAAGAAGACAGAGATGTTATCATGGAAGAAGTGTTTTACAAACGAGATCAACAAGGTACACAAAATTTCTTTACATGGTATGTCTGCCACACAAGCACCAGAAACAATGCGGGTGAAAGGAGGCATTGGAAAGCTTTCAATTATTGCCCTTGTGGGCTCGGGAAGCACTGATAATTTTATAATGATGTTAATTGTCAGAAAGGTGGTGCTACAACCTGGAGGTGGACAATTTGAAGTTGTGGTGTCTTCAGGTGAAAGGTCATCAAAATACATCCTATATACCTGTCTAAAGTGGTCAGAGTTATCGCTCGAAAGCTTTTTCATCCTCTCATACCCACCGAGATCAGGCACTCTACAAATTATTCGAGAGATGATTTTTTTCACATTCTTGTTCATAATATTTCACCACAGGAGCGGCTGCCAACATAAGTACTTTCACTTGCTCCCAAAACGTGTTCATCCTCTTTAGATTCAAGCACAGCCTTTGTTAGGTAATTTTGTATTCATTCATCCATAACTAAAAGATACACGGTGCAACATATGAATGAAAGCACATAACGTATCTCCTATAATATATTAGCTGCCGAAAATTCTACAACACATCCCCTATAATGGAGGGTCCGAACCTACATAACATATATATATATATATATATATATATATATATATATATATATATATATATATATATATATATATATATATCCAAATGCATCCTCAACGTCAACACATAATGGAAAAATCAGCAAACCATCATAGACATCAAAGTATCATCATCAAACATAATTAGGAAATAAATATTAAAGTATCAAAGTCATCAAGTATGATAATCACCAAATCATCATAGACATCAAAGTATCATCATCAAACATCAAAGAAAGCATAAAAGTACCAAAAAAGATGCATTGAAGCATCTACAAAAATGTATTAACCAAAGTCATTAAAGAATTACTCTATATAAAAAAGATTTTTGAGTGTTTACAAACATAAACAACAAAAATATGGCCCATAATATTCCTTAATTTCTCAGTTCCTATCACCAAAACCATCATCAAAATCCCCCCAAAATCCCAATATAAAATCTACAACACCAATCATTCACATTGGAGATCATGATCATAATGTAAACAATATAGCAAAAAATAGTGGAAAATTGGAGGAGGAGAAGGAAAAAAAATCAAGTCTTCAAGTTTTGGAGTAGGCAAAACTAAACCTTAATAAATTTAAATGGGGGAGAGTCAATGGAGGGAAATATATAGGGAAGAGGAAAAAAAATGTGTAGATCCGTTACATTTACCTAAGTAACCTATAGTAGTATAGTGTATAAAATTGTACATAATTTATATATATTACATCCATTTATATAATATTACACCATATATAACCTATAGTGTATAAAATTTGTATGGTGTAATATTATATAAAACTATGAGGATCCATAGTATATAAAATTCAAAGGGTAGTATCAAAAATATGAGAATCCACAATTTAGTAAGCATATAAGATTACATCCATTTATATAATATTACACCATATATAACCTATAGTGTATAAAATTATTTTATACCAGTGTAGTGTGAGAATTCACAGTTTGGGACTAATGTCGAATATAGAGGCACTACTTTCACAGAAGCAACCTGGGTCCTGACGTGTCAAGATGCATAACAAATAAAGACAGCAAGATAGAACTGTTGTACATAGCCAAAACCCAGACGCACAGGGAAAGGGGTCCAGGGGGGAAGCCCTTCCCTCCTGGGCTGCTAAAGTATAGGGCAAAAATGAGCTATAAGCTCAGTTTTGACCGAGATAGAAAAATGTTTTAAATCGATTATAGATCGATTTAAGGCATATGAGGTCGTTTTAACGACTGTGTCTGGGCTTGCACATGCTCACGCATGGTATATGTCGCGGGCGAGCGCATGTACCCGTAAGGGCAAGCGCGATCGTGTTCTTAACCCGGGCGCGTATGCGCACATGAATATAAACGGCGTGCACCCGCGCGAGCAGGCAAGCGCAGACGCACGTTCTTTACCCGGCCGCATAAGCACACACGTTCTTTAACCGCGCACAGTGCCTAAGTTATATTAAAAATGCATGAACATAAATTACTTAACATACGTGATTGACTAAACGTCAATAAGATATGAAAAAAAGGACCAAACACATCTAACAAGAAGTAGGCCATGGAAATCAAAACATACGAGAATGCTGGAAAATGGATGAACTTATGTTATACCAAAACAATTGAAATGGCAAGGAATAACTAGAGAAAGCAAATATGCATATTAGTCAGAGATGGTGTATGTGTTAAATTGAACACTGAATAGCGAAAGTCAATAGCAGTTACATATATTTACATATATAAACAGTGCATATTCTTTTAGCAAATAAGCATGCCCTCACTCTTGAATTCTGAAATCAGGCAAGTTTTGTCTGATTTTGGTTGGAAAAAAAAAATTCTATAAGCCTCCAAATCAAGCTCAAATCAGCCCAAATTGAAACCAACTTGAAGTCCATGTGATTTCTTACTACACAATTTTTTCTTGATTTGAAAATTGTCGTTTCTTACTACACCCAATTTCAAAAGATTTCGGGAATTCACAAATTCGTGAATCAAGATTTCAGTTTGGCTACACCTAATTTTCGTCGATTTCAGAATCACAAAATTTGTCTACACCTGATTATCAGGATGAAATCAAGCTACACGACTGTTAGATTAGATAAGATTTGATTAATAACATAACTTAAAATCTAACCTAATTTAATTTGCAACTTCAAGTTTAATCTAATCCATAATTTAAATCTAATCTAACTTAATCTATAGTCTAAAATGAAACAAAATTTGAAATTTTATGTTATCTACTTTGTAATTAGAATATAATGTAATCAAATTCAGAACATAGATTATAGTCCAATATAATTGAATTAGTAATTTAATTCTAATCAATTTAAAATTAATCTTACTTATCTAACTAAACTTTTATCTAGGTTATATTTTAAATCATTAGATTATATAGATAGGACTTTACTCTTATTTTGAATTATACTGATATTTAAAATCTAATCTAATTTAGACTTGATCTTATAAAATTATTTCTACCTTTTAGAATACTTTTTAATTATTATTTTCCTTTCAAAAAAAAAAACCGATACTACAATCGGAAACCTCATTCTGCCAAAACCGTCACCAGTCCCGGTATCAATATTTCGAACCTCGTATGACACGAAAGGTATGACAGTTTATCGCAGCATGTGATGTTTGCCAGCGCCACAAAAATGAACAACTTTCTCCTGCAGGATTGCTCCAGCCATTGCCTATTCCATGCCAGGTATGGAAGGACATCTCTATGGACTTCATTGATGGGCTGCCTATGTCTAAAGGAAAGACTACTATTGTTGTAGTTGTTGATATATCTAGTATGCACATTTTATTCCATTATCACACCTGCGATCGAGATCCATCATTTACTAGTCTATTTTGGTCGTAATTATTCAAGTTGAATGACACTGATTTCAATTACAGTTCATGATATCATCTTCAAACCGACAATCAAAGGGAGGTGGTAAATCACACACTGGAGATGTACTTTTGATGCTTCACAAGTTTACAAACTAAGAAGTAGATCGATTGGTTAGCTTGGCAGAGTATTGCTACAATACAAGCTGGCATTCAGTGATAAGAAAGAGGCCTTTTGAAGTGGTACATGGTAGAACCCCACCAACCTTATTGTCATACATTCCAGGTATGGCCAAGGTTGAAGCCGTGGAAAGGCAACTAATTGATCAGGACACGGTTATCAAAGAACTACATAAGACACTTAAGGAAGCCCAATCACGCATGAAGAAGGTCATATAGGCAAGCTACAATATCACTGAGGGGGAAAAAATATAAAGTTGTCTGCGAATTTTTTGGGCCATTCAAGGTGCTAAAAGAATTGGGGCTGTAGCTTATAAGTTGGAATTGCCAAAGGAGTCGACAACTCATCCGGTATTCCATGTTTCATTGCTAAAGAAAAAGATTGGGGGGAAATTATAGTACAAAGAGCTTCCTATGGTGCGAGAAGAAGATCAGACTCTTCATCCCAAAGCCCAAGCTATTTTGGATCGTCGGGTTTACAACAAGAGATCCTTATTCACTGGCAAGGATTATCATTTGCCATGGCAACTTGGGAAGATATGGCAGCAATGATGAAGCAATTTCCAGGTTATATCCTTGAGGACAAGGCTGTTTTCTAAGGGGAAGGGGGTTGTTACATATGCTGAGTTATTTAGTTCTTTTGCTTCATTATTAATTCTTTTTTGCAAATAATATTATTGTCATGTGCTTATCACTTGCAGCTAGTTGTGAGAAGTCCTGGTCTGTAGGAATAGTAGTAGATAGACACAAGGTACTTCAGTAACTATTCTTTTGGTATTCTGTTGTAGTTCAGTACCTATTTTAAGTTGTTGAGGATCATCAGGAAAGATACCAATTATCACTTATCTAGTAACACTTGGTTATACTTAGAGGTATTGGTTCCTCAAGTAACCTATGTATCCTTACCTTCTCTAATTGTCTTTGTTTCACCATAGCCTCCAGCAAAACAAAGAAGCGGCACAGCCAGTATGTACCGGTGGGCTAAGGGGGAGAATGGAGACACTCGTCCTCCTGTCGCTTGGATATCGTCTAGGCAAAGCTAAGACAGATGAGATAAGCCCTAGGCTAAGATAGATTTTAGACAAGGCCTGGGTAAGAACCTTAGGATGGGTCGCCTGGGACATATAGTCCATGCCCTACGTGACACAGACTTGTCTCAAGGGACCAAGGTGTTGCTAGGAGTCCATTAGTAGAAGTTTTTCAGGGTTGGACTCCGAAAGTCCCGTGGTTTTTCCTACAAGGATTTTTTACGTCCAAATTGTCGTGCTTGCGTTTGGCTTTTGTGTGATTTTGTCATTTGCGGTTTTCTGCGTCTTTCTTCGGTTCTCTCGCAGTCTCTTTGGTTTGGGGAAGCGGTTTCCGTATTTCGTTGGCCAACAATATTATGTGTCGTGATTCGACAACATGCCTAAAACTAACAAATAATGATTTAACATAACAAGTAACTAATAATATAACTATAAGAGTCTAGGAAAATATGTACAAATAAAAAGCCAGTTATCTATGTATAATAAAAGCATTAAAGTCAGGGTTTTACTTGTTACAGGCATGTAATAAAAATTGTTAAAATAAGATTTATTACTTGAAGAAGGTGGTGGTGCCTGGTGGCACGTGAATGGGTGATGGGAAGTTATAGACAACCAAACACATCGACAACAAGGAAAAAGCAAGGTTCACAGTATCGGTATCGGAATCGGTATCGGACCATTCCTATGAGTATCGGTATCGGCGATATCGGTAGTATCGGCGGTTTCGGATCGGAGTATCGGATTTTTTGGTATCGGAAAACAAATAATTATTAATAAATTAATAACATTTAAAACATATATTTTATACATTTAGGCATAATTTTAAGTATTTCCAGTGTTATTTCTTAGTAGTTTTGAAAATAAATGAAATAGTAGTCACCCTTTCCGATTGGTTTATATACAATAGATCAATTTTCTTCTTTTACATGCCTTTACAACCTTATTATGCTTCAAACCCTTGTTGATTTGCCTTTTTCGTTCAATTCTCTTTGCTGAATTGATCGGAAAAGAGACCCCCAAATGTCGGTATCGGTCAGTATCGGGTATCGGTCGGTATCGGATCGGGACACGCCAAAACATATCGGTATCGGCCGTATTGGATCGGTATCGGCCGATACTTTAACTATGGGAAAAAGTAGGATGTCGGTCAACATATCAGGTTCAGCCCAATATATCGGCCAACATGCCGAAATGACTTGAATTGGGAACGATGTCATTTGCTAAAGGGAACTGATTCTACAAGAATGATTTCCAGTAGTTAATACAAGGTGGAGGGGATGTGTGCCTTTGGTTACAGATTCCACAGTTATCAATTTATCATGTTCTTGTGGTGCATCTCTTATAGGAGGTACCTTGCGTAACGTAAAACTTTTCGCCCCACAAATATCAGTCCTTAAGTAGAAGGATATTGTTAAAAAGTTACACCTTTCGCAACACTTGTGGCCTTCGAAATAAGTTTTACTTGTGATTAGTTACTTGCAGGGTTGTCCCATAGTAACAATAACAAGAGTTAGATCCTTCATGCTCTTGAGTCTGCTCCTAGAAGTAACTAGCAATACATCCTGGTTACCAACCAAAATAATTAGCATCAACCAAACAAAACCTAAATATCCAGTTCACGGAAAAATAATTCTTAATCTAAGGTAAGATGAATTATCAAAGATGAGAGACCTACATTATCAAATGTGTTCTAGATATATAAGCATGAATGATAAGTCCAATGTCGATCCAACCTAGAAATTGATTTAAAGGCATTATAGGGGTGAGTGATCAATACCATCTTGGAAACCTTCTTCCAAAAATGCGGCGATGGCTTTGCCACTAAGTAAGCCCTGTTCAATGCCGCTTCTTGCTCCTTTGTCCACCCATCAAAGCCCACACATTTCTCTACCTCCTCCTCCTCCTCATTGCTCCTAGTGTTTTCTTTGCAAATCTTCTCTACGTTCATCCTTTTCATCTTCTTGTTCTTCGTCTGTGCACTTTCGGAATTCAGCTTCCAATCTCTCCTAACCCTTTTCATCAGAGTATTACCCTTCCCTTTATGCGACCCACCAGCTCCCATCACCTCCTCCTCCTCCTCCTCTTTTTGTGGTTGCTTCCGGTTGTCTTTCACCTCTCTCGTGCCGTCCTCCTTCTCGTCACTCACGCGGCGGCCTCTGACACCGTCCTTGGCAGAACCCATCAGCCTAATGGACCTCCGCCTTGGCTGCAGGCAGTCCCTTCCGGCATTAGACCCCTTTGGGCCGCCAATGCCAGCATTAGCCCCTTTGGACGCACCCGCAGCAGATGCATCGGAAGCCAGCAGCCTCGGCGACCGCCTCTTCGTCTTGGACTTCTCTTTGGTTTCCTCAACTTTCCCTAGCCGGATTCCGCTAGATCCGTTGCGGCTGAGGCGGCGGAGGAGGAGAAGATGCTAGGAGCCAGCCTCGGTGGTGACGGACTGGCGAACCCTCGCTCGTTCTGGCATTTCGTCGAACACTCGCGCTGGCGTTGGCGTTGGCGTTGGTGGGTTTTGTTGTTGGAAATTGGGGGAGATTGGAGGAGATGGGTTTTACTTTTACCAGTAATAGTAACAGTAGCGGTTTCTTCTTCTTGGTCGTTCTTCTCCTTCAGCAACCGTAGGGATCTTCGAATAGGAAGAGGGCTTTGATTAGAACATCGGCGCTCTCTCTTCTTCTTACGCCACTTTCCTTCGCCATTGCCGCCTTCATTTTTCAATTTTGAGGGGGAAAAGGAAAATAAGCAGATTTTACTTTTGGGAAGAAGAGAATGAGATTCTCTCTCCAGAATAGGTATTTCAAGAACATAAGGGTCCGTTTGGTAAATCGTATTTGGAGGTGGGATTTGGATTTTTATGGATTTGGAGACAAATCCATAGAATCCTATGTTTGGTTGGAGATGGATTTGGATATGGAAAGTATGATAAAATCCAAAACTTGGATTTGGTTGGATTTTGGAGGAAAAAAATAATTATTCTTTAATAATTTCGTTAAAATATTTATTATTTAATAATTTTGTTAAAAATTAGTAAATTAAAAATTAGTTAATCTTTAATAATTTCGTTATAATCATAATTAATAATTTATTAGTATTATTATAATATTAATTAATAATATTTTATTATTTAGTTAATAATCATAATTTACTAGTATTATTATAATATTAATTAATAATTTATTAGTACTATTATAATATTAATTAATAATCATATCCTATGTTTAGTATTATTAATTAACAAATTGGTTAATTAGTTAATTAGTTAATTTTGTTATAATCATTAATTATAATATTAATTAATAATTTATTAATAACTATTTTATTATAATCTTAATTAATAATTTTAATCGCAATTAGAATCATATTTTATAATAATTTAATTAGTAATTTACTAATCATAATAATATTACTATTTTTAAAATATTTAATTTATAGTTAATTAATCGTTAATTATTAATTATTAATTATAATTATTAATTATTAATTATTATTTTTTTACTTAATTATTAATTATTAATTTATAATCGTTAATATTAATTATTACTTAATTATTTAATTATTACTTAATTTATAATTACTTAATTTATAATCGTTAATTAATAATCGTTAATTATTAATCGTTAATTTTAATTATTAATTATAATTACTTAATTTATAATCGTTAATTATTAAATATTACTTAATTATTTATTACCTAATATAATTACTTAATTATTAATTATTAATTATTAATTATAATTATTATTAATTTATAATCGTTAATTATTATATTTATAATCGTAATATTAATTCGTCAATTATTAATTACTAATCGTTAATTATTAATTTTATAAATAATAATAACTATAATTAATCATAATTAATTAATAGTTTAATTATTGATCATGACTATAATTTAATTATTAATCATTAAACCAAATCCTATGTTTGGTTGGAGTTGGATTTGGAGTTGGATTTGAATAGTAAAATCCATGATTTGGATTTGGAGGATTTCCAAATCCAAATCCAAATAGTAAAATCCGGTTACCAAACAAGCCCAAATGGGACATGTGGCCTTCGTATAGGTAATTCTAGGCATTTCACATTTTACTCTAGCAGTTATGATAAAATTAGAATATTACGGTCAACGAAGTTGGCCTCCTTAACCATAGGACTGTCCCGAAGTAAAATATGGAGTATCTTTATAATTTACCTCCATATATGTTGTTGAAGTGGGACATCTGGCTATATGATATTATTTAATTTGGTAATTATATCACTTACATTGTTAGTCATCCAAATATTGAAAATAATCTACCGTACACTTGCGGGAGAAAAAAAAATACTATATCCAAATACATTTTTAAAAGGCTTTTTTTAAGGACACATCCATTTTTATTTAAGACTAGAGCTGAACATGTACGGAGAGAGAGTGAAATATTTTTAAAAGTCTAGGAATATTTTTAAAAAATACTATATCCACATACATTTTTATTTAAGAGTCTAGGAACATTTTTAAAAGGCTTTTTCTAAGTACACTCTGAAGCTATGGAAGCACTACCTGTATGGAGAGAGAGTGGAAATATTTACGGACCACAAAAGTCTGAAATATGTTTTCACTCAGAAGGAGCTGAACATGAGACAAAGACGATGGCTGGAGCTGATGAAGGATTTTGATATCAACCTGCAGTATCATCCGGGTAAGGCTAATGTTGTTGCAGATGCACTTAGTCGATACCCGATGGCAATGTTCTTGACCAAGGAGCGCCATTTGCTGGAGGACATGGAGAAGCTTGGATTGGAAATTGTACTGCCCGAGGAGGATGAAGAAACTTGGAAGAGAAGCCATCGTACCAGGAGCTGAATCATCATTGATGAAGTTGCAAGTGCGTTCGAGTCTTATGGATAGGATCAAGGAGACACAATTCCAAGACGAGACGCTTTGCAAACTTAGAGACCAAGTGTTGGCAGGAACACTTGAAGGATTCTCAATCGCCAACGACGGAGCATTGAAGAAAGGTACGAGGCTTTGCGTACCAACTGGCGAACTGAGGAACGAGCTGATGCAAGAAGCGCACCAGTCGCAGTATTCCATACACCCAGGAGCCAACAAAATGTACCGGGATATGCGAACTATAGTATGGTGGTACGGAATGAAGAAGGATGTATCCAGGTATGTGGCAAGATGTTTAATTTGTCAGCAAGTTAAAGCTAGCAGACAAAGACCAGCAGGACTATTGCAGCCGCTTGACATTCCGGAGTGGAAATGGGAGCACATAACGAGGGATTTTGTATCGGGACTGCCTCGATCCCAAGGAGGGAAGGATGCCATTTGGGTTATCGTGGACCGACTGACGAAGTCAGCTCACTTTATCCCCTTCAAGGTTGGTTTATCCACTGAGAAGGTGGCAGCACTGTACATGCGGCACATCTACCGGATTCATGGAGTTCCGGTAAGTATCGTATCTGACAGAGATACTAGATTTACCTCTCACTTTTGGAATAGTTTGCATGACAGCTTGGGAACCCAATTGAAGTTCAGCACCGCCTACCACCCTCAAACTGACGGGCAATCGGAGAGAACCATCCAGACGCTAGAAGATATGCTGAGATCCTGCGTCCTGGAATTTGGAGGGTCTTGGGAAGACCATTTGCACTTGGTAGAGTTCTCTTACAATAACAGCTATCAAGCTAGCATCGGGATGACACCGTTCGAGGCACTCTATGGACGTCGTTGCCGCACTCCACTTGCCTGGGACGACGTCGGAGAACGAGTGTTGCTTGGACCTGAGATGGTGACCGAAGCAGCAGAGAAGGTGAGAATGATCAGAGACAAGCTCAGGATTGCCCAGGACAGACAGAAGCATTGGACCGATTGCAGCAGACGGCCTTTGGAGTTTGAAGAAGGCGACAGTGTGTTTGTGAAGATCTCGCCTACCAGAGGAACAATCCGTTTCGGCAGAGCAGGAAAGTTAAGCCCCAGGTACATTGGTCCATTTGAAGTACTTAGCATGATTGGAGAAGTGGCTTATCGGGTAGCTCTACCCCCAAGTCTCGAAGGCGTCCACAACGTCTTCCACGTCTCGCAGCTGAGACGCTACATCCCGGACCCGAGCCATATATTGGACCATTCAGAGCTGGAGATTGGACCCAGCCTCACAGTGCCAGAGAAGCCAGTGGCGATATTGGACCGATGCGAGAAAGAACCAGGAACACCGTGACGCCAATAGTCAGAGTGATGTGGCGGCACAACTCACCAGGCGAGTCGACCTGGGAGCGAGAAGACCAGATGCGGGAGCAGTACCCGTACCTGTTTGAGACTTAAGGTAATCCCAAACCTTGCTTTTAAATTTCGAGGACGAAATTTTCTAAGGAGGGAAGATTGTGAAACCCATTTTCTGTGAATTAATTAATTAGTATTTCTATTATTATTATTACTATTATTATAATTTTTGAGTGTTAAAAATTATTTCAAAATTTATTTAACATGGATTTTTGAGTTCAAACCCAGACCCGAGCCTGAGCCCGAACCCAATCTCATTTATTTCTAATCCGTTTTGGTTAATGATTATAAAAAAAATATAATAATAATATTTTGGAGAGCTGGTCCCGAAGGACCAGCACACATATACACGTTCAACCCACCTAATTCTCTCTCCCTTTCTCCTCTTCTCCACTCATTCACTCTTTCCCCCACGTTCAGGAGAAGACCCTTTCTTCTCTTTCTTCTTAAAAGCTCAAACTTCTCAGAGGAATCCCTCACAACCCCCATCCCTCTTCCTCACAATTTTTCTTCTCCCGCACAACTCCCTCCCCGCACTCACGCCCGCGCCCCCACTCGGCCGAAGCCCCTCCGGCCCGACGTCGAGCTCTCTCCGCCCAACCGTGGACCCGCACGGCGCCCTCCCCGGCGCAACTCCCGCCGACGGCCGCCCATCGCCGCCTCCTGCGTGCGCTCGACCACGCCGCGCCCAGCCGGCCTCCCCGCGCCCCTTCGCGCCCTTCGCGCCCCTGGCCCGCTGCCCTCCAGCCGAGCCCCCCTTTCCTCGCGCGTCCGCGCCCGACCCTCTGGCCGCTGCCCCGGGCGACCCTCGCCGGATCCCACGCCGCGCCCGGCCACCCCGCTGACCTAGGCGTCGTGCCCTAGCTCCGGCGTCCTTTCCCCGACGCCTCCAGCGTCTTTTGTCGGCGTTCTTCGTCGACGCAGCCCTGTGCATCGTTCCCAGCGCTGTCCCAGCGCCCCGACGCGTCTCAGACTCCGAACCAGCGCTGTTTCGGGATTATTTTGCTGTCCGGATCTCCATTTCTTTCTATATTTTTCATCTGAGAGCTCTAGCCGAGCAACCTGAGGTATAACCCCTGTCCCGTCCATTTTTTCTAGTCTATGATGAGAAATGGTCCCGATTCCCTTTGGAATTCGGTTTTAGCGACGTCGTATTTTTCCGAACCTTCGGAAAGGTTCTGTGGATTATTTTGGATTTCGAATATTTCGGGAATTGGTTTTTGTATGTTTTGGCTTTCCGGATTTTTTCGGTAGCGTTCTGTGAGCTTTTGGTTGGAATCGGATTCCGAAAATTATTCGGGTCGTTCCGATTATTCTGTGGATTGGTTGTGGATCTTTATATATATACATATTTTGGGGATTCCCTGGTTTGGGATTTGCAGGAAAGTATCGGCGCTATTTCCCAGTTTTTGGGTTGACCAAAAACAGAGGAGATGCTGCCGGATTTTTCCGTAAATTATAGATTATTTTAAAAATGAATTTAAAATGGATTTCGGAATTTTATTTGATATTTGGTTTGGGTGACGACCGTATCGGTCAATGGACCCGGCTAAGTGCAAACGAAACCGGCTTCGCCCGGACGTTGAGGCATTAGCCCAGTTGAGGATTGGACCATATCTGAGACTCTATATTTATCTTTATTTTTACTATTTAATTCTGTTTATATTTTTATTCATATTTAAAGTTTAGGACTAACGGCAGTTTTGTCTTATTTCAATTTATGTAAATAAATTGTAATGGGCATAAGCCCAGCTGGCTGTGGTCTGTAACTGTATTTGGTAGCTTAGATTTTTGTTATTTCTGGTTTTGCGAGTTTTTGTATTAAACGAGTAAAATTGAATAAAAGTATTTTCGTATAAAAATAATTAAGATTTTCTCACCTAAAATCTATCAGTTTTTATTTAATTAAAAATCATGTATTTCTCACTAAATAAGAAAATTAGCTTTATATTTATAAACTATGAAAATACCAAGTTTTAATAATTAATCTGGTATCGACGAAGTTTTCCGAATTCAAAAGTTTAAAACGATCTTTTTCCCTTGTACTAAATCAACGCACAAATAATCGTGTTTTCGTGTTTTGTTAATTAAAAGAATTAAAATTGGATTAGGACACAAATAGAGATTTCAACTAGCGTAGCTAGATTGGTAAACCTGGAATCTGAGTCAATTTTCGAATGTAGGAATTCGAGGACGATTCTGATTTCCTGACTCGAAGTCTTCTACCTCTCCAGTCAAATCCTTTGAGGCAAGTATAGTTTGTGTTAGTTTACAGTTATTTAATTAATCGCTTTACTGCAAGTTTAAACCACGATGCAAACACGAAACTCTCTCTGAGAGCACTGTAACTACTGGGGACTGGGGGAATAGTGTAATGAGTATGACCATACTGTAACAAATCCCCTATCCTTTACTGTAACAAACCCAAGCCGGTCATATTTCATTGCCTGTTCAAATCACACTGTTTTACTGCTGAAAACTGTTCATATTTAAACTGTTTAGAACTGCATGATTCTATTATTTAATTTAACTGTTAAATTAGCATGAATTGTACTTTGCTCCCTCCTGACTGGAGATACATTTTTAGGGGACATTGAGGATGCTGAGCTGTTAATCAGCACTACGACCCTGTCCTGTACCCAGTAGTGCTGCCAGAGTCCCCATTGGAGGACGTTGGGACTGAGGCCGATGATCCGGCTGATAGATAGATTTCTTTCTCTGCATTGTTGTCATTTTCATTCTGTTATTTATTTCAAACATTTTCATTGTATTTAAATTTCAAGTTTAATAAAGTTTCATTTCCGATGTTGAGTTGTGACAAATATAGTGTTGTTGTATGGTTACCTGCTACTGGAACAGCTTACTGCCGCCGTCTCAACAACGGTGCAGGCTGGGCATGATCCGGTTCGACCCAACTAGTTGGGATCGGGTCGTGACATATTTTTAGTGGTGGCCCATGCAGGTCATACAACAACTTAGGAAAATTACCTAGAAACAATTAGAACACTAGAACATTGATTTGTCACGACATAGGACCGAATTATAAATAAATATTTTTTTTTATAGACTGGTAGGATACCTTGCTTATGTATGTACCCTAAACCTTCCAGATCATGGCCAAAGGAAAGACTACCCGATCCGGCCCTGCGATGAGGTGTCATCAACTGATCACACCCCTTCTCAAGCACGCCGGGACCCACCTCCCTTGCAGCTGACAGACCGTCCTCATGCTGCACCAGCTCCCCGGCCGTTTACGCTTCCACAGCGCAAACGTCGGAACCGGCACTTCCCCGGCTGAGCCGCAGATCCCTGCGGTAGTGCCCACCAGCTGCCCCACCAGTACCCGTGGATCCCACTGACCTAGTGGGAATGCTACGAGGAGTGCTTGAAGCACAGAGAGCTCAAGCAAAAGCCCACAGAGAGCAGACTGCTGCCCAAGCTGAAGCCCATCGCGAGCAGACCGCGATTATGAGAGAAGGCATGGAGAATGCCCACAATGTGGCTATGACTGCCCTCGAGAGAGGAGGAAGACCACTTCATCAGAGCCACGACCTGCCAAGGTAAGCATGATTCAGGAGTTAGTTATATTTCATTAAGGCCATTCTTTTGATTAGGGTATTATTGCATAAAGGTTGGAGATATAGAAAGCTTTAAGAAGCAAGACCCTCGACCTTTCAAAGGAACCGAGGGTATCATCTACGCCGATGAATGGCTAGACCATATGGAGCGTCTCTTGAGCGTCGCTCGACTCCCGGAGGACTCAAGACTGAAGCTGTAGGACTCCAACTACAGGATGTGGCGAGCACCTGGTATCGGAATGAACCCCGATCCAGGACAAGCAGCTCGACTGGGACACCTTCAAGAAGCGTTCCGCAGAGGAAGTTCTTCCCAACATCTGAGATGCGGGAGATGGAAAGACAATTCCAGAACTGAAGCAGGGGAACATGACGGTCAGCGAATATGCGGCAGAGTTCGGCCGACTAAACCACTTTGCCCAGAACCGGTAGCTGACCCCAAGGATCGTGCTGAACGATTCAGGTATGGCTTACGAAGAAGATTCGCACCCTGTGATCGCAGGTGGCGCAAAAGACTTATGAGAGGATCCTGATCCGAGCTCAAGACGTGGAGAAGAGCCAGCCTTCTCGATCCAAGAGGGAGTATCTGGAACTAGCAACTTCCAGGATAACCAGAAGAGGCCAAACAACAACAGCAACAGGCCCTCGCACCACCAGCATCATCATTATCAGGAAAGAACCAATGGCAGAGCACACCAGAAGCAGATCCCTGTCTGGACTATTGCAAGAGGCCAGGGCATCAGTCGAACATCTGCAGGAAGAGGCTAGGACACTGCCTAGTCTGTGGGTCTGCCACCCACCAAGTGAAAGACTGTCCATGTCAGCAACCGGACCGGAAACCAACCAGCAAAGAGCTCCCCTACCTACTCAGCAACAACAGTTTGGACAGCACCAGCAGAAGACGGGCGAGCTTTTGTCCTAGCAGTGATGAGCAGGAGCCAGAGCAGGAACCCACCGGATGTCATCACAGGTTCCATTTATGTGTTTTCACATCCTGCTCTAGCATTATTTGATTCGGGTGCATCACATAGTTTCTATCATCAAGTTTATTGCGCACACCACATAGATTCGGGACTTAGCAAGGTGATTAGTAGGGTTATGACCGGTGGTGGACCATACCATCACTGAGGCTTGCAATTGTCCCATAACCATCTTGGACAGTTCTCAACACCCTTGCTAGTGATGCCCCTGCCCAATTATGATGTAGTCCTAGGGATGGACTGGTTAAGTGAACAGCATGCGCTGATAGATTGTCACCGAGGTTGTGTCATCTTCAGCCCACCAGGAGAACCGGAGTTGAAATCTCTCGAGATCCCGGAGAGGACATGAGGTGTTACCTACTCCTCACTCAACGAAGAACCCGGGCCTCCTCACCCTATCATTATGAAATTTAGGACGTCTTTCCAGATAGTCTTCCAGGATTGCCGCCGGATCGAGGTGTGGAATTCACCATCGATCTAGTACCCGGCTCTTCCCCTATTCTCGAGGATGCTATAGAGTCAACCCAAAGGAGGATAAGGAGATGAAGGATCGATCGACGAGCTGAAGTCGCAAGGATTTATCAGAGACGGAGCTTCACCCTGGGAGCACCAGTTTGTTCGTGCCCAAGAAGGATGGAACTGTGCGGATGTACATCGACTACGGACGCTGAAAAACATCACCATCAAGAACGTACCCCATGCCCCGGATCGATGACCTGTTTGATCAACTGAGTGGAGCCAAGGTATTTTCAAAGATAGATCTCAGATCAGGCTACCATCAAATCAAGGTCAGGGAGGAGGATATTCCAAGACGGCGTTCAACACCAAGTATGGGCGTTTGAATTCTTGGTCATGCCGTTTGGACTGACAAATGCTCCTACGGTATTCATGAACCTCATGAACAAGGTTTTTCATGAATATCTGGATCAGTGTTGTGTTGTCTTCATCGATGACATATTGATCTACTCGAAGACGGAGGAAGAGCATGAAGAGCACTTGAGGAAAGTGCTGAGTACCTTGAGGAAGGAGAAGCTCTATGGTAATATCCAAATGCGAGTTCTTTTTAGACAAAGTAGAATTTTTGGCCATGTTGTCACAGGAAAAGGGATTTCGGGATCCAAAAAAGATAGCTGCTATTGAGAAGTGGACTGCACAAGCTGGTTGCAGAGATCAGGAACTTTTTGGGACTAGCTGGCTACTACCGGAAGTTCGTGAAGGATTTCTCCAAGATTGCGGAGCCAATAACGAAGCTTACCAGGAAGAATGAAGAGTTCGTATGGTCTGAAGCGTGCCAGTCAGCTTTGAGGAACTAAAGAAGAGGCTTACAACTGCGCCGATACTTGCACTACCCGCAGGTACCGCCGGTTTCTCAATCTATAGTGATGCTTCCGGAAAAGGACTGGGCTGCGTTCTTCAACAGCCGGGAAAGTTGCTATGCATCTAGACAATTACGGACTCATGAAGAAAATACCCACATGATTTGGAGCTTGCAGCGGTAATTTTTGCTCTGAAGCTATGGAAGCATACATGTATGGAGAGAGAGTGGAAATATTTACGGACCCAAAAGTCTGAAATATTTTTCACTCAGAATGAGCTGAACATGAGACAAGACGATGGAGCTGGAGCTGATAAAGGATTTTGATATCAACCTGCAGTATCATCCGGGTAAGGCTAATGTTATTGCAGATGCACTTAGTCGATACCCGATGGCAATGTTCTTGACCAAGGAGCGCCATTTGCTGGAGGACATGGAGAAGCTTGGATTGGAAATTGTACTGTCCGAGAAGGAGATGAAGAAAACTTGGAAGAGAAGCCATCGTACCAGGAGCTGAATCATCATTGATGCAGTTGCAAGTGCGTTCGAATCTTATGGACAGGATCAAAGAGACACAATTCCAAGACGAGACGCTTTGCAAACTTAGAGACCAAGTGTTGGCAGGAACACTTGAAGGATTCTCAATCGCCAACGACGGAGCATTGAAAAAAGGTACGAGGCTTTGCGTACCAACTGGCGAACTGAGGAACGAGCTGATGCAAGAAGCGCACCAGTCGCAGTATTTCATACACCCAGGAGCCAACAAAATGTACCGGGATATGCGAACTATAGTATGGTACGGAATGAAGAAGGATGTATCCAGGTATGTGGCAATATGTTTAATTTGTCAGCAAGTTAAAGCTAGCAGACAGAGACCAGTAGGACTATTGCAGCCGCTTGACATTCCGGAGTGGAAATAGGAGCACATAACGATGGATTTTGTATCGGGACTGCCTCGATCCCAAGGAGGGAAGGATGCCATTTGGGTTATCGTGGACCGACTGACGAAGTCAGCTCACTTTATCCCTTCAAGGTTGGTTTATCCACTGAGAAGTTGGCAGCACTGTACATGCGGCACATCTACCAGATTCATGGAGTTCCGGTAAGTATCGTATCTGACAGAGATACTAGATTTATCTCTCACTTTTGGAAGAGTTTGCATGACAGCTTGGGAACCCAATTGAAGTTCAGCACCGCCTACCACCTCAGACTGACGGGCAATCGGAGAGAACCATCCAGACGCTAGAAGATATGCTGAGATCCTGCGTCCTGGAATTTGGAGGGTCTTGGGAAGACCATTTGCACTTGGTAGAGTTCTCTTACAACAACAGCTACCAAGCTAGCATCGGGATGACACCGTTCGACGCACTCTATGGACGTCGTTGTCGTACTCCACTTGCCTGGGACGACGTCGGAGAACGAGTGTTGCTTGGACCTGAGATGGTGACCGAAGCAGCAGAGAAGGTGAGAATGATCAGAGACAAGCTCAAGATTGCCCAGGACAGACAGAAGCATTGGGCCGATTGCAGCAGACGGCCTTTGGAGTTTGAAGAAGGCGACAGTGTGTTTGTGAAGATCGTCTACCAGAGGAACAATCCATTTCGACAGAGCAGGAAAGTTAAGCCCCAGGTACATTGGTCCATTTGAAGTACTTAGCAGGATTGGAGAAGTGGCTTATCGGGTAGCTCTACCCCCAAGTCTCGAAGGCGTCCCAACGTCTTCCACTCGCAGCTGAGACGCTACATCCCGGACCCGAGCCATATCTTGGACCATTCAGAGTTGGAGATTGGACCCAGCCTCACAGTGCCAGAGAAGCCAGTGACGATATTGGACGAGGCGAGAAGAGAACCAGGAACACCATGACTTTCTAAGGAGGGAAGATTGTGAAACCCATTTTATGTGAATTAATTAATATTAGTATCTATTATTATTATTATTATAATTTTTGAGTGTTAAAAATTATTTCAAAATTTATTTAACATGGATTTTTGAGTTCAAACCCAGACTCGAGTCTGAACCCAGACCCGAGCCTGAGCCCGAACCCAATCTCATTTCTTTCTAATCCATTTTGGTTAATGATTATAAAAAAATAATAATAATATTTTGGAGAGCTGGTCCCGAAGGACCAGCACACATATACACGTTCAACCCACCTAATTCTCTCTCCCTTTCTCCTCTTCTCCACTCATTCACTCTTTCCCCCACGTTCAGGAGAAGACCCTTTCTTCTCTTTCTTCTTAAAAGCTCAAACTTCTCAGAGGAATCCCTCACAACCCCCATCCCTCTTCCTCACAATTTTTCTTCTCCCGCACAACTCCCTCCCCGCACTCACGCCCGCGCCCCCACTCGGCCGAAGCCCCTCCGGCCCGACGTCGAGCTCTCTCCGCCCAACCGTGGACCCGCGCGGCGCCCTCCCTGGCGCAACTCCCGCCGACGGCCGCCCATCGCCGCCCCCTGCGTGCGCTCGACCACGCCGCGCCCAGCCGGCCTCCCCGCGTCCCTTCGCGCCCTTCGCGCCCCTGGCCCGCTGCCCTCCAGCCGAGCCCCCTCTTTCCTCGCGCGTCCCAGCGCCCGACCCTCTGGCCGCTGCCCCGGGCGACCCTCGCCGGATCCCACGCCGCGCCCGGCCACCCCGCTGACCTAGGCGTCGTGCCCTAGCTCCGGCGTCCTTTCCCCGACTCCTCTAGCGTCTTTTGTCGGCGTTCTTCGTCGACGCAGCCCTGTGCATCGTTCCCAGCGCTGTCCCAGCACCCCGACGCGTCTCGGACTCCGAACCAGCGCTGTTCCGGGATTATTTTGCTGTCCGGATCTCCATTTCTTTCTATTATTTTTCATCTGAGAGCTCTAGCCGAGCAACCTGAGGTATAACCCCTGTCCCGCCCATTTTTATTCTAGTCTATGATGAGAAATGGTCCCCGGTTCCCTTTGGGAATTCGGTTTTAGCGACGTCGTATTTTTTTCGGAACCTTCGGAAAGGTTCTGTGGATTATTTTGGATTTCCGGAATATTTCGGGAATTGGTTTTTGGTATGTTTTGCCTTTCCGGATTTTTCCGGGTAGCGTTCTGTGAGCTTTTGGTTTGGAATCGGACTTCCGAAAATTATTCGGGTCGTTCCGATTATTCTGTGGATTGGTTGTGGATCTTTATATATATACATATTTTGGGGATTCCCTGGTTTGGGATTTGCAGGAAAGTATCGGCGCTATTTCCCAGTTTTTGGGTTGACCAAAAACAGAGGAGATGCTGCCGGATTTTTCCGTAAATTATAGATTATTTTAAAAATGAATTTAAAATGGATTTCGGAATTTTATTTGATATTTGGTTTTGGGTGACGACCGTATCGGTCAATGGACCCGGCTAAGTGCAAACGAAACCGGCTTCGCTCGGACGTTGAGGCATTAGCCCAGTTGAGGATTGGACCATATCTGAGACTCTATATTTATCTTTATTTTTACTATTTAATTATGTTTATATTTTTATTCATATTTAAAGTTTAGGACTAACGGCAGTTTTGTCTTATTTCAATTTATGTAAATAAATTGTAATGGACATAAGCCCAGCTGGCTGTGGTCTGTAACTGTATTTGGTAGCTTAAATTTTTGTTATTTCTGGTTTGCGAGTTGTTGTATTAAAACGAGGTAAAATTGAATAAAAGGTATTTTCGTATAAAAATAATTAAGATTTTCTCACCTAAAATCTTTCAGTTTTTATTTAATTAAAAATCATGTATTTCTCACTAAATAAGAAAATTAGCTTTATATTTATAAACTATGAAAATACCAAGTTTTAATAATTAATCTGGTATCGACGAAGTTTTCCGAATTCAAAAGTTTAAAACGATCTTTTTTTCTTGTACTAAATCAACGCACAAATAATCGTGTTTTCGTGTTTTGTTAATTAAAAGAATTAAAATTGGATTAGGACACAAATAGAGATTTCAACTAGCGTAGCTAGATTGGTAAACCTGGAATCTGAGTCAATTTCTCGAATGTAGGAATTCGAGGACGATTCTGATTTCCTGACTCGAAGTCTTCTACCTCTCCAGTCAAATCCTTTGAGGCAAGTATAGTTTGTGTTAGTTTACAGTTATTTAATTAATCGCTTTACTGCAAGTTTAAACCACGATGCAAACACGAAACTCTCTCTGAGAGCACTGTAACTACTGGGGACTGGAAGAATAGTGTAATGAGTATGACCATACTGTAACAAATCCCCTATCATTTACTGTAACAAACCCAAGCCGGTCATATTTCATTGCCTGTTCAAATCACACTGTTTTACTGCTGAAAACTGTTCATATTTAAACTGTTTAGAACTGCATGATTCTATTATTTAATTTAACTGTTAAATTAGCATGAATTGTACTTTGCTCCCTCCTGACTGGAGATACATTTTTAGGGGACATTGAGGATGCTGAGCTGTTAATCAGCAGCTACTACGACCCTGTCCTGTACCCAGTAGTGCTGCCAGAGTCCCCATTGGAGGACGTTGGGACTGAGGCCGATGATCCGGCTGATAGATAGATTTCCTTTCTCTGCATTGTTGTCATTTTCATTCTGTTTATTTATTTCAGAACATCTTTCAGTTGTATTTAAATTTCAAGTTTAATAAAGTTTCATTTTCCGATGTTGAGTTGTGACAAATATAGTGTTGTTGTATGGTTACCTGCTACTGGAACAGTTTACTGCCGCCGTCTCAACAACGGTGCAGGCTGGGCATGATCCGGTTCGACCCAACTAGTTGGGATCGGGTCGTGACATATTTCTAGCTAGGGGGTATGTGTTTATTATTATAGAAAATTAGTTATTATGTGTATAATCCCGCTTATAAATCTGGATCTAAGAACATTACTTTGAAGTATATATGTTAATTATAAGATATATCTAATTATAAATCATATATATATATATATATATATATATATATATATATATATATATATATATATATAATCTAACAAAATTAAGTTATCAAATCAAAAACTTAAAAACAAATCGCAATTAATAGATACGAGATGTACTAATTAATAGATTGAATTAGATATATTTTCCTCAAGTGACAAGATTAGATATTAAATTTAATTATATCATATCTCATAGATTAAATTATAACTAAATTAATTTTTAATTAGATATGAATATCAAAACTGAAAAAGGAATTAGACTTGCCTATTATATTTGTATGTATGTTTTGTGATTAAAAACATGTAGGTTTTGACAACAAAATTGTGTGTGTTTTAGATCTCAACTTTGATAATTTAATAATTAGTCCAAATAATTGTAGGTATAAAAATGATATATTTTAATATAATTTAACCACGATCTCAATTTTTGGCCGATAAATTAAACGATAAAAATAGTCCAATCGAACAAACCGAATAAATATAATCAATTTTTTGTTCGCTTTCCGTTATGACTAATTTCGATGCGGTTTTGGTTTGGACTTTTAGAAATTTGATAAAACATTATTAAACAATCTCAACAGGACGTGTATACAAAAAAAAAATGTAGATTTTTGAATTTTCTACTTCGTCGCACTTTGCCGAACCAAACAACCCCCAATTTAAACAAGAGACAGTGAGATTATGCATATGTTGACAAACATTATTAAAATTAGGTGAGCTTTTCCTCTCATTGTTTGGAGATCTAAGTTCTAATGTCTGGAATCAAAATTAGCAAGATGATGATTACTATTGTTGGAAGTACAGACCCCAGTTCCAGGAAGCCTGTTCTTGTGCAAAAGGAAGTGATGGAGTTGTGGGAAAACACAATGCTTCATAATGAGATGTCAACCCTTGGTTTGTTTAATCAGGGATGAAGTTTGTTCAATAAAAAAGAAAGGTAGGTATAATTCTGGACGGCGTTGTTGAGTGATTTATAGTGAACTGTGAGATTAAGAATTTAAAGGTCAATGCAACAAGCTTGGTAAAAGGAATTAGATCTGATGCTTGCATTTGTGACTTATCAAGGAGGGTTTTATATTTTGGGGTTTAGTAGGGGTGCAACTTGGGCGGTCTAAACCCGAGCCCAATCGGGTAAACCCGCCAATCGTTTGGGTTAGGATTGATGATAACTGGGCTCGGATTTGGGTTCGGGTTAAAATTTTTGAATCCAATAAAAATCGGATTGGGCTCGGGTTCATGTGTCGGGTAAACCGAAGAACCTGAAACCCCTTTTTTTTAATATATATATATATATATATATATATATATATATATATATATATATATACTTTCTAAATAAAAAAATTTTAATTCTAAATTTATCAACCCAAACTTATCAACTCCTTTTAAATCTCATGTTAGTTTGTATTTTATAATGATTGGTGCTTAATTGATATTTGATTATGTGTGTAATATTAATCCTATTTTAAATATTATATTAGAGCCCGATAAACTCATTGGACCCGACCCAACCCGAGCTTCCTCAACCCGAGTTTCCTCCGGGTTCGGTCTTGGGCTTCATATGTTGAACCCGGGTCGGGTTAGGATCGGGCTAGGGCTAGGGTTATGATTCATCGGGTTGGGCTCGGGTTGAACTCAAGCCCGACCCAACCCGCCCGAGTTGCACCCCTAGGATTTAGGACTACTATTAAATGAAGTTAGTGTCATAACTAAGGTTTCAGTATTATGAATTGTCTATATGAGAAACACACATTCTGGAGCTCAATGATGTGAAAAATGCTTTCAATAATTTTACTGATAAGGAGATATTATCCTCCCAATTGATGGTAGGTAGAGCCTAGGCCAGCCTTGATTTATCTCTAGTTTCTTTGAGAATGTTTTACATTGTTTCAATTACAACCGGAATGCCATTCCTCTTCAAGTTTTTGTTTATGTGTTGTAGGAATGGATGCAATTTTTGTTAGAAATATTTTTCTTTTGCTTGTTGTAATATGTAAATAAAATAAAACGAAAGTTAATGTTACCGGCCTCCGGGGAAGTCGTGCACGAAGCACTGTCCTAGGAGTTGATTCGAGTCTATGTGTAGACTTGTTCCGGATGCTCCTAGTGGTAAAATCTCCGCTCTACCGGCTCCTCGTCGCATACAACTTGGAAAGAGTAACCCGAACGTTGTCCAGAAAATAACAAAAAACTTATGGAGATTGATTACTTTGGAATGAAAGAGAGAGAGAGAAAGTGGAGTTGTATTTTAAGTGAAAAATTATAGGAGACTAATTCTCCAACGTACATGCACCCAAAGGGATAGGAGCTAGGAGATTTGATTTTTTGCTACCAAGTCTAACAATTTTACATAGAAAATTGTATCATCGTCTAGAATTTTTATAGTCTCGAGGAGTACTTGAAAGGCGTTCCTTGGTTATACCGAGTTTAAATTGCACACCGTCAAACTGGCTGTCTAAGTGTCTAAGTTTTATTCTCATTCTCGCAGCTACATGACAAAGATTTTGGCATCAAAGTAGAGGGTTGACATCTAGTTAACACCCAATCACAAAAATTTGCTCAATCTTTTTTTTCATAAGAAGGAGAGGTCTTAGATGGTTATTGCGAGATGATTAATTTCAATTGCATTAATATTTGCTTTACAAAAAGAAGAAACGGCCATCTCAACTACTTTTGCTTCTGTATATATGTTTGGTGGACATGTTGTCTGTGCCCATAACTTGGTCATCATGTAGAGATACTTTTCTATTTGGGTACCAATAATGTACCACAGTCCACTTTGAGATTTGCATAGCAATGTTTACATACATATACTAAATTCTAAACAAGCATTGAAGTTTGTTTCTGGCAGTGGTACTGGGAGTAAAATTGTTGAAATTTTCGTTGCTAGGAGTGAGTATATATCCATGATTTTGTAAGTTTAGTTAGTTTAGTTTTTTTTTTTTTTTTTGTTGGCTAGAGGAAAAGGTATGTGGATGTGTAGCATTTTCATTTTAAATAACTTTTGTTTGTTTATATAAATTAGCTGTTCGAAGGAAGAATTATATATACATTTTGGGATTTTCATAAGAACTATAGCTTCTCTCTCTCTCTATATATTTTTTGGGATTTTCATAGGAAGAATTATATATACATTTTGGGATTTTCATAAGAACTATAGCTTCTCTCTCTATATAAACATTAACTTGTTGAACAATATTTTGCCCCCATGACTGATACTGACATCCAAATTTGGTTATTGTTTGCTTGAATTCCTAATACTATATTTATACCTGTACATAGAGAGAGATTCTACCATTTGTCTCGAGAAACTCAAGTTTGAAAGACTACATATAACTCAGTTATCCACCTCAAGAAATATCACACGGTAGACACCATCAGCTTACAATCAAGTTTCAAAATTTTGATTTTGAAATGCTCATGGATTTTGGCAGTTTTAAGTGTCTGTGCAGGTTGGTGAATCCGAGGTTTCTGAATCTAGAATTATCCAGAATATAAAGGAGTAGTCTTCTTGAACTCTCTTCGGGCTTATCCAAGTTTCTAAAAATTCTAGATTTTCTCATCATGTAAATATTTTATGTAAGTATCTATAAGTTTCTTCTAATGCTCTTTAAGATATATAAGAGGGAGGCAGCTTCATTTGTTTCTCATCAGCGAAGAAGTTGTAAACTTTCCCGCTACAGTATAAATTTTAACTTTTCAATATTTTATCGTCTTAGCAATCTAGATAGACGTTTGGAGAAGACTTGCACGGACGTTTGAAAAGAAAATTTGTAAGCTGCATGGATCGACATGTAGACTAAAATACTAGGTCTGTGACGAGAGATATACTCAAAAGAGTATTGTTCCATTCTTCCATATCTTCCTCTTCTATCAACATTACACAAGAAACCATATCCTTCACAAATCTTGTAATCAGAAACTCAGTACATCATACACAAACCAACAAAAGCATATATATATATAGTATTTTTCACATATCACACGTCTTCAAACTACATCTCAAACCATAATCATGGATGCTTTTACCAAATACAAGAAACACAATAATTTCAAACACACCATTCAAACCTATCATATATATATAATATCGAAAAAGCTAATTTGCCCGCAGGCTGGTCTGCCTGCACGTGGCTGCACCCCATTGTCCCCCTCCTATTCACGGGTTCCACGCTGGAGTGACGACACGTGGCGGACGGACTGGTCTGAAGGCGGACAACATAGCAGTACTATATATATATATATATATATATATATATATATATATATATATATATATATATATATATTAGATATAGATATAGATATATGTATCTCCCAATCTTGTGGAAGACTGCAGTCATATGGCTGCTGCCACAGCCTCGAACCTCGGCTCCTTGGGCAGAAACTTCTGCTTGCTGTAGACAGTCATGTAGTCCCCGAACACAAACCTGGGGTACGCCGCCGCGGGCTCCGGAGGGGCGATGGTGGCCTGCATCGAGGGGTTGTAGAAGGACGCGACGGACCGGCGGTTCCCGTTGGGCTTCGCGAGCACGCGGTGCCACACGCTCTTGTACCGCCCGCTGCTCAGGACCTCGATCTGGTCCCCGGTGTTGATCACTATCGCGTCGGCCACCGGCTGCACGTCCACCCACCGGCCCTCCTTGAGGATCTGGAGGCCGCTCACCTCGTCGTCCTGGAAGAGGAGGATGACGCCCCCGGCGTCGGTGTGGGCCCGGAGGCCGCTGACCAGGTCGGGGCGGGGGCAGGGCGGGTAGTGGCTCACCTTGGTGCCGAAGAAGGGCTCGTCGTCGCCGGAGAACGCCCGCTTGATGTATCCTTTCTCGAGGCCGAGGTTCTCGTCCATCACCTCCATGATCTTCTCCGCGAGCTTCTTGAGCTCTTTCCTGTACTCCCTCATGGTTTCTCTGCAATTTTATTAATTACAGCACAAAAACTAATCAACTCATTGTTGTTTTACACTCAACAATCGTGCAACAACGTTCGGGACCTCACTTGAACTCGAGCGGATTCGACGGCCACTGGTTGTCGTCGTGGAGGACGAACACGTCTTCCCAGTCCGCGTCCTCGACCCGCCCGCCGGCGTCTCCGCTGCCGACGAGCTCGTTCAGCAGCTGCACAGGCTGGGAGTCCTTGAACATCGGCTCCCTCTCCAGCTTGTAGCACTCGGAGCAGACCTTCTTAACGCGATCGAGGAGGTCTGTCGGAATCCCATGGTTCACCAGCTGCATACATATCATATGCAAAACTCGATAAGCATGTGCCGAGCTAGTGTCTGGAATCAATGTGCAGTGGCGGAACTAGCCTCTAAAATTAGAGAGAGCTGAACTTTATGTATACTTTGAACGACACAAAGACACTAGCATTCCACCACTTGTAATATTAATTTTTTAAATTATTTATTATTTAGTTGTTGCATACTTCAAATTCGAACACAAATATATATATATAACACAACCAAAGAAACATTATGAAAAAAACCTACGCCTAGGGGTAGCTCCAAATTCTGCTCCTGTGAATAGTATGAAATGCATAGGTTCCATTTGTATACTTTTTCAGTCCATTTCCAGTTAGTTGATAGATATAACTGTGTATGATATGCTTGAGGTTATTGTGACCGGTAGTAGATTTAGAAGTAAAGACAACTTACTACCGTCAGGGACCGATCCAGAAATTATAACTGAAGTAGGCTACCAAAAATTTGGGTGGGCTGGAAATAGATAAATTCATATAATAAAAAAACCGAAAAAAAAATTATATGAAAAAAAAAAATGTAAAATTTTGTTTTTGGTGGGCTGGAGCCCACCCCAAACCACCCCTGGATCCGCCCATGACTACCATGCCACGGCGTAGGCTAAACATACTCACGTACTCGTACCCAATTATCGGGACACGGGTCATGACATGTTTTAACCTTACAGATCTAAATATAATCATCAAAGCAAGCTCGTATGGATATTGTAAATGACAGAGTGGCCTTGCACACGAAGCAGAAAATGGAGAGGAAAAATAATAATAATAAGAATAACGTTTACAAGAGCTAACCTGAAAGAATCCCCACTCTTCGCATCCATTATCGATCTGGGCTAAAGCGTCTGCCCTTTCATTGCCATCGAGCTTGGAGAAGTCGATGACCGGAATCGCCATTAGTGAGGGAGTTGAACTAAGTAGTGTAGGAAGAGACCCTTAAGTTAAAAGTCTTTGCTTGCAAAGAGAGAGGTGATGGAGTTGAGGGCAAAGGGAGAGGGGGGGTTTTATAATACTTCAGCATGGGATGTCAAACCTTAGTTTAATGGTTGTGGAAGAAGAAGTGGTTGAGTGATTTTTTATCAAAATGTTGATTAAGAACTCGTAGGTCAATGCAGGAAAGGATGCCCCCTGACCCAGCATTGTCCTTCAGATGCATTATCTTAAGTTTGCCAGGGTGACAGAGAGTAGGGGTATCCCATGACTTGGTAAAAGAAATATTTTGTTAGCTTCTTGTTTCTTCATTTGTCCTTCCTAATTTTTAGCATACTTACCTTTTTTATTTATTTAACAATCCTAAAAAATAGAACATTTTTCTGACATTTTAAGGGTCTGCTTAGTAACGGTGTTTTCATCGGTTATGGAGTGGTTTTGATCGGCTAAAAAATCTTCCAAAATCGGTGTAATGCAATTTGGGGTGACTTTATAAACACCCCCAAATCGGTGGATTTTGAACGATTTTGTTATTTTGTTCCATTTATATTCTCACAGAAAATATATAATTGTAACTACTAATATACTCTTTCCTATTAAATTTTATTTATGTAAAAAAATTTCAGAGCCGCTCGTTAGTGAATTAGCATGAATTGGACTGGTTGAAAAGCCTCTACTTAAAAACCACTCAAAATCGAATCCCTCGTAACCTACTCTTAAAAACACCTCATAGCCGCTACCCTTACAATTGCCAAGCAGACCCTAAGGGTCATGTTAAGTTCAAAAGTTTGGGATACTACAATTTCTAAAAATATAGGAATATCTAAATCTAAAGAGATTTTACATTAACAATACATACAGAGGTTTAAAAGTTTTGGATCTTTCGATTTGGGGCTCTGCTTGCTTGCACATGTTCAGAAACAGCCGTGAATTGATATACAGTTCAGCAAAAGCTATTAAGTTCAACTTACCCCGAAAATCTACAGATTTACCTTGTCTGTATGTAAGAATGTTTACTTACCTTAGGGTGACAGAAGCTGATATGCTGACAAAGCTACAGTTTTACTGTAAAAAGACTCAATGAGAAGTTTGAGATATTTTTCTTGAGAGAAACCATTATCCCTCAATGCCAATTCATTTTTTTTTTTTTTTTGAGAGTGTCCACTTCTTAATGGTGCTTGGAGGTATGCCTCCAAGGGGGCTAGAACCCGCGCCACTGCGCCGGGGTACTCCACCGTTCCCAACGGGCTACGGCCACGGGGACCAATGCCAATTCATAGATATGGGGATATATGTGCAAAACTTTATAAAAGAAAAAAATTGGCAGTGAGCAGGTTGGATGCAAATTATCTAAAATTTGTTCCAAAAACGTGTAAAATCTAAACCTGAACTCTCTGTTTCAATTATTTTCCAATTTCTCCTCAATAATTATGCTTGGTGTGTTTCGACAAATCAAATTTGCATATAGAAACAAGCGTATTTTGTATGAATTTGCGTCGATAGAGTTACTATTAAAGCAAAAGGGAACAATAGGGTAAGGAAACGGGTTTTAGGTTTGAGGATTTGGGTTGCAACTATATTGTGTTTTTTTATGATTTTTGATTATATTGTTAATTGGTGCTAATTGTTGTAGTCCCGAACGTGGTAGAAGCAAACAAAATAATAAGAACAACAAGGCAAAATTAACCAAACAATAACAACCAAAAACACAAAAGACAATATTAACGTTGTCCGCAGTCAAGTTCAATCTACTCCAAAAGGAACAATAGAAAAATTAACTTTATTAAATCAAGAAGAGAGAAATGCGAAACTCGCTTCTTGGGAGATCTCCAATGAGCTCTCCTTCAACATCTCTCTCTAGATTTCCTTAATGGCTTCTAAAAACTCTCTTACAAGCAACCTTAAAACTTCAAGCCAACCACTCTAAAGGAAGACAGAGATCCTTAAATAGGATCCCTATCCTTCTCAAAGTCACGAGCAATCTGGACCGTTGAAATAGCAAATTCAGATCTGAATTGTTCTCATTTTCAGTCAGTACCATGATCACCTCCGCCGGCCGCCGATATGCTTAGTGAGCACAAAATTTGTGCCCAAACTTGCTAGAATAAAAATACACTTTATGGTATTGCCAACGATATGCCGTCTTGATACTCTTGTTCGTTTCTAGTCCATGATACGATGCTTCGACTTGGCCTCTTGGACTTCTGCGATTAGGCGACGCATGGAGCATCACTCAGGAGTTGAACACGAACCATATACATCACCAATAACCTATGTTAATTTTTACATAAAAAACATATTCTATTTTTTCAGGGGCATACAAATTTGCAAAAATGTACCATGAACTTTATCCTTGATTACTTTTCACATCCATACCCTGAACTTTGCACAAGGAGATTTGCATAGGAAAAGTTCAAGGAATATTGTGAAAAAGGATATTTCCATGAAAAAAATACCAATAGAGCTTTCAATAATTCCATTGGAGAGAGATATTGTCTTCTTCATGGGAGGTAGAACCAATATTGGCATTGTCAATTAATATCACGACGTTAGATCCATCGTATTGATATCAACCCACCTCAGTCCCTACGTGGTTCTGCCTCTCTTCCGGAATGGATTGTTGCGAATTGTGATGACTTTATTTTGGAATAACTACAGCTGGCATAGTGTTTGGTGCATTTGTCTCTATTTTCTTTATGAATAATTTGTGTAGTCTCAGGCTGCTTGTTCCATTTCTGTTACTATAGCAATGTGGCAAGGTGCAGGCCCTGGTAAAACTCTGATTTTTTTCTTTCTATAAATGAGATTCAGTCGTCAATTTAAATTTGACATCTTTTATTGCTGTCAAGACTGAGGATGACACATAGACGATTGATGGTGGCTATAAAGTTTGGTGTGGAGCAGACAAATGTTGTCTGTTACAGTAACAGTCATGTAGAGATATTTCTGTCATGTAGGAAACAATGTAGCGTTTGAGTGAGCATTATAATCTAATCGATCAAATGAGAGATTCGGTTTTGGTTTGAAATAAATTCTATTCGATTTCACTTTTGAAAATACTAATTTTTTTTATTTGGTTTCGATTTCTATCCAAAATCGAAAACGGAATAAAACTTATACAATTATGTAAATATTCTCAATTTTATGCATATTTTGTGATTAAAAATTTATATATTTTAAGAATAACAATTAAATGTATATGTTTTGAAGTCCAACTTTGATAATTTAAGACGCAACTTTGAAATACAACAAATACGTGTATAAATATAATTTAACCACGATTCCAACTTTAGAGCCGACTCGTTAAACTATAGAAATATTCCAACCTAATAAACTGAATTGATTATTAGGTTCGGTTTTGGATTTTTAGAATTTTGGCGGTTTTGACTATTTCGATTCGGTTGAAACCGAATAAACCGAAAGCTCACCCCTAATGTAGCACAATCCCTTTTGGGATTCCATGTTTTGACATACTATAGTTTTAGTATAAGCTCTTTAAAGAAGCTTGTTAGAATACAGTGTTTTGAGAATCATTTTCCTAAAATCTTTTGATTGAGTTTAATTTTCAAACACTTAATTTAGTAACTATTTTTAGTAATAGATACTGTGTAAAGGTGTTGAAAATTTCCCAGTTGTGAGTGATATATACTTCTTTTTTCTTTTTTTATAACCCAGCAGAATGCCTTTAGAGGATTTCTTTCGCTTTTGTTTGTTATCTTTTCTTTTTTATAAATTGCAAGAAAACAAACCCACCATGTATAATATGATATGCATAGATTATGGGATTGGGAAAGGAAAGTCATTACTTTCATGTGTTTGAATGCTAAAGGAATTGAAAAGGAAAGAAAATTATTCCCAAAGGAAAAGACATTAGAAAAAATTGATTCTATCCATGCAAACAAGCTAGCATTCACTTTCCCACCTTCCAATTTTTTTGACATTTCCAAAAACCGGAAAGAAAAATAGATGGGAACTATAATTTTTCAAAGGAAATGAAATATCATGGAAGTAATTTTCTTTTCTTTCCGCGAACCAAACTAGGTTATTCCAAAATTGTGAAGTTTTTGATTGGATTGTGTTCTAATATCTTCAGAGTTTTAATACGGTGGAATGGTGGATGGAAGCAAATTAATATAGAGGTCCCTACTTTCAATTGAACATAAATTTGGGATTAATGGCGGTATGGGGGAGAGCTAGACAGGATGGGACAAGGCCGATACTGTTCAAAGTCCCTTTCTCTTAGCTATACATTTATTATAGTATCATTACTATACTAACCATATTCATACATTATTATCGGTGTAACATAATTGAATAGACATGCTAGTTAGCGTCTGCTTGACAATTATAGGGATAGCGGTTATGAGGTATTTTTAGAGTACCGGTTATGAACGGTTATAATAGGTCCGATTTTGGATGATTTTTAAGTCGGAGCTGCTACATTGCCAGCGGTTTGTAATCGCGGGCGTGACCGCCGGCCGACGTGGCGGCCGGCCATTGCCCCCCGGTCCGGGTGGGACCCGGAGATAGCAGGGAGGGCAATGGCCGGCTGCCACGTTGGCAGACGGTCACGCCCGCGGTTACAAACCGCGGGCAAAATATTATTTTCGTTTTTAAGTAACGGCTTTTAAACCAGTCCAATACATGCTTGGTAATTCACTAACGAGCGGTTCTGAAAGTTTTTTACACGAATATAATTAAATAGGGAAGGGTACCGGTAGTTATAATTATATATTTGTTGTGAGGATATAAATGGAATAAAATAATAAAACTGCTCAAAATCTACCGATTTAGGGTGGTTATAAAGCCACCCAAAATTATATTACACCGGTTTTAGAAGATTTTTGGTGCCTCAAAAGAATTAACAAGTAAATGTTTTCATAAACGGACGGTTCAAAAATACCTCAGAACTGGTGAAAACTTGGAACGAGGCTACGAGGAAGGTTAGATTTTTTTTTTTTAAGTGTTACAAAAACATAGCCTTAAGAATAGAGAGACGAATGGAAGAGAATGATTCAAATAACGAATTCCGAAAGTTTGAATAATATGCCCTTTCTTCCTCTTAAATTTTTTGAATTATGTGAATTCGAAGAAATTTCCTTATATATATATTCATTACAAGTTCTTTGACCTTGTATAGATGAAGATAATGCATTGATTAGTCCTAGATAATTATGGCGAAAGAAGGTAATTATGGCGAAAGCTCCCACCGAAATCGATCTCCTGACCACTAGGGCCGCATGCCTCACCACTACCACTAGGCTAGGGGGTCATGATAATGCGCTGATTACAAGTTCTTTGACCTTCTATAGATGAAGATAATGCACTGATTAGCTCTAGATACATTATACATTGTACTTTAATCATCTGCTAAGCCCAATCTATCAGTTTCTGATGCCACATTACCTGATCTCAACCATTCATGATGTGCAAATCCGTGTTGACTTTATAATCGATCGATCACATGCATTAGACTTGTCAAACACCCAATGTAGCTTAGTTCTGACATCGATATCGAAGTTTGACACTGCTAATTAATAGTCCTATGTTGCGAGACAAATATAGCCTAATCAATGATTAGCGAAACCCAAATCTCAAGCGAACGATGCCGGGAGTTACCTGGGCAGAGCCTGCTGCCGACGTGCTGCCAATTATCGCTTCCATTTTCAATAAACTAATTGTTGTCGACCGAGTTATTAATTAATGCCAAACCCTTCTGACTTTCTCCTAATCAATCACATGCTAACATGACTTACTTGTATATGGCTCTGACCTGAGTGGAGTAAGGGCCAAGGGTGGGTGGTGGATGGATTGTACATGAAAATGTTAATACTCTTTTAGCAATTTTAATCAGATTTCTTGCCGACCCTACTTGAAAGTCCAAATGTGTGTGCAGATATACGGATATTGTTTTTGTAACAGTCGATCGATCGACCCCTTTCGTACACGAACATTATCTGCGGTGGACCTGCAGGTCGAGTACAGTTGGATCGATCGCGCTGCAAACCTTAATTGAGACCATGTGCACTGTTGCAGATGAGAGCCTGGAGTTATTGACATCAGTCTTACTCTCACTTATGTATATTTCTCTGTATATATATATAGTACATATATATAATTATGAATGAATTTCGTCGAATGTTCTTTGAACATGTCTTATATTTCATCGAAAAAAAATATATAAAGGATGTACATTAATAAAAAGAGTATGGATTTTACTGATCCCCAGCTAATATATACCTACATGAAGTTCAAAATTTTCAAGATTCAAACCACTTAAATTTAAATAATTGCTTTTTTCTTGGACAGATTTTTACTGCAATATGGAACTGTTTGGTAAAACCTTTACCAACCTGTCAATGATTCATGGCAAACCAATTATAGGTAGGGTGACCATGACCACAACAATTTAATTTGTGCATGTCTGGACATCAGGCTTTAAACCAGAGATGCTTCAATCTGGAAATTATTGCACATGCCCTTCATGAGTTTGCTTCTGTATTAATTATTGAATGTACCAACAACCAACCTTGTAAGTTGGTACGGTCATGAAGTATTCTTGGATTGCTATAAATGGACTGACTAATGTAAATCCATCTATATATAATTTGCAGTGCAACAACACTAGCAGCAAGTGTTGGGAGCTGCTAATTGAATGAAGCCGTCAATGAAAAATACAACTTTACTTGTAGTTTATGCTCGGCAAAATTTGCAACACGTAGGAGGCTTTGACTCGAATGGATGGTTTACTAAAGTGGCTTGGTTTACAAGCGAAAGGCAGAAGAAGTTGGTGCTTATATTAGAGTGTACACATTCCATTTAGAATTACAAGTCGTCTCTGTTTCTTTAGATTTAAGGAAGTAAATGAAGTCAAAACATGATATGTGTCGGCATTCATTCCCCCATGCTAATGTTTCCGGAACTATGCTTACTATTCATCGGCCATTTCATGGCTCTTCCTCCCATCCGGAGCACACGGCATGGCTTGGATTCTCTCTATCTCTATCTCTATCTCTCTACACAACATGACCGGAAAGGAAGATCTAAGCGAAATTCCTTTTTCTTTTCTTTTTTCCTTCTATTTATGTACGTTATATTTGTTAAGTACAACCTCTTACTGTTCCAACAAAAGGGTCTGCTTGGACTGAGGGAAAAAAGAGAGCAGAGTTAAGTAGGAGGATTAAATGAGAGGGAGTTAAGTTACCGAGAGTAGAGTCAATATATAGAACTTTGTTTGGATTTGAGGAAGAGTTAAGTAGGGGGTGTTCAATAACTCTTGTTTTGATTGAAGGTTTTGAATGAGAGGAGGATTAATAAAAAAATGATAGTTTTCAGAATATAGTTATCAGAATAACCTTATTACATATGTCATAGAATTAAATTTGATTGAATTTTTAATTAGAACGTGTCAAAATATTTTCACAAATTAGGAAGCTACGGAGCAACATGTTGAAAACAAGAAGGAAAAAAAAATAGAGAAAAAAATTGTGATATTTTATAGAACAAATAAAGGGTATTTATGACTTTTTAAATAAAACCCCTCAACCCCCTCGTCAACCCTCCCGATTTGGGGGTTTAAAAAAATGGACAAAAGAGGGTAAAATAAACCCTCACTTAGGGCTGCAAATGAGCCAAGCCGTTCGCAAGCTGCTCGAAACTCGGTTCGATAAAAGCTCGTTTGAGCTCGATTCGTTTAGTAAACAAACTGAGCTCAAGCTTCATTTTCGAGCTCGTTTAATAAACGAGCCAAGCTCAAGCTTAGAAGTACTCGGCTCGTTTGAGCTCGCAAGCTGGCTCATTTATGAGCTTGCGAGCTGGCTCATTTAGAAGCTCGTTTAGGAGCTTGTTTAGAAGCTCGTTTGTTCTTTGTTGAATTCTAATTTTATATATGTTTGCATAACAATATGGTTGTGTGCGTTATATATTTATATGTCCTTGATAATTGATACTAAGAAACTTTTATAATTAAATTTTCACAAATAAATTGTTACTATTACAAGTACTTGAATTCAAACCGAACAAGCTTGAAGTCGAGCTCGTTAATTAGCTGGAGATAAAGCTGAACAAGCTTGAAATCAAGCTTAACGAGCTTGATTTTGATCTTATCGAGCTTGTTTATCAAGCTTAAATCAAGCTTGCTTATCAAGCCAAGCTCGAGCTCAAACCAAGCCAAGCTCAAGCTTAATATAAACAAGCTCGAGCCAAGCTCAAGCTCTAAAATAAAAAACTTATCAAGCTTGAGCTCGAACTCGATTAATTCTAGTCAAGCCAAGCTCAAGCTTACGAAAGCTTGGCTCGGCTTGGCTCGTTTGCAGCCCTACCCTCACTTAACCTTCTATAATCCTTCCTCCTAAACTCACACTCTCAAACCAAGCATGGTTTTGTTTTTCCCTCACTTAACTTTATTAACCCTTAATCCAAGTATACCCTAAAAATTTTGAAAGAAGAAGGGTTATTTAGTTTTAGGGTTTCATTAAATTTTTGTTTTTGTCTTTATATTGTCCAAAAGATGGTCTAGATATTGTCCTAACGGACGATTGACTTGGGATGACCGTCTAAAATGGAGAACTAAATGCAATATTTTATGAGACAATAAAACTAAATGAAAATATATATGAATTGTGTGACTAGCTTAGGTTATTTAGTTTTGCATGGTGAGAATTTTGTGACTTAGTTGCCAATCGAGAATGAGACTTGTGACGTTGTTTGCTTCTATTACGATCTAAGCAGTCTTACAACCCTTCGGAAATTTTAAGTTGCAAGCATTCGACAATGAAATCGGGATGAGTACATCTGACGATATATATACAAGAAGCTTATGAAGTCGTCCCCATCAAAACTGCCATCAAAAGGGTTTTGTGCATGCTGAGATGAGAATAGAAGCAAACAACAGTATCAGAAGTCTCATTCTCGATCGGTATGTGGTTATGACAAAATTAAATAATCCAAGCCGCACAATTTTCACCATGTGCAATTAAATGTCCAAGTCACACAACCCTCACATATTTTCATTTAGTGTAAGGGTCTCCTATAATATTTAATTTTGCGTTTAGGTCTCAATCAAGTCAACCATTAGGACGAAATCTAAACCCAATTCTAGATAATAGTAGACCTAAACGTAAACTTTTAATATTATACGAGATCCTAAAACTAAATAACCGAAAGGAGAAATAATAATTCGTTTTTTTTCTCACCATGCAGCAACTAAAATTCATAAAACTAAATGTTGGGTAGTCCGAAGTAGGCCTGGGCATTACTGGATTTTGGACCGAAATTAGAATCGAACCGAATAAGAAATTCGGTTTCGTTTAAAAAAATTGGTTCGGTTTTGAAAATACTAATTTTTTTTTCCGTTTCAATTTCGATTTTAGGTTTCGATTTCGATCCAAAACCGAAAATCGAAATAAGGCTTATACAATTATATAAATATCCTCAATTTTATGCATATCTTAGATTAAAAATGTGCATATTGTTTTTCATAAATTTGAAATAAACAATTATATGTTTGTATTTTGAAGTCCAATTTTGATAATTCAACAACTATTCCAACTTTGACTGCAACTTTGAAATATAACAAATTTGTTTTTAAAAATTACAATTTGTAGTATAATTTAACTAGGATCCCAACTTTGGGTTCGGATATTAAACAAAAATAGTCCAACTGAACAATATCAAATCGATTATTTAATTTCGTTCGGTTTCGGTTATGACTAATTTTGGTTCGGTTTCAATTTTGAATTTATAGAATTTTGATTTATTCGGTTTTGACTATTTCGTTTTGGTTGAAACCGAATAAACTAAACTCTCACCCCTAATCCGGAGATTGTGGCCTTTCGGTACAGAAATAAAAACTCTTGGATTTAAAGTTCAGTAGGACAGTAAGCGATTGACTCTTGTAAGTTTATAACGTGTAAAAGAAGAAGAAGAGTTATCACAAAGAACTATATTCTCAATAGTTAGAAACTAATGGTGCAAATGGAGTCCAGAAGTAACAAAACCGATGGTGATAAAATATTGTTTTGAAAGGAATTACAGGTTATGGGTAGGACACTCTACCAAGTTCTATGACCTCAACCAATATGTACAAAACTGAAGTTATTATATATGATTCCTTGAGTTAACATCAGTGATATCATTGCCTCCTGCATGAGAAACAGTCCTACAAACAATTTGTCATGAGAAAAAGACACACCAAAGTAAGTTTTGGGGAGTTGCAATGTCAAGGCATATGAAGGGTGCATGATGGAGGCCTTGATTGTTTTAAACTGAAAGGAAAAGCCGAAAAGGAGAGTTTAACATCATATAAACAGATGAGTTTTAACAGTAAATTAATGTCTTGACAGATACTGCAGGATATCTCGACGCCAGATATAGAAATTTATGTCAACTCTTTTGTGGAGCTTTCTCATTCGATGCCCGTGATGGTGATGGTGTTGTTGCTGCTGAAAATTAATACTTGCCAATATCTTCTAACTTTGAACTTTGATGTCTAAACATATAATTTTCTTTGGACACACAGAGCATACTATCAAGAAAGAAAGTGTAAGGTCAGTTTACTATCAAGAAAGAAGTCTAGATTATTTATTTTGCTCCTTTGAACCTTGATTTGTTAAATATGATGTGTTCATTATAGGTAAATCACAATCAAGAAGCCACAATGGGATCATTTGGGGCACAGATTTAAGATACTCTCTTTGAAAATGACAAACCCAACAATTTCTAATGTTCTTATAGAGATTGGTCAATATCGTTATGATATGCATATTCTGTACCGGAGTTGCATCTAATGTTCACCTTTGGCAACGGATTTCAAATGGCAAAGATAATAATTATCTTGAACGGGGGCAAATAGAACATTGGAACCTAAAAACGGATTGAACTTTAAAAGTTGCACCTTCTCAAATGCTTTTTGTATCAAACATTCTACATCCTGAGCTCTCCCACCACAGATAATATTCGTACCACGGTTTTGATATATAAAAATCTCAAACTTCGCTATGCAATCATTTAGAGAGGGCCATGCGGCCCGCCCCCAAAATTGGTGTGACACTAATACCTCAATTGGGCAGGCACGAAAATTGATGTATCATGTCTCTTGGATCAACTCCGGTGAATCACACCGCGTTCTCTATAAGTGCTTTGACCGTCCCTGTCCAATGAGCATTTGGACAGTGAGATTAAATAGCTAGTTGAAATTGATACATGAGAGAGTTTTGAATAGAGGGGCGGGGGGGGGGGGGGGGGGGGGGGGGGTGGGCTGTCCACTAGTTTACCATTGGGTAAGGGATCGAATTAGGGAAATGGTTTCTAGAACGATGGCAATTCACATAAAAAGTTGGACCATTAGTCTTTGTGATTTGTGGAGACTTAGTTCAACGAGCATCTGCATACTGAGGTCAGAGAGCTGGTTAAATTAATTAGTTGTGGGTTGCTACTTTGTGATTAATACACTACTAAAATCTGTCAAATCAGCGACGCCTCAGGACGTCGCTAAATAGGAAAAATACGTCGCTAATATCGATTAGCGACGTATTTAGCGACGTTTGCACGTAGTCGCGATTAACCTAGTCGCTAAACAACAAAACGTCGCAATACGTCGCTATTGCGACGACACTCAGTGACGCGGACACGTCGTTAATTCAGCGACTACCAGCGACGTAAAACGTCATCATTTACCGACGCAACCTAGCGACGTTGAGCGACTTGACATGCATCGATGGTGACCTGGCTTGAGAGCCAAATGGCGACGTTCTGCGACTTTGCTACATCGCTATAGTACCGACATATAGCGACGTTTAGCGACATTTAGTGACGATCAACGACGGTACTCATCACAGTTAGCGACGTTGTGATACTTACTTAGCGACGTTGCCGTCGTCGCTGGACGTCGCTGAGAGTCGCTGAACGTCGCTAATCTTGAAAAAAAGATAAACAAAATACAGCATTTGCAGCATCCCCTGCAGCATTTGCAGCATTTGCAGCATTCTCTACACCATTTGTTACAACAACGACAGTGTGTATCACGAACACAGTATCAAACAACACAGATACACACAATCACGAACACGTTTGAAACACAATCTCATCAATCAACACAGATATATGAAAATTTGTAACAACAATGTCAAACATAATGGTCCACAACTTAATTGCCAAGTATGGGAACGAAATGGCTCAGAATACAACCCAAAATTCATTCTAGCATACATTAGTGTGAATCATCTATGTTCTGTACATATGGTGTAGTATATGTTCTTATCGTATCTAGTATCTGAAGATTGTAACAGAATCAAGATGAACTCACATAATTAATGTAATACTAAGACATCATCTACTACTATATAAGATATAGTGATAGGTTGTCGTATCATCATTGCCGAGGGATGAGGGTTGGAGGACAGTCAACTTTATCTACGGCTACATAGTTTCTGTCTCGTCAGTCGAATGGCTGCAGGGACTATGTCCTGATCACGATGTCGTACCGTAGATTTAGGATTTAAAATATGGTATTCAGGTCAACTTAATTCAGTCAAAGGGTACTGAATAGAAAGTCTAATTAAGACTTTCAACTAAGCAGGCAGCCTGGACTGTTGTTCAGAACTTGGCAGACAAAATCCCATACCATCTGATGACAAACCTATACACACCCTTGTCCAAACCATTTGTTTCAGTAGGTAAAACATTCCAGATTACTTAAGTAACCTGTCGTGCAACATTTGGTGTCAACAACATTCCTTGTTAATTGTAACATGCATACTATCATATCCCAACTCTGCCAAAACCTGACCAACATACCCTACACTAATCATTCCATATTTCAGTAATGTCAGTGAGCTAAATCATACTCAACTGTCGAGAATACTTAGGAGAAAACTCATTCACATGATTAGTATCCATCCTTCGTGACATAGCTGAAATTTTATAGGGCTCGATAATAATTATTAGTCATTTTATTCATCATTTCAAAATCCTGAAAATGTCCAAAAAAACTCCCAGTATCAGTAGATAGGGCTCGAACCCTAAATTAGAATTCGAATCCAAGTAAAACATCAAATTGACAGTTAATATGCCCAAAAAAAACTTCCAGTATCAGTATATAGGTGTCACACTGTGAGTCTCGTGTCCACACAGTGGGACACGACGTGTCCAAACCAACAAAATAGGTGTCACACGAACTAGAAGCGAGTCCACGCTCTCGTGTCCCCCGCAGCGAGTCCACTGTGAGTCTCGTGTCCCCCGCAGCGAGTCCACGCTCTCGTGGACACGAACTAGAAGCGAGAGAGAGCTAGAAGACGAGGAGAAACTGGGGAGGAGCTACCCGAGGAAGGAGGAGGAGGAGAAGGAGGAGGCCGGAGGAGGGAGATCGCCGGAGGAGCGCCGCGGAGGAGGAGGCCGGAGGAGGGAAATCGTCGGAGGAGCGTCGCGTCGAGCGCGCGAAAAATTGGGGGGAAAATTTGTGAATGATCGAAAAGGAAACCCTCGCTGGCTATATGAAACGATTAACGACGTCCTTTTAGGACGTCGCTAAACGTCGCTGATATTTAATAAACGGCGACGCTGCTTAAAGTGCGTCGCTATACGTCGCTATATCAGCGACGTGTACCGACGAACTTGCGACACAGATTCTCATTTAACAAATTGTAGCCGCTAGACGTCGCTATTAGTCGCTGTTGGCGACAAACAGCGACGTCTTAGATAAACATCGCTAAACCCCCAAAAATTAGCGACGTTCTATCTTGGAGTCGCTAAATACGTCGCTGATATGACTTATTTTGGTAGTGATAGTAAGATCTTTCTGTGTCATATTTTACCTGTCGAATAATTGGCGGTAGTGAAATAGAATGGAAAGAACGTTCCGATAATTTGTTCATACTTTACCTGTTAGAAGACATATTGTCAGGCAAAATATTCCACAAAGATGTAAACCTCTTTTTCAAAAAAATTTTAAAGTTCGTCCCTCTTTGGTATATGATCTTCTAAGCCATGGAGCATAAAAAACCTTCATAATTTTTTTTGCAGTTCTGACAATCTATGCTAGTGCCGTACTTATAGTCAAGGTAGATAAGTATGAGAGGACCATGACATAAACCTAGAAGACCAATTGGAAGCATAGTTTGCAGTATCGATCGATACCGATCCGATACGGCCGACACATAACGGTTTGGTATGTTCCGATCCGATACCAATCGATACCGATACTAACCAACATCAATACTGGCCAGTCAATTTGACAAAGAAAATTTAAAAAAAAAAGATCAATCAACAGTGGTGTAAAAACATAGTAAGACTGTAAAAATATTTAAAAGTAAAAACTTATCTAAAACGGGTAGATCAATCGGCAATAATGACTACTATTCCATTCAATTTGAAAACTACTAACAAACAACACAAGAAACACTTAAAATTATGCCAAAATGTATACAATATTTTATTCTAAAATTTTAACAATTTACTAATATATTTTTTTCATGATACCAAAAAAAAAAATCTAATACTCCATTCTGAATCCGTCGAGACTGTCAAATACCACCGATCCCAATACTCATAGGAAGGAACCGATACCGATTCCGATACCGATATTGCAAACCTTGGAAGTAGACATACCTGACTATTAAGTTTTTTGGCTCCAAGTTTCCTAGAATATAAATGAGTCCAGACAAAATGCATGATTCTCAGTAGTACACTTGGGCTGTCTGATGTGGTTTTTTGTGATAAGGACTTGTTTGAGTATGCTGACTGATTTTCATATTATGTTTGCTTAACGTTTATGGGTTTTAGGATAACTTCAACCTAGTGACATAACCTGTGTGTCTGGCTGCTAGACTGTTAATTCCTACACTTGGTGGAAAGAACTGATAGCATATCCTTGTTGTCTTGTTACCTTGTGATGCTCTTGTTCCAAAATGGGCTTAATATTAACTTTAATTACTGTTTCACCTTATGAGATGACATTGTTAGGTTGTGTCGAGTCTAATTTGCTGAACTTTTCTAGTTTGATCGCTTAAGTGACTAGATCATTTAATCCGTTGATCATGGATCGACCTTCGCGATAAGGTCAATTTTCCCATAGCGACCGTGGACATAACTTCTCAATTACCCTTAGGCCTCGTTTGGTTCGCGGAATCATCGGGTTGGGAAAGGAAAGTGATTACTTTCCCAAAGAAATTGAGGAGGAAAGGAAAATTAGGAAAAAAAAGTAATTCATCCACCCAAGCAAGGAATCACTTTTCCACATTAAAGTATTCACTTTCCTTTCAAATTTCTTGGCATTTCCAAACATAGGAAAGGAAAATGTGTTACCTCCTGCAACTGCAATGGTAAAAAGTGGATGTATTAACATGTCATTAAAATACATGCAACTGAGTATCAATACAGAAAATTGTGGTGCAGAATAACTTGACAAATTTCAAGATCTAGTTTGATAGGATGATGTGAGAGGACACCATATGTATCCTACTTGAACAGTTTCTCTTTTATAAAAGAACTTCTCCTTAGAGTATATGTATATTCATGTTTCTTTAAGCTAACAAGCATAAAATCAAGCTGAACTTCGATAGGACAATTTATTTGAGGAATATTTGGAATCCTTTCTATATTGTTGTCGCAATCCTTTGATTTTTTTCTTTATTGTTTGTAGGTTTATATTGAGGCTGAAAACACGATACTAGGGCCGAGTCTTGCCAGTTTTTTTGGAGAAAGAGAGCATCATAAAAATAGAGTACAAGTATTGTTCAAATCTGACAATAATATACACTCCAGGGCTGGCGAAAAAATCGAGTTTCCCGGGTGCAATGTTAACGATGATGCATTATCTTAAATGTCGATCTTTCTTGAGATAGAACTTACCGATGAACTGTTTGATATGCACTATGATCTATATTTCAGTTGATTCTCTCTTCCTTTTGTCTCTGTAATAGTAGTCTTTGCCGAATTGTAATAGTTGTTACATCAACCATGGGCATTTGTCATTTATCATTTATACGCAATTGTATTCAATTGGAAATTCTATCACATGTTATTTTTAATTATTTTATAGTTGCATGTTGCAAAACAGAAAATTAATTGTGACAAAAGAATTTAGCTCAAATGCTAATATTGATACGGAGCAACAATAACATTAAAGATAGTATACATATGAGTTCTGCAATAAGTTTACAAGTCGATTCAATCTTGATAGTAAAACTGTTTGAGATGATTTTACGAGCAAACGGATGAAATCGACATGCTAACTGCTAGGCTTGCCATAATCTTATATACTCTAACTAATCTTGTTTTCATTGTTTATTTACCCATGACAGAACCAATTCAAGAAATAATTTTTTTTCCCAATACCCATTTAGTAGTTGCCGCCTCCATTAACAACTACACTACTGCACGTCCTTTTAGTATTTATATTTGTAAAAAAAAAAATATTGTGGTGTTTATAGGCGAATTCGATAGAAAATATAATGTATGATACAAAAAATACTCATTTCTTGTTTTACACTCTTAGAATTGAAATAAATTAGTTTACTCCATTATCTCACAAAATTAAATACGACCAAAAGTAGATAAAATAAATAAATATGTTTTTTGTAATGGTATTTTTAAACTAAAGTTACTTGTTATAATAATCAAATTTATACCGACAGCATAATGTTTGGTTTGTTATATATAAATTCTACTATAATTTATGGTTTGTTATATATAAATTTTACTATAATTTATTTTGAGTGTATACATACAAATCTTGAAAATCTTATAGTTGCTAGGAAAGATAATTTTTTACCGGCCACATTAATTAAAAAATTTAGTCAAATAGTTATATAGAAGGGAAAAAAAAAAATCAGAATAGTGTGAAATTTCATGAGTTACTAATGATTTCACAAAAAAAATGCCATCTTGACCATAGTCAAGGTAGAGCTAGCTTATCAAATAAATAAGCAGAAGCCGTCTATAAGCTAGGCTTATCATACCCAGTCGTGACTCGTGACTCGTGACTCACGTCCCCATTCAAATCATTTTACTGCACCACTTTTTACTGTCCCTCCCGCGAATAAAGCCAATCAGTTGGGAAAAAAAAATTCAAAACCGCAACCCCAATCTCAATTACAAATCCCGCGGCCCACATTTACACTGCACACCAACTGTTCGTAAGATCCATCGATGGCGAGCTCAGGCGTGTGACGGCGAGGATGCGACGGTTGCGGTGGGTGTGACCAGATTCGGTGGAGACGTACCCACCGCGACATGAGGCGGCGGATCCCGGCAATGTCGAAGGTCCGGTGAGCTTGCGGTGGCGATCGGTGACCGTCCGGGAACGACGGTGACAGAGAGAAGAGAGGAAAAATAGTGGAGAGAGAGAGAGTGCGTGTGATGTGACTGTGATGGAAGTATAAATTTAATTAATAGATAATTATTAATCATAACTAATCACTCTCTTTCCAATAAATTCTGCCATTAACCAATATTTAGTGACTCATAGTTAATTTAACTCAAAAATATACTTAGTAACCATCCTGTTGCAAAATAGTAACAAAATAGTAATTAAATAAAGAAAATCAAGGTTTTTTTTAGGGGCACCTCCACATTTACTAAGGGGCAACCCAAAATTTTTTTGAAAAAATTACAAGTTTGCCATTGGATTTTTTTACTGGAGGGCAGCCCAAAAAACACTATATAAGCCAATTTGATTTTAGATTTCATCTCTCTCTTTCTTCCTCCCTCTACTACTTCTCTTCCTCCACTCTTTTTTCTCCTCCTCATATAAATCTATAATTAACCCTAGCTAGGTGAAATTGTCCCCCAACCTAAAATTTTTGGTAGAATACAGCGCCAATCACTTCTCCCATTAATTTGTAAGTCGTCGAATTTATTTTTGTGTAATATTTTAAGTTTTAACCTAAATTTTGCATATAAAAGTTGAATTTTGTGTTTAATGTAGAAAAAAATAGAAAATGGAACAACCCGGACCATCAAATGCTGGATACTCTCCTCCCACAACTTCCGAAGAACACTTTGACGCATCGAAAACCCTCTTGGTAACTACACTTGAACTTTACTTCGGGTCAAAAATTGGACTTTGACACAGAGGACTGCCACAAATGTGGCAGTCCCTCACATATATAGGACTGCCAGAGATGTGGCAGTCCTGTATATGTGAAGGACTGCCACATTTGTGGCAGTCCTATAAATATGAAGGACTGTCACATTTGTGGCAGTCCTCTGTGTCCAAGGAAATATGACAAGAAAATATGAAAATTTCAATTAAGACAAGAGGATAAATGTGTGACAAACAACAGAGAATATGTAAAACATCAAAGAGAACACCTAGTAATCAAGCATGTTCCTTGCAACGAAAGGATTTACAGTTAAAATTGACTTCTTCGTTTATATCTTCCAATCCCATGCTAATACATGATCTTCCATTGAACTATTACAAAGCTTTCAAAGTTAAATTCTCACTTTTCACTCACTAGGTTGAAAAGTGAAAACATAGCAACAGAACCAAACATATAATACTACGTTAACATTTCTTTATATCTAAAATTGAAACTGAGAACTTGTAAGCTTAATGTAAAATTAAGCAAGAATTTCATTATGTCAGATATATGTTAAAGCAAAATTAAGCAAGAATTTCACTATTTATGGGTTCACCACCGTTTGTGTCTGGGCATTATGATGTTAGTTTCAAGTAGCAACTATATTACATTTATAACTAAATTTTAGAGAACTAAGGATTATATGTTGCAGACAGATACGCTTGAAGTGTCTCAACTTGTGACAAAGTACAGACTCCTCTATAAATAATAATACGCTTTATGTAGTTGTTTAGTTTTGACTTTTAACTTCTATTGTAGGAGTTGCGATCTTCCGAGGTTGCGGTACATGCTCCAATTGCAATCGATGTAGGACATTTATTTTGGACCGATCTTTCGTTTCAATCAAGCGACGATGCGGTACAATGGTGTCGAGAAGTTGGACGGAAAATATGGAGGACCACTTTTGTATACATTTTGGCATTTTGGTTATAGAGGACCACTTTTGTATACATTAAACTATGAAATATGAAGTCCAATATATGTTTCTTACTTTTATCCATGTGTTATATGTGTTTTATGTGCTTATCTGGGTGTTATACATGTGTGTTTTGTGTATTTGGCTGAGTATTATACATGTTTTACATCTGTGCTAAAAACCATCAGAGGACTGCCACAACCAGGGCAGTCCTTCACATGTGTTGGACTGTCCTGGGTTTGGCAGTCCTAGCTGAAATGTTCTGTGATCTAGATCACAGAACATTTCAGCTAGGACTGCCAAACCCAGGGCAGTCCAATACATGTGAAGGACTGTCCTGGTTGTGGCAGTCCTAGATATAATGTTTTGGAAGACATTTTACTACTAAAGGTTCCGAGTCCCACTTCGATTTTCTACCGAGGTGATCTCTTACTACAAAATTCTAGCTCAGTAGTATTATTTGTTTATAAGCCCATACTAACTTTGATAGCATGCTGGGATTTCTTAGGTTGGTATCTATAATATGGTATATGTTAGCAGCATCTGTGGCATTTATCTCCACTTTCACATATTTTGGCCTTCAGTTCTTTCATAGATTTATGAGTTTTGGCTCATGTACATTCTTCTTCATTCTGCTGCGGAAGTTATTTGTACATACATGGAATAATGTGCACATCCGCAGTTGTCAGTTTCTGTATCGGCCAATCTTTCTTTTCGATAGTGGTTTCAGGTAATTACTTCTATTAATTGTATTTTGGATTTTGGAGTACTCCCTCCTATTTTTCGAATTAACATATAAAGTTTTTGATCTAGTCACAAAATATTTCATCTAGGACTGCCACACTCAGGGCAGTCCAACACATGTGAAGGACTGCCCTGGGTGTGGCAGTCCTAGATAAAATTTTCTGTGACTAGATCACAGAACATTTCAGCTAGGACTGCCACACCCAGGACAGTCCAACACATGTGAAGGACTGTCCTGGATGTGGCAGTCCTAGATATAATGTTCCGTGATCAAGTCACAGAACAATTCATCTAGGACTGCCACACCCAGGGCAGTCCTTCACATGTGTTGGACTGCCCTGGGTCTGGCAGTCATAGCTGAAATATGAAGCCCCTTTTGTTATTTCATGCTATGAAGCTTTATGTAGAAAATCTGAAGTATGGTTCGATTTTGAGGACCATCCTGTTTCATGTCTACAATAATTCATGTTATTTCATGCTATGACTTGAGCCCCTTAACTGAAACAAATTAGTTCCAAATTTCATCTGCCAGTTGCATAACGTTCGGACGACAGTACATAAATATCAATATTAGTATATTATATTGTCTTTTGATTGCATGTTTGTTTAACTTTTGTTAGGCTGTAGTGTTACTATCTGAGTATCTGGGCATCTGTTAGGTGTATAATCTCCAGAAAATCAGTATCTAAATATCCATAGAAGTATCTCACCATTGGTCGTAGGTTGGTATTACTAGGGTTAGGTTGTATGGTGTTACTATTAGATATCCTTTATATGTCCCTTGTGTTTCCCTCTTTTCTTTTCCTTTTATTATTATGGATGTTGTGAGCATGGTCTTATGTTGATACGTGCTATTTTTCAACCATATATTTGCATACAAAACACTAATGGAAGAGAAGTTTACATATATATTGTCTAAACTAAAAAAAAACATATATATGGTCTAAACAAATCTTGGTGTCATCAGTAAGATGTTTTATTGATATTTTCATCATGTTATGATATATTAATTTCGTTAATTCTCCAATAGATGTGTCAATGTCAATCTAGCCTTCCCCTGTCGAAGCTCAATTTCGACATGGCTCTTTAGTTTCTTTACGGTTGGTCGTTGATCTGGAATTTACCATCTGTGATATTGACCGAAATTAATTTGACACTGATACATTTTCCGAACTACATAGCGCTTGGAAAGAAACATCTAGAAATTTGGACATTTTATTTCCGTTTTAAGTAATATAGATTAAGAACTTAGAATGCAAGATATACACACGATCCTTTTATTTCCATTTTATTTCCGTTTTCAGTTAGGACTGCCACACCCAGGGCAGTCCTTCACATGTGTTGGACTGCCCTGGGTGTGGCAGTCCTAGATATAATGTTCTGTGATCAGTCATGGAAACAAGGACTGCCACAGTCCTGACAGTCCTATATTGAAAGAGGACTGCCAGGACTCTGGCAGTCCTTGTTTACATGTGGACTGCCACATGCTTGGCAGTCCTACTGTACTCAGGGCCGACAGACGAACGACTCGCTAGTTTGTCGTTTTCTACGGTTAGGGTTTGAAAAAAATTTGTGAGTTTGTCGTGTTCGAAAATGCCATTCATAAACCCTAAAGAGATTCTAAACCTAAATTATCAAAAGTTTTTAGAGAATTAAAACTATTCTAGGGTTTCGAATAGAATGTAGAAAATTATAGAAGAAATTAGGGAAGAACGATTTATTCGACTTGCGTGTCATCTCGTCGAATGTAGGAGTGTTCTTGAAAAAATTTTGGTGGAAGAATTAGGATTAGAGTGGTGGAGGAAAATTTTATAGGGTTTAGGGAGAGGGAGAGAGAGCTCTTCTTCTTTTTCTTTTGGAGGAGAGAGAGAGAAAATGATGAAATGGGAAGGAAATGTGAGTTTGGGGGGTTGGGCTGCCCCCTAGTAAAATTTGGGTGCCCCCTAGTAAAATTTCCACCAAATGGGCTGCCCCCTAAGTAAGGGTTGCCCCCTAGTAAATGTGGAGGTGCCCCTAAAAAAAACCAAAATCAATTACTAATAAAAAATTTAATAATCTCTAATATCACGAAGATCGGTAATAAATAACTTTAGCAAGCAAAGCAAGGAATAATAGCAACAAAAAAATAGGTTTAGAATATTAACCAATAAACAGAATAAAATTAAATAATAATGATGATAAGGTTTTGTAATTAATAATATCAGGGAAAAATAAAAATCGAATTGAATTATTCCAACAAGGTTTATAGGAAATGATACATTTACAATAAAAGAAAAATATAGAATTTTTTTAGAAAATCTACAAAAATGAATTTAGAGAGTTACAGCAAGCGCAACTTAGGCTTGCACGGCATCACGTCTTAGCGAGGACGACCGGTCTCAAAGAGTCCGAAGAGAGGACGAAAGGACTCTGCGGGATCGGGCGTGACAAGACGAGCTAGCCTGTGGCATCGGCAACTGATGATCATCATTATGAGGTGCCTGAAAGAACAAACAAAACACAAATTAATCATTAAGCACACAAATTAATCATCAAGAACACAAATTCCATAAAGCAACAAAAACACAAATTAATAAAAAAAATAAAAAAAAATAAGCAATTGAGCAACTTGGGAACCTGAGACGAGCTAGCATGTGGCATCGGCAACTGATGATCATCATTATGAGGTGCCTGAAAGAACAAACAAAACACAAATTAATCATCAAGCACACAAATTAATCATCGATTCCATGAAATAACAAGAACACAAATCAATAAAAAAATTAAATAAATAAGCAATTGAGCAAGTTGGGAACCTGAGACGAGCTAGCCTGTGGCATCGGCTCTGACAGTGAGCAACTCGTTATAAATTTTAGGGTTTTTAGGGGATTCTAAATTTTTAGGGTTAGGGATTTTATTTGAAAATGAGAGAGAGGGAGGGCACTCACCAAAGTCACTAACTCTACTCATCCAGAACCACTCTTAGAATTGAAATAAATTAGTTTACTCCATTATCTCACAAAATTAAATACGACCAAAAGTAGATAAAATAAATAAATATTTTTTAAACTAAAGTTACTTGTTAAAATAATCAAATATTATACCGACGACATAATGTTTGGTTTGTTATATATAAATTCTACTATAATTTATTTTGAGTGTATACATACAAATCTTGAAAATCTTATAGTTGCTAGGAAAGATAAATTTTTACTGGTCACATTAAATAAAAATTTGAGTCAAATAGTTAAATAGAAGGGAAAAAAAAATCAGAATAGTGTGAAATTTCATGAGTTACTAATGATTTCACCAAAAACATGCCATCTTGACCATAGTCAAGGTAGAGCTAGCTTATCAAATAAATAAGCAGAAGCCGTCTATAAGCTAAGCTTATCATACCCAGTCGTGACTCGTGACTCACGTCCCCATTCAAATCATCTCACTGCACCACTTTTTACTGTCCCTCCCGCGAATAAAGCCAATCAGTTGGGAAAAAAAAAATTCAAAACCGCAAACCCAATCTCAATTACAAATCCCGCGGCCCACATTTACACTGCACACCAACTGTTCGACGAAATGTCGGAGCCGGAGACCGCGCTCCTCTACGAGGCCTACAACGAGCTGCACGGGCTGGCGAGGGAGTTCTCGACGCCGTTCTCGTCGCCGGCGGTGGTGGTGGTTGGTCACCAGACCGACGGGAAGAGCGCGCTGGTGGAGGCGCTCATGGGGTTCCAGTTCAACCACGTCGGCGGGGGGACCAAGACCCGCAGGCCCATCACGCTGCACATGAAGTACGACCCCTCCTGCGAGTCCCCGCTCTGCCGCCTGCTCCCCGACGACGGCGGCGCGGCCGCGCGGCCGATGCCGCTCTCCGACATCCAGGTGCAAATGCAATGCACAGCTCTGCTGTGCTCCCCTTATTTCAAATTAGGAGATTTTTATTGTTATTATTAGTAGTAAAAGAAGTATATTTCTTTCCTTGCGAAAATGAAAAATGTACAGTTTTGGAAAAAATATTACCAAAATGAGATCCTTTTTGAAGTCACATATTAAAAAAAATTTGTTGTTACAGAGGATTAACAAAGAAACTGTTGGAGTGGGTGGGGTTCCCAACCTATGTGGAGAAGACCCCGGAGTGCGACGAGCGCCGTCCGAAGTCGGAGAAGCTCGGGAAGTAGGCGACGTTGCTGCTGCTGCTGCTGCTGCTGGAGCTTCTGGGAGCAGAGGATCCGAGTTCGGCCCGAACTCGGTCCCAGGCCGAGTTCTGGCCGAACTCGGTCTGGTTGTTCCAGCGTTTGGCCAGTAGGTGCTGGCTGCCCCGCACAGAGTTCTGGACGAACTCTGTGTTGTCGGGGGCTGAAGCGGGATTTTGGATGAGTTTTCATCATTGGATCTAATCCAACGGTCCAGGTTGGTTGCGGGATTAGGGAGATATATATTGAGTTTTCTCAACCCTAATTCACAAGTGCAACATAACACAAGTTCGAGAGAGAAGGAGGCAAGAGTGCCATTGCAACTTCGGAGAAGAAGGCGGAGGATTGAAGGTTGATATTCGGAGGAGATCGTGTTCGGGTAATCTCTACTCGTCGTTCTCGTTCTTCGTAGCCTTGTAATCGTTGTTCTTTTCTCTGAGTGTTGTGGGGATCCGATTTGGATCGGAGGAGTTTGTAGAGGGTGTAATTCTTCTATTCCATTAGTGGAGGCTTCTCAGGGTTGGACTCCGATCGTCCCGTGGTTTTTCCCGCAAGGGTTTCCACGTCAAAAATTCTCTGTGTCTGTGTGGTTTGCTTTGTGTGCTTGTTTTTTTGGTTCGTGCGTTGTTTGCTCGGTCCTCTCGCAGGTACTCTCCGGTTTGGGGAAAGGTTTTCCGCGCTTCTTTTCCAACAGAGTGGTATCAGAGCTTTGGGTTCAAAGGGTGTCAGGAGTTGACAGAGGAACCAGAGAGGAGAGATGGACGCGAAGCCGGTGCGCATGGTGAACCTTAATGGCACAAACTATCATTATTGGCGGAGCAAGATGAAGGATTTGCTATTTGTCAAGAAGCTGCATCTACCTGTGTTTGCATCCGAGAGGCCCAGTGATAAATCCGAGGAGGACTGGAAGTTCGAGCACATACAGGTGTGTGGGTACATACGGCAGTTTGTTGATGAGAACGTGTACAATCACGTTGCCAATATTGAGCACGCGAAGACGTTGTGGGATAAGCTGGAATCCTTGTATGCGAAGAAGACCGGGGTAAACAAGTTCCTGATCCGAACGATGATGGGTCTGCGGTACAAGGATGGGGCGTCTATTACGGATCACTTGAGTGATTTTCAGGGCGTGGTTGACCAGCTATCTTCTATGGGAGTCAAGTTCGACGACGAAGTTCAGGGACTGTGGCTGCTGTGTACCTTGCCAGACTCGTGGGAGACCGTACGAGTATCTATGATCGCTTCTGCTCCAGATGGCGTGGTCAGTCTGGAGTTTGCCAAGAGCGGGGTGTTGAATGAAGAGATGCGGAGACGTTCTCAGGGCACTTCATCCACATCCCACCACTCAGAGGCACTTGTTTCAGAGAGCCGCGGAAGGGGCAAAAGCAGGGGTCCAGGTGGTGGCAGAGACAAGAGCAGGGGGAAGTCCAAGGGTCGGTACGAGGACTCAGAGTGTTATCATTGCGGTAAGAAGGGCCATATCAAGCGGAATTGTTTCGCTTGGAAGAAGGAGAAGAAGGGCGACAAGGGGAAGCAAGAAGAGAACACTACAGCGGCGGCCTCGGTACATGGAGGCGATGTGATCGTCGTAGGTGATGAGGTCATTACTAACCTCGCCTGCGATGACAATTCTTGGCTGGTGGACTCAGGGGCTTCAGCACATGTATCTCATAATAGGGCACTGTTTGCCACTTACACGATAGGCGACTGTGGCGTGTTGAAGATGGGCAACGGAGATGTGTCGAAGGCGGTTGCCATTGGAGATGTGCATTTGAGAACGAAGACGGGTGTGGTTCTTGTTCTCAAGGATGTTCGTCATGTCCCTGATATCCGTTTCAACCTGGTGTCGGTTGGAAGGTTGGATGACGAGGGATTCTTCAGTCTCTTCGGGAATAGTCAGTGGAAGCTTTCCAGAGGTTCGATGGTGATTGCCAGAGGAAGCAAGAAGTCCGGTCTCTACTATATGGAGGGGAGCGCAGAGGGGGCACAGGAGGTGAACGCAGTCAGTGACGCGTCTACCGAGTTGTGGCACAGGCGGCTCGGCCATATCAGCGAGAAGGGGATGAGCTACTTGGTGAACAGGAAAGTGATTCCGGGGCTCAAGTCTACAAAGTTGGAGAAATGCACGCACTGTTTGGCTGGGAAGCAAAGTAGGGTGTCTTTCCAGAGTCACCCAAGTTCGAGGAAGCCGGCGTTGCTCGAGTTGATTCACTCGGATGTCTGCGGTCCTATGAAGGTAAAATCTCTTGGTGGTGCTTCTTACTTTGTGACTTTCATTGATGACTGTTCCAGGAAGGTTTGGGTCTATGCCTTAAAGACCAAGGATCAGGTGCTGCCTACTTTCAAGGAGTTTCAGGCCTCCGTTGAAAGGGAGACGGGCAAGAAGTTGTTGTGTGTTCGGTCCGACAATGGCGGCGAATACATCGGTCCCTTTGATGCGTATTGCAGAGAGCAAGGGATACGACACCAGAAGACTCCGCCAAAGACACCTCAGCTCAATGGTGTAGCGGAGCGCATGAACAGGACACTGATGGAGAGGGTGCGGTGTTTGCTGTCAGAAGCAAACTTGCCGGGCAGTTATTGGGGTGAGGCTCTTCTCACAGCTGCTTATATTATTAATTTGTCTCCTAGTGCTCCTTTGCAGGGTGATGTGCCTGACAAAGTATGGTACGGCAAAGAGCCGTCATACAGTCACCTGCGGGCGTTTGGTTGTAAGGCCTTCGTGCATGTACCGAAGGACGAGAGGACCAAACTTGAGCCGAAGACGAGGCGATGCGTCTTTGTCGGCTACGGTCGGGATGAGTTTGGCTATAGACTCTACGACCCAGTGGAAGGAAAGCTCTACAGAAGCAGGGACGTGGTGTTCGTCGAGGATCAGACCATGACCAACACTCAGGATTCCGAGACGCCTTCTGAGGCTGAGGAATTGCCTGAGTTAGAGTCATTTCGCTTCGAACAGTTTCCAGAAGACATCGCGGAGGATCCAGTTATGGGGGAGCCGGTACATGGAGTTGCTCCCAACCTTGATCATCAGCCTGCTGATGGTGGTCAGGGTGTCCCTCAGGAGGATGAGCATGCCGGGGAGGCAGTTCCTGAAGGGGAGGAGGCTGTCGGTATACAGCCAGCACCAGTGGCTCCACTGAGAAGGAGCAACAGGGATCGTCGACCATCTACGAGATACTCGCCGGATGAGTATGTGCTATTGACTGACGGGGGAGAGCCCGAAAGTTTCGCAGAGGCTATGGAAGACGAACACAGGCAGGAGTGGATGGTGGCTATGCAGGAGGAGATGAGTTCCTTGCACACCAATTCCACTTATGATCTGGTGCGGTTGCCAAAAGGCAAGAAGGCTTTGAAGAACCGATGGGTGTTCAGAGTGAAGCAGACGGATGATACTACTCGCCCTCGATACAAAGCGAGGCTGGTAGTCAAGGGCTACGGTCAGCGGAAAGGCGTGGATTATGATGAGATCTTTTCGCCTGTCGTCAAGCATTCGTCTATTCGGGTGGTGCTAGCATTAGCAGCCAGTCTCGACTTGGAGGTCGAGCAGATGGACGTGAAGACGGCGTTCCTCCACGGTGATCTTGAGGAGGAGTTGTACATGGAGCAGCCGGAGGGATTCTGTGAGAAGGGCAAGTCACATTTGGTCTGCCGGTTGAGGAAGAGCTTGTATGGTCTGAAGCAGGCTCCGAGGCAGTGGTACAGAAAGTTCGAGTCGTTTATGGGGGAGCATGGTTATGCACGGACGACGTCGGACCATTGTGCATTTGTGAGGTATTTTGCCGAGGATGATTTCATCATTTTACTGCTCTATGTGGATGATATGCTATTAGTGGGTCGGAATGCCACTAGGATAGCGGAGTTGAAGCGCCAACTGGGCGCGGCCTTCTCTATGAAGGATTTGGGCGCAGCGAAGACTATTCTTGGGATGGAGATCAGCCGAGAGAGAGAGTCCAAGCTGCTACACTTGTCCCAAAAGAAGTACATTCATCGGGTACTTCAGCGTTTCGGGATGGACGGGTCGAAGAAAGTGAGTTCCCCCCTCGCGGCTCACTTTAAGTTCACTGAGGAGCAGTGTCCATCTACCGAGGACGAAAAGGAAGATATGGAGCGGGTTCCATATGCCTCAGCTGTGGGAAGCCTGATGTATGCTATGGTGTGTACGAGGCCAGATATTGCTCACGCAGTTGGTACGGTTAGCAGGTATCTTTCAAATCCTGGAAGGGTACACTGGAGTGCGGTTAAGTGGATTCTACGATACCTTCAGGGCACTGCCGGTTGGAGACTTTCTTTTGGTGGTGACGAGCCGAAGCTGGTCGGGTATACCGACGCTGATATGGCTGGAGATGTAGACACGAGGCGATCGACTTCGGGCTACGTGATGATGTTTGCGGGAGGAGCAGTGTCGTGGCAGTCGCGGTTGCAGAAGTGTGTTGCCTTGTCGACGACGGAGGCGGAATACATTGCGGCGACGGAGGCTTGCAAGGAGCTGTTGTGGATGAAGAAGCTGTTGCAGGAAATGGGACTGAAGCAAGAGCAGTATACTTTGCTTTGCGACAGTCAGAGTGCGATCCACCTTGTGAAGAATCAGACGTTTCATAGCCGGTCCAAGCACATCGAGACCCGGTATCATTGGATACGGGATGTGGTTGAGAAGAAGGACGCGGCGCTTGAGAAGGTGCATACAGACGACAACGGAGCTGATATGTTTACGAAGATTCTACCAAGGAGGAAGTTCGAGTACTGCAGGCAGATCGTCGGGATGACGACGTCCTCCCCATAGTTGTGAAGGGGGAGATTTGTTGGAGTGGGTGGGGTTCCCAACCTATGTGGAGAAGACCCCGGAGTGCGACGAGCGCCGTCCGAAGTCGGAGAAGCTCGGGAAGTAGGCGACGTTGCTGCTGCTGCTGCTGCTGCTGGAGCTTCTGGGAGCAGAGGATCCGAGTTCGGCCCGAACTCGGTCCCAGGCCGAGTTCTGGCCGAACTCGGTCTGGTTGTTCCAGCGTTTGGCCAGTAGGTGCTGGCTGCCCCGCACAGAGTTCTGGACGAACTCTGTGTTGTCGGGGGCTGAAGCGGGATTTTGGATGAGTTTTCATCATTGGATCTAATCCAACGGTCCAGGTTGGTTGCGGGATTAGGGAGATATATATTGAGTTTTCTCAACCCTAATTCACAAGTGCAACATAACACAAGTTCGAGAGAGAAGGAGGCAAGAGTGCCATTGCAACTTCGGAGAAGAAGGCGGAGGATTGAAGGTTGATATTCGGAGGAGATCGTGTTCGGGTAATCTCTACTCGTCGTTCTCGTTCTTCGTAGCCTTGTAATCGTTGTTCTTTTCTCTGAGTGTTGTGGGGATCCGATTTGGATCGGAGGAGTTTGTAGAGGGTGTAATTCTTCTATTCCATTAGTGGAGGCTTCTCAGGGTTGGACTCCGATCGTCCCGTGGTTTTTCCCGCAAGGATTTCCACGTCAAAAATTCTCTGTGTCTGCGTGGTTTGCTTTGTGTGCTTGTTTTTTTGGTTCGTGCGTTGTTTGCTCGGTCCTCTCGCAGGTACTCTCCGGTTTGGGGAAAGGTTTTCCGCGCTTCTTTCCCAACAGAAACTACTCCCTCACGAATATATTCGAGTATTTTCAAAAAATTATTTGGTAAATTTACGTACATTTAGTAGACTATTTTATTTGGATAATGTTTTATAAAACTACCATTTCTTGAACAATATCTAAAAAAATATTATTTTACTAAAAAATGTCTAATTTGGGGTCAAAAGATACTTGTTAGAACTTAGAAGTAAATTATTTTACTTGGTCACTTTTTTTTTAATGTACATTTGGTTTGTTGTACTTTTGTCCCCTAGTAACTGTTATTACCAAAATTTTGACCGGTAGTTTGGAAAATTATCGATATCACTTAGTGGCGGCAAATGTTTTTTGGCTCATATATTCAACATGTTACTAAAATATATGAGCCATCGGTCTTTCAATGTGTTACCTCCTGCAACTGCAATGGTAAAAAGTGGATGTATTAACATATCACCAAAATACATGCAACAGAGTATCAATACAGAAAATTGTGGTGCATAATAAATTGACAAATTTCAAGATCTAGTTTGATCGGATGATGTGCAAGGATACCATATGTATCCTTACTTGAATAGTTTCTCCTTCATGAAATAACTTCTCCGTAGAATCAGTATATGAATATTCATGTTTCTTGAAGCTAACAAGCATAAAATCAAGCTTAATTTTGATGTTAAATTTTCTTTGAGAAATATTTGGAACCCTTTTATATTGTTGTCGTGCATCCTTTGATTTTTCTTTATTGTTTGTAGGCTTATATTGAAGCTGAAAACATCAGATTAGAGTCTGAGCCTTGTCAGTTCTCGGAGAAAGAGATCATCATAAAAATAGAGTACAAGTATTGTCCAAATCTGACAATAATAGACACTCCAGGGCTCACTATTCCTGCTCCAGGCCGAAAAAATCGAGTTTTACAGGTGCATGTTACCGATGCATTATCTTCGATATTAATCTATATGATCTTTCTTGAGATAGAACTTACCGATGAACTGTTTGATATGCACTGTGATCCATATTTTAGTACCATGGCATGAACTTAGAACTTTTTAGTTTTTAAGAGCTGAAGTGTGGGAAGTTCAAGTTCAGCATTGTGTTTCTATGTTTAAGTTTCCAGTTGTTTCTCTCTTCCTTTGTCTCTACAGTAGTAGTCTTTGCCGAATTGTAATAGTTGTTATATCAACAATTGGCATTTGGCATTATGAGATTCGTTGTAGCCTGATAGGTATTCTACTCATTAACATTCATGGGCATGGACCATATCATTTATAGACAATTATATTCAGGCAGAAGATTCTATCAAGTATTATCTTTAATTATTTTATAGTTCGATGTTGCAAAGCAGAAAACTGAATGTGCCAAAAATAAAAAATGCAGCTCGAATGCTAATATTGACATGGAGCAACAATAACATGAGAGAGAGAGAGTGAGAGAGTATACATATGAGTTCTGGAGGAAGTTAGAAGTCGATTCAATCTAGGATATTGAAGTTGTTTGAGATGGTTTTATGTGCAGCGGGGTGCTATGGGCATGTGTTAGGCTTGCCAGGACTGTAGTTGAAGTTGTTACTAGGTGTGCAAAATTAACTTGGATTGAAGCACTGAGATATGACATGATAATTGCCAATATGACTACTATGATAGTTCTTAATACAGCTGATAGAGAAAATAGTATCATGCAGCAGGATATGAAAACATGGGACATTGGTGGGGATGGTGTTATTTGTGGAATAGTGGACTAGAAATGACCTATTCACAAGTCTGGTCTCTGACAGCGGAGATATGGTTTTGTGCTGCCATAATTAGAAGTGTTAAATTGGTTCCATACATATTACTGATGCACTACCTAACAACTAAAGATTTTGGGTCCAAATGGTTACATGGTTATCATAGCACCAAGATTAACATTTGGTAGTTCGGGGGAGCTCTCTGTAAAAACTGGTTATCCATGTCTGCTCTGTGTGCGATCTTTTATGTGGTCTTTGTTATTTACTTATTTGTTGTCGTCAACTATCTGATAAGTTAAGCTTTTGGCTATTATGGTGTCTAAGTGGAAGGTTTGATTAACTGTAGAAGCTTGGAAGACAACATATATTGATATCTAACTTTGCTAGCACCACCAATTATTTATGTATTTTGAGATCATAATTTGTGAAATGATTTGTAAAATGATGTCTCAAGTTACCAGCTTTTAAAATGTATGCTATCATGTCTATGCTCACCAAGTGGGAGGGAATTCTGTTTGAGATGGTTTTAGTTTTTAGACCCGTGTAGTATATGAGAGAGTGTTGATAAATTTGATCAGGGTTGTGAAGTGTGGAATGTGGAGAGACCATAGAAAGATTAATTAGTTCAAGGATGCATGCTCAGATGTTTTATTCCGGAGGCTTGCCCTTGACAGGAACCAATGCCAAAGTTGGTCCCACAAACCTATTCATTGACTGATGTCTTGAGGCTTACTTTTAATTTGAAGAAATACACCTCTATCTATGCATCAACATGTTACTATGTTGAAGATTTGCACCTGCTCTATTAAAAATATACAAGTTGATGAGAAAATGACTTGTAAGAGGGTGATACAAGTCCTTATAGGATCACTCACAAAGGGATTGTTCCTTGGTCACTATGATGCAGAGTTCCTTCCTTCAAGGCTCCTTTGGTATTGTAGAACCAGCTGTATGCTTGAAATGAATAAGCTGACAAACGGTTTCTTTGAATGCTAAAGTTGGAAGATTCACTTCAAGCATCGCAACTGTATCTAGTAGTATTCTTCATTATGAAAGAGAGGCCTATTTCTCCGTCAGATGGTTAATTCTGTTGTGAGCTTTAAACTTTATGAAACTGGAATATCGATGCATGTGTTCCCTCAAAGGTGATGCTTCTCTTCAAGTATCATTCAGTTTAATTTTGAACATTTAGTCTGTGAAACTAATTGTGATGTAACTTAATATTCTGATTATTTAGATATAAAGGAGTTCACTGTAAATCACTTAAAAGTATGCATGAAAAACCTTAATCATCCTCATCCCTTGCTTTTAGTTGAAGGCTATCGATGCTTTAAGGCACACCATTTTCCTACTAATATATATGTCTTTCTTGTTTTCTTATTTGTAAGCCTACCTTCACTAATGTATCTGATCTGGATATCCGAATTTCGCCGCAAGCATAGTAGAATACTTGCAGCACGTCACATGAGTCATCTTTGTGAACTATTTCCTCGTTGGCATTTGAATATTTAAATGTTTCCTCGCTGGATAATTGTTAAGACTCAAAGACTAGCAGAAACTTAACAGATTGTGGAAATGATTCATAAGATTTATTGAACAAACTTAGGCTCTTTAAATAGCCTTTACATCTTAACAGGAATGAGAAATACTAGCTCACGTTTTCCACAATAGCAACTACCAGATTGAAAGCACTAACAAGCATATCCTGATTATTCTAACAAATAGCTAAACTTCAGGAAAGATCCCAACAGAAACATTGACTTCTTCTCTTCATTCCCTCCCTTAAACTAGTTCCCAACTAGTTTAACACTATATAAGCTGTTACAAGGGAGTAGGAGAGGAAAAAAAAACCTTGATTCATGTTTGGCGCCTAGGCACTAGGCTCCCCTCCTCACCACCGAATCAGCATAACGAATTTTGGAACACTGCCATTAGTTGATGAAAAAGTTTAATTAGACAAATACGAAACTAACAATGCACTACCATGTTTTGCTGGTTAAAACGTGGGGCAATCAACGAGCAAGTCTAGAAATGAATAAAATGATATGTGGAATGAGAATTTTGAGATGGATGAGCAATAATGTAGTGGAACATACTGTAAGTGCTCTACGTCTTTCAGATGCATCTTCAATAAAAGATAAGGTTGGGTTGATCATTTGAGATGGTTAAGACTAGACTATACTAAAAAATAACAGATAGTAGAAGAAGCTGCTTGGACTTGGCAGATTCAACTATACTCGAACAAAGTACAAAAGGATACTGTGGTTGCTACAACAAAGAAGATAACCCTTACTAGAGATGAATGGGAAAAAAGGTTCATGTAGCCCATTCTTTCTGACTAGGCATAAAATCCTTTTATTGTTGATGTAAAAGTTCAAGCAGAGGGCGTCGCCTGGCGGGAGTATAGTCCATTATATAGAGGTAAGACTTGTCGTTTGCATGTAAAAGTGCAAGATATCAGTTCAAACATTGTTGCCTCGCGATGGTAAGTCTTGTTGCTTTCATCCTTGAGGACGCAGGTTCAAGTCGCGGAAACAGCCTCTCCATATATACAGGTGTAAGACTGGGAACATCTTGACCCTCCTGAGATACTGTACAAGCGGGAGCCACTTGGCTTTAGTATGACCTTTTATGTAAAAGTGCAAGCACAGAGAAAGAACATTAATGAGCCTACTTTAATACTGACTAGAATGTTTTTCCTAAGCCGGATATTTGCAAGAAAATCTACTTCCAACATTGACATATCTTGCAGTTTTTACATCATTTACGCTTGCAGTACATAATCATGATGCAGACTATTGGGGTTGTTTTACTAAACCATATCCATATCGTGGGTGAAATTTTATCAGGGGCAAGCTCGTGCAGTTGAGTCGCTTGTACGAGCTAAAATGCAGCATAAAGAGTTCATTATATTATGCCTTGAGGACGGTAGTGATTGGAGTAATGCCACTACACGCAGAATAGTTATGCAGGTCTGTTATCTTGTTGCCATTTTATGCTGTTCATGTTCAATCCCTTTAGATTCATGTTTTCACCAAAACATTCTGATAATATTATGTCGAGGAATCCGCTGTTGTACAATACTAACTGTAAATGTGATTTGTTGAAATTGTCTTTTGCAGATAGATCCTGAACTATCAAGGACGGTTGTAGTAGCCACTAAGCTTGATACAAAAATTCCTCAGTTTGCACGGTCTTCTGATGTTGAAGTTTTTCTTAAACCACCTGCTTCTGCATTGGATGGTTGCTTATTAGGCGATTCACCTTTCTTTACTTCAGTGCCCTCAGGAAGAGTTGGTTCTGGACATGACTCTGTTTATAGATCTAATGAGGAGTTTAAGAAAGTACACTTCTATAATCCTATCTAAACTTGAACATTATTTTAAGTTATTCGACTGAGTTTTTTAGAACCACTACATCATTTCTTCTATCATTTGATGTTATTTCATTTAGTATTTGTCCGAACTTTTTCTATCTTGCATAATCTGTGATCTTATCACATGGAAACAATGGCTTTTTCTATTGCTCTTTTCTACAAGTTCAACACTAAATTTTTTTAAGAAGTTCTCTGTAATCTGACTAGCAACTTAGCAAGTACCATACACTTTTGTGATATGCTTACGCCAAAATATCTTCTTTTTATATGAATGCGTATGTATACAAGCATATAAGAAAGTGATCATAATCTCTGTAATTTTGAAATCTATAGTCATGCAAAATTATCTGGATCTCTTCGAAATAGTTGCAATTACATTATTATCCAAAAGGTTCGAGAGCCAGCTTTTTAATTCTTCAGCTAGGTTCAGTTTTGGCAGTTCAGTTGTTTAGATCAACATTTTATTCCACCAACAGCAAAGCCTTCCATTCTAATAATTAAAGTAATATGTGATTTGAATAAATTGGATCTACTTATATGATTGCCTTGTTCTTCCTTCTCTCAGATCATACGCTGTTTGTATGGCTGATGCTCATGGATGCTGAGTGGGGCTGTTCCACGGACTAGCTTGTATGTGCACCGGAGTATCTTTGCAGATGCAGACCATGTTGCATGGCTGTTAAGTGCTAACGCTTTTAATGTCCCTCGAGACAGAGACAAACCTGGAGTGTTCTTTCACTTCAGTGGAATCAATTTTGTCTTTTTAAGATGAAAAACATATAGAATCCAAACATATAAACAAACTTTTATCTGTCAATCCCAAATTTAGTAAACCCTAATCTTTTTCTTAACTCCATTAGGGAGAAATCAGCAGTGCAACAAAATAAGCAGGAAACCAGCACAAAGCGGGAGAAAAACAAGGTCTACAAGTAAATCTTTTTTCATTGTAACGAGAACACTCGGTTGGGTTATGTTCTTACCACAAATCTTCATAAGTGTATTATTACTGGCTAGAAATGAATATTTAGTCTGGTTTTGGATTTGCCCTGCCAAAGTGGCTGATATGTATAATAATGGTCAAAATCAATATTTTAGACCAGTTTTGGACTGTCCCAAACTAATAAAATTTCTAATGGGAATTAGTTCTAAATGACACTTAAAATCATAATCAAGGAGAGCCGTCGTTGTCAACAGAAAGGCGATAGTAGCGTGCACCTGTCGTATCATAGTTGCCTTCCTTATGTGTTGTTATTTGGTTATGTTGAAATAAATTACAATAGTTTGATTTCTTGTTTCCATGAACTGAGTTTAAAAGAGAATCTAGATTGTTCATAAACTTGACATTGTATAGTCATGTCATATCTTTGTATGATTACTTCCGATTGAAAAATTCTATTGTTTATGTTATAGAATGTCTAATAATCATAATACACTTCTAAGTACATCAAAACCTAAGCAAGTTTCATTTGAAGTATATATAATAAATATTTGTAATACCGATCATATTTTCCAGTGCAATTAGTACAAACGAGGGTTGTTAAATATTAGACTCACGATGCTTATACTTCCATATAATAATGAATATTAGTATAGAATCTTCTTTCTTTTCCTATTGAATTTTCTAGATTGTTGCTAATGCCAATTTAACGAAGGAAATTGTGTTCATAGAATAGAATTAAAAACAAACTCAAAGAATCGGGAATTTGCTGTTGTTGTTGACATACTAGAATCAAGTGTCAAAGTAATAGTGTAATACCTACATAGAATACAGAAATATTTGCATGCTTTTGCTGATATGAATCTAGTTGTTCTCACCTACGACTGTAAAGCTGTTCAGTAATATCTAGAATTACTGCCTAGAGTTTCTAATAAGTTTTTTTTATATATATACCACTTCCTAATTTGTTTAGCTCCATTTTGTAGGCCATTTCCATGAGAGAGCTGGATGATATTGCATCTTTAGAAGATAAGTTAGGTAGATCGTTGTCGAAGGAGGAAAGAAGCAGAATAGGTGTGAGCAGCCTTAGGCTGTTTTTGGAAGGATTACTGCAGAAAAGGTATACATATAGTTTACTTTCTAGTTATGTAAATATTTTTTGGAGTTAATGTATGTTAACATGGTTTCTTCATGTGATCTTTTCTAGTGTTATGTTTCTTGATGTGGTTACTTCATTTGAAATTGATTAAGGTACATGGAAAGTGTTCCCTTGATTATCCCACTTCTTGAAAAAGAATATCGAAGCACAACAAGGAAGTTACGTGAAATCAGTCAAGAACTGAGGTATCATCTCTAGATTAACGTGGCTAATTAAGTTCTTCAGCTTCTGCCTGAAAAGTTATAAAGTTTGAACTTTCTTTGTCATGTATATTGATGGTTTTCTTATACGAGGTTAAAATATATTTAACATTTATTTTGGTTGTAACATGTTCAGGGTTTCTCTATTTCAATTAATTTTGTGTACTTGGTGTATTTTGGTTTTGGGCCTACTATTCAGCCATTGTATTGTATCCAGTACTCGTAGACTATAGACTACTATCTAGTTGGGTTGTAGCATTTTGAGGGTTTCTTTATTTCATTAATTTCTCTCATTATTGAAACAATGGAGGTGTTAACCTTTTGTCTAAAAAAAATATATTTGATGTTCTCACTTTTTACAGATCACACTCTCTCTCTCTCTCTCTCTCTCTCTCTCTCTCTCTCTCTATATATATATATATATATATATATATATATATATATATATATACTCTCTCTCTCTCTCTATATATATATATATATATATATATATATATATATATATATATATATATATATAGTCTATATATATAGTCCCATATCAGATGCAAGATGGGAGTTTATTATGCTTATACCCAGGTGCTTGATCTCATTTGTACATCCAGGTTAACCATTTGGCAAGTGGATAGCGAAGTGGTGATGCACATTTAGGCTCATGCACAGGTCATGTCCTGGTGGTCCCATCGGCCAGGACTTGACAGGTTACCATCATTCTTTAAGCTTATTCTCATACTGCATCTATTTTCATGCAGCAATTTGGACGAAATAAAACTAAAGGAGAAGGGACGTGCATTCCACGACTCATTTTTGACCAAGGTTTTTATCCAATTTGCTTCTGTTAGAAGAAGAAGAATTTGAAATTCTGTTTTGAAGTAGGAAAAACTTTTCCTATTAGATTGTACTATCCAGCTAATGGTTAGTGAATTTCTGCATTTATGTGAAGCTTTTCTGATTCCTACTTCTTGTTGTTGTAGCTATCATTGCTATTGAAGGGAGCAGTTGTGGCACCTCCTGATAAGTTTGGTAAGATCAGCTTGTCTTCAGTTTGAAAGTAGGTCTGGTATAGGGCGGGGAAGAGGAACCTATTGGCACTAGTTGATCATTCACTAATTTATTGAGGTATTCTGGTTACAGGGGAGACACTACAGGATGAAAGAAGTAATGGGGGGACATTTACAGGCACTGATGGACTCCAACTTCCACACAAGATGGTGCCTGTAAGTTATAGAAGTGGTTGTTATACTGGTATTTGGATCCTATATATGTGTACAACTTTCTTGTCGTGGTATGCTTCAGTTTGCAAATGTTTATTTGCAAAACCCATTCTTAACTATTCCAGATTTCAGACCATACATTTTCTTTTTTGTGGACAGTCCAAACTTAAAGTCACAAGGAAAACATCAGGACATTCATAGAGAAAAGTACATTGGTTTAAAACATTGCGTCTCGGGTCTCTTGACAATGCTATTAATGTGCAATCACTTATATGGTTATATAAAAAAAAATTGTCTTGTAAGAACTTTTTGCCCAGGAATAGTTGGTGGTTGCATGGTCTTCTTAAATTACAGAAGTTTCCTTCCCTCTAGTCTGTAATTCAGAACTCAGGCCATGCCCTTTTGTGCCTAAATTTACATCAGTCAGGTGTCTGGCACCAATCATAAAGGGTTTTAACTTTAAGTTATAAACTTATTAAGAAAAATAATCAAACTTGGATGGCTCATAATTTGATCCTAAAAGCCTACCAATCTGGCTGGGATATATTAGAGAAATCAAGGATTAATTACTTTCTGGCATCTAAGGGGCTGACTAGCAGTTTGCTCCCGATAGTTTCCCAGTGAATTGATTGTGATGATGTGCATATGATGGGGACTTTGGTTCCCCTTGCACTAGATGGTATTTTACTCTTTTTGTTTTTTAGAATGGTGGAATGCGCCTTTATGGTGGGGCACAGTATCATCGTGCAATGGCAGAGTTTCGCCTTGTGATCGGAGGTGTCAAGTGTCCTCCAATTACCAGGGAGGAAATTGTAAATGCATGTGGAGTTGAGGATATTCATGATGGGACCAACTATTCCAGGTTATTTCCATTTTCAGCTACAATTAATCCTTATTATGTACTGCCATTTGTTTCTGTAAAACAATATCTTTCATATTGAACATTGTCATCATAGAACTGCTTGTGTAATCGCTGTTGCAAAAGCTCGTGACACCTTTGAACCATTCCTTCAACAGGTACATGTTCTGATCCAGACTTGCCTCCATTTGTGGTGTAAAGGTTTTATTTACAATCTTTCTTTTTATTTTCTGTAACAGATGGGTAATAGGCTCTTGTACATATTGAAGAGGTTACTTCCAATCTCAGTATATCTATTGCAGGTACAAGTTAGCACTGAATTGTACACACCCTCTTTAAGCAAGCAATTTCTAAAGTTTGTCATTTACCTAACATTTGGACCTTGGACCTTGGACCTCCTCGTCTCAGGAGGCCCCTTACCAGCTGCTCTACAGCTTCTATCTTTGTTATATATGTTTATTTTCTGACTTTTTCAACTATTGACAGAAAGATGGCGAGTATCTAAGTGGCCATGAAGTTTTTCTAAGGCGTGTTGAGATCGCCTTCAATAATTTTGCTGAGGCTACAGAACGGACATGCCGTGAGAAGTAATAAAACTTTATGATTCCAAGCATCTTTTGGGAATTTTATAGTTATTTGTAATTGTAATAATTATAGTTCCTTATATATGAATGAGTGAAGGGATTAGTGAATATAATTACTGTGTTAGGTGCTGTTGATTTTTGAACTGCCAGGTTTAATTGAGTAGGCTTAACTTGAATAACTTAGTACACTTGTATGGAACAACTTATCCGGTACTGTTAATTTTTGAACTGCCAAGTTTGGTTGAGTATGCTGAACTTGAATAACTTAATACACTTCTATGGAACAACTTATCCGTTTCATTCAAAACCTAAGGGAAGCTTTTGCGTTCTTAAAACACTTGGAACTTTTACTTAATATAACCCTTAAAAATAATGAATAACATGGGACACAAGACAGAAAACAGTTAAATAGTTCACTATATTTCAAAACTGTTACATAGAACTTTGAAACATGATTTATTTATAATTGTTTTATAGATGTATGGAGGATTTAATGAGCACTACTCGCTATGTCACTTGGTCCCTCCATAACAAGGTAATGCTAATATCTCTGAGCATGCTTGACAAACTGGATCTTTGCTGATCTATATTTGATTTTATTTTGCTTACAGAATCGTGCTGGACTGCGCCAATTCCTAGATTCTTTTGCTAGCTCCGAGCATTCTTCTTCAAGTGGAGGTTCTATCTGTTCAGCTGTCCAACAAGAGTCACCCTCTGGGCCATGTACCAATGATAATAAAGCTGATAATAGGGTGAAGACAGATTCAAAACTTAACCACCTTACATCAGGCATCGACTCAAACCCGTATAGTCATACCACAGAGACGAGACTTGTTGATCTTTTGGATAGCACTCTATGGAACAGGAGGCTTGCTCCGTCATCCGAAAGAATTGTGTATGCTTTAGTGCAACAGATTTTCCATGGCATCAAAGAGCATTTTCTGGTATCTACAGAATTGAAGGTGTGTATCTGTAGTATCCTTCATCTTTAGGTGACTTTAGTATGTAGTTATATTTGTTCTTAACTACATTTCATACCTTGTTTAAGCGAATATGAAGTTAACCAAAGGTGCTAAATATATACGAAACTGGCCCACTGCCCAGCTCTTGTGTAAAAAAATAATATAAAAGTAAAATCAAAGGTGCTAAACCGAGACGTCATCCATGCATTTCTGTCCTTTTAGTGGCTTTCACTCTAAAGCACTTTATATTTTCTGTTTCTCTTCTATTGTAAACATAGCATCGGCATTCCTTAGTAATTTGATTTTCATTGTTATCATGAAGTTCTGTGGAGGGGACACATAGTAAATATGGAAGTCCTTAAATACTATTTTATTTTCTCTCATTAGGGGAAATGCGGAAGTTCTTAGTATATTCTGGTCATCACTCAGTCTGTTTTTATCTGATGTGGGCAAAACTATATTAGCACTGTATACAAGTTATGATATGATTGCCATCATATTTGTTCTTTATTACCCTTTTAGGAGAATCAATAATTTATTTATTTAGAACATCTTTCCAATCAGGAAAGTGGTCACCAGTATCTTGTTTCTGGGGAAGACTTGTCTAAGTTTCTTATTGCTTTCTTCCATGTATATAATAATCCTATATCACTATTTTTTCTCAAAGTCCATGTTACCATTTAGTTTCCGCTTTCAAGTCTTTGGCACCTTCCTGCGGTTTTAAGAAGTCCGTAATAATACCTTGAAAAACTTGTTTTTCACTATTCTTCACTATACCACGGGGTGTCACGCCCCGCTCCCGTAGGAGCGATCGTCCTCGCTAAGGCGTGACCGCACGAGCCTAGACTGTGCTCGTGCAAGGCGGATTTCATAACGGCCGATTACAGTGGCTGCGACGAGGTCATCGCACAGAAGTCCCAAGCAGAGACATTGAAACAGCAGCGGAAATTTTGGACGAAACACAAGTTACTCAAACGATGATCTTTATTGATATTGGAACAGAGGTTACAATAGAGCGCAAGGCTAAGATTACAATCACTCAAGCTCACTCATCTCACATTACAAGTCACTCAGCTCTCTCTCTCATCTCTCAATACATATCTTGAACCAGCGGATGCTTCGGAAGGCGACGTCCATACATTATGTCCCGTATAAGTCTTGACTCCACGCGGCCGCACGCTACGAATCGCCAAGGACGGCGGCCGATTACAGCGGATGCTTCGGAAGACGACGTCCATACATTATTCCCTTATCTATGTGGATTCGTCTTTTTTATTATCAAGCCTATTGTGCAAGTTGAAAACATGCAATTTATTATGTGAAGGCTAAGATGAGACGAGTTCACCGAAACTATCCCACCCGAGCGAGGAGTCGCCTCGACCGAGCGGGCCTTCAAGTCGTCGTTGCATGCTAAGTCCGAACGCCGTCGGCGTTTCGATTCCTCTGATTGACTGAGCGGGACGGGGCACTACATCATACACCACTCAGAAAAAGTTTCGTCCTCGAAACTGAGTACTTACTTATTTACTTATCACTTTATTCATCATCCTACGTTTCTCGCACACATTCCTCCTACGCGTTCCCTCAATCCGAGCCACGCTCGTACTTACCGCTAACTTAGTCGTGGGACAAACCAATCAATCAACCAACATTCACGTCATCTCCGATCGACAATCGCACTACCATCAATCTTTTCCTTGAAACACGACTTCAAAATCCTCGACCCTTTTCCATTCATCTAGTCTCACTTGATTCAACGCATCACTTAGTTGGATCGCGCACGTATTCTAGGCGTCCCCAAAATACATGCATTTCAGCCAAGCCTCGTGATAGAGAATCCGCCATCACCACTCGAGTCGGATCGTGCGTCTATTCAGACGTCCCTGATATACGTGCATGTCAACCGAGCCTCATGAGTGGTGTCTCCACAATTCCTATTGCTTCGCGCCGGAACGTCTGCCTAACCGCTAGGCTATGTCAATCCGTCAGTATTGGAATAATAGTTCCCAAACAACGATATCAACACCGACCCCATCCTAAGGTCAAACCAAGTTGATAGTACGGGGTTTTCTACCCAAGCTCGCATCACTCCGATTTCTAAACATCAAGTACAGATTTCCTACTCACATCCCAACATTCGTCGCACGGGGTCCGAGTCGTTCAGCACAGCCATCCTACGATAACTCACGTTTCAACCAATTCCTCGACGTATCAATCTTACTCGCTCATCAAGCCGTTTCGCATAGTCTAACTCTTCGAGCATGTTCGACATAATCCTCCTATAAATCATTCTCAAGTCAAGCACGCTACGACACGATTCATCGCTAAACCATAATTTATATTTCGCACTTCCTAAGTCATTCATCCCAATTCACGTATTCGATCACAAGGTCGTCTAGCTTAACAATATGTTGTGCTCCGATCTCACGCGAGTCCGATTATCTATGGTGGGCATGAATCATCATGCAACGCTCCCGCAGAATAATCATTCTCATCGGGACATAACTCTTATTTGAGTCTAGACTAGTTCATTCTCGATGCGCGGATTGGACCTGCTCAATCATCAAGTTTCATTCATTCGTCAATCACAAGTCCTACAAATCCTCGAATTCACCTTCGCATCAGACCAACAAGTCGAGACAATCAAAGTTGTCACGTCCCAATTTTTCGAGTTCGATCATTCCTACGACATGAATCACCATGTCAGCGCTCACGCGGAACGATCGCCCCAAATCTGACGTAACGCATGTGCGAGGCTAGAGTTGCGCTCGCGCAAGACAAGGCCGTCGACGTTGTGGTTATCAACGCAATCATCAAGACACGATTGTTTTCATCCACATCTATTTCAATCAAAATCCTAAGTATTGCACCCATCAGAACGATAACACTTGCACGATCGTCATTCACCGAGTCAGAGTACCCCCGAGTTATTGCATATCGATCTTTGATACGCCTCAATACCATCGACGATATGTGTAACCTGACGATCTTCCTTTGCAACCAATTTCGAGTCGTGCGAATGATGCCATCGTCCGACTGGATAATCTTCTCAACATTCAAATTCAAGTTCGACCATTTTCCCAAGAATCGTTCACAACATCAATTTTTTCAAACCCAAATTCGCGTATTGTACATCCGTCTATCTTAAACCATCGAGCAACATTTATTCTAATCCTTAGAGTCCTTCACAATTATATTCGAATCATTTCTATGCACGCTATCATCCAATCGTGCTAAATTTTCGTATACGATTCACATCGATTTCCTCGATCAAGTCATCCATTCGTACACCCTAACTTTTTCTCGATTTGATTTCACCTACACAATCATTCTGCATTTCATACACGCGAAATCCTCAATCTCGTGTACGTCTCATGCGCGTCAATTTCTAGGTTGTATGAATCAACTCGTCAAATCTTAAGACTACAACTCATTCAACGATACTCAATCTACGGCTTTGCATACACGCGATGCTTGCTTATAGACTCATTGACACCCCGTATCCTTAATCGATCGACATCCCTGAGGCTATCGCATACACCACTCAGGGATGAAGTCATTCAACCAATCATCAACTTATCATTCAATTCACAATCGACTTCTTCAAATCCCGTTCGAACCATTCCTCGAACTCCAAGCACGTTCACCTATATCTCACTGACGTTATCGTCGCTCGATAGCATCCCTATCGATAGTCATCCCACTTTACTCAATCGAGTTCAACGCATTCTAGCTCGAAACATTACGAATCCCGCACCCGACTTTGCTAAGGTCGATGCAACTTTGGTGTATATGTCCAGCCCGACTTAACCAACCGTGCTTACGTAAACCATCTTTTTGTTTCTTGACAAAACTGTTCTCCTACGTTTTGTAAATTATTTAGACTTATTGTATGGACATCCGTGGGACATTTGAGAGAGAGCGCACCAACGATATCGACTTTGCGGAAGCAACACTTCAGAGTTTGCGGAAACAACGGAGTTAAAGAATTCAATCGATAGTCCAAGGACGTAAAGCCGTCCTCTGATACCATTATGTCACGCCCCGCTCCCTTAGTAGCGATCGTCCTCGCTAAGGCGTGATGCCGCACGAGCCTAGATTGCGCTCGTGCAAGGCGGGTTCCATAACGGCCGATTACAGCGGCTGCGACGGGGTCATCGCACAGAAGTCCCAAGCAGAGACATTGAAACAGCAGCGAAAATTTTGGACGAAACACAAGTTACTCAAATGATGATCTTTATTGATATTGGAACAGAGGTTATAATAGGGCGCAAGGCCAATATTACAATCACTCAAGCTCATTCATCTCACATTACAAGTCACTCAGCTCTCTCTCTCATCTCTCAATACATATCTTGAACCAGCGGATGCTTCGAAAGACGACGTCCATACATTATGTCCCGTATAAGTCTTGACTCCACGCGGCAGCACGCTACGAATAGCTAAGGAACTCCGTGCCTTGACGCATCCAAGCGAGCTCCGCACCACGAGCTGCTACCTGTGCCTGCACCTGAAAACTGTGTGGGTGTCAGTACTCAACTGTACTGGTGGAGTGAGCTCCTCGTCCACCCATACAAAACCGACACGTTCATTTACTTTGCGTAACATAATCCCTTTATGATTGTCTTTCTATTCTTGCCTTAGGATCGATTTTAGGACAGACGCCTTGGTCTATTTTGTGTCTCTAGAACATCTCCGTGCCTAGCACCGATAACTTTCGTATCCTTGCCTCTAGACCTTTCTCGTGCTTGCATTGTGCACGCACCGACTCATATTTGTCTTCCGTGCCATACTCTTGGACGTAACGACTCGGTCGTGCCATGAACTCGATTCGTGCTTCAATATCTCTGAGGCAGTGCCTCGCCACTTAATAACTTGCCTATACTTGTGTCGTAACAACATGGTCGTGTCATAAACTTGCTCGTGCCTCAAACATCGAGGTCGTGCCTCGCAGCTTAACCTGACTTAACCAAACTCGCATTACGGCCCTTCCAGACTTAACTCGAAACGTCTAACCCAACTTGTGGAATCGGTGTTGAGAACTAAAGCACGACGCCATACCTCGTGGCGAAACACGTGTCTTTACGTATAGCCAAATCTTAGGCTTCATAATACCTTCTGTGCATACCGTGCACACATTCCTTCTTAACACAACTCGTGCCGCGCTTACATTTCCTTAGAATCGACCGACACCGTACATGCGGATTGCCGCTTAGCACGCCAACTTATCTATATGAAAGGCCACTGGCACGACAAGCCATCGTGGACATAGCTCGGGTAGGCAGCGGGTCTTTCGATGCAAGGTAGCTAGCCCCATGGAAAGCCCCCGACTACCCACGCGGTACAATTCAGCGCTGCTATAACGTCTTCCCCCTAGGTCGACTGGCCCCGGTGCCCCAGCGTAATACCAGTCGAGGAAGAAATTTTTGTCGACAAGTTGTCTAATGACTACGCACCTACGAGACATCTAGACTCACGTAAATGCATGGCCTAATTTTACGGTACGACTGGAACTATACTTAGCAACTCGTGCTCTAAATCACACTTTGGGTAACGTGCATCGGAACCGAGAGACTCCCAACCGAGGGACCGTCTCATACTTTGAAAACGTGCATAGGAACCGTATGATGCAAATCGTGCATCAAAACCATACGATGAAAAACGTACATCCTAAGAGACTCCCAAAATGTGGGACTGCCTCGGCGACAAACGGTCGCGTGAACTTACTTCTTTGAAATCGAGGGAATGACTACTGCGTAGCCTTCCAACTTAACTTGCACCAAACATGCCTAATACTTGCCATAGCCCGTGGCATTTCTATCATCGAAACAACCGTGTTTCATGCCTTAAACCCATTGTATTCCGTGCAACACTATCGTCCAAGTTATACTCTATGTGACGAGCCTTAAGACCGTGGGAACAAATGGCTATATGCAGCCGTAGAACCGTGGGACCGAGCATGCGCTCAACTTGAACAACCATGTTCTTTGGGTACCTAGACTTATACCATAAGTCGTGCGATACAACTTAGCTCGTGGGACGATCAAGGCTATGCCAAGCATTGGACGATGGGACCGTGTATGCTTTATCAAGCATTTAAGCGTGCGACGCCTATGACTTAGGCTAATTCCCACTTGGTGACAACTTAAACCAACTTCCTTCTCCCAAGCTACGGGACGAAGGGACGAGTGACATTTTCAAAGCACGCCGTGCACCAACTCTAAGTCGACCGTTAGACCTTTTCATATTCTAACTCAATTCGACCCGTCGGGATTATTCCCTTATCTATGTGGATTCATCTCTTTTATTATCAAGCCTATTGTGCAAGTTGAAAACATGCGATTTATTATGTGAAGGCTAAGATGAGACGAGTTCACCGAAACTACCCCACCTGAGCGAGGAGTCGCCTCGACCGAGCGGGCCTTCAAGTCGCCGTTGCATGCTAAGTCCGAACGCCGTCGGCGTTTCGATTCTTCCGATTGACTGAGCGGGACGAGGCACTACACGGGGCGGCCTAATGGTTGGGGCTGGTGTGGTTTATTGAGGAGGTTCTAGGTTCAAGCCTAGGCCTCACAAAAATTAACGTGTTTTTTGACTCCCGGGTATTCAACAGATGGATTAATTTCATATAGTGTATTATTATTATTATTATTATTATTATTATTTTGACAAATAATTCAATAGCCATTGACGTTTTTCCATAATTGTATGTCTCTTTGCAATATATATATATATATATATATATATATATATATATATATATATATATTGGAATAAGGGTAAATTTTATTTCACGCATAACTCAGTAAAAGTATTACAGTACACAATCTCACATCTCTCCCACCCCGGTTAGGGAGCCATTACAGATACATCGAATTCTAAATTATTTAGAATTCCAACGGGAGGGATAATCAGCCCCTCAAATATACGTCTGTTACGCTCTCTCAAGACGTGCCAGACTGATGCTGCAAGTCGAACTCTGGCCATCCTAGCCCAACCAAGCTCTATACCTCGGCGATCCCTAATCCAAATGAGAATCTTCCGTATATCTCTGGCCCTGCCAACATCTCCCAGTGACCTCGTGCATTGCTTAGACCAGATATGCCAAGTCACCGGACACTCAAAGAAGAGGTGGCCAATAGATTCAGCCGCCGATGAACATAGTACGCACTTCGAGTCTGGGATCTGCCCCCCAAACCCGATGAGCCTGTCCCTCGTCATCAACCTGCCAAGCAACAGCTTGTATGCACATAGCTGCATTTTCCGGACAATCCCCTTTCTCCAGATAAAATCGAATTCCGCAATCCTGTCATGAGGGGTCCTGACCAGATTGTAACAACTCTTGAAGTGGAAGGGGCCTGCCCCACCATCCATCCCAGGAGTAGCCCAACTCCAGGAATCTGCATGCTGGCTAGCGTCAATGATGATCCGGCGAATCTCCTCTCCAAACTGAGCAGTATACCAATAGTCCTCATGCCTCCAGATTCCATCCCTGATAATCAGATTGCACTTCAGCCCTCTACTTGCCTCTCTGTCCATCTGTGATCCCAAGGTCTCCAGGAGGGAACCATTACCCATCCACGGGTCTAGCCAAAGATCGGTGTTAGCCCCATCTTTCACGATCCTGCGTATAGTGGACTGAAGAACCGATCTGCATCTAAGAATAGCCTTAAAGGGAACAGAAAAATTGTTATCAATCCTACATGACCAGAAATTAGTCTGCCTCAAGTATCTGCTAGCCATCCAATCTGCCCAAAGAGAGCCGCCTTTGATGAACTGCCAAGCCATCTTCACCCCAGAGGCCTCCATAACCGCAAGAAGTGGTCTCAACCCCACTCCTCCTTCCTTCCTAGGTCGACAGAGTTGCTCCCATGTTATCGCATGCATAACTCCTCGCCAGATGAAATTGGCGCATATGCTCTCCACTTCCGGATGGTGGCCACCGGAATCTTTATCGACTGCAACCAGAACATAGCAATGCCCGAAATGACCGACCTCACTAGCTCGATGCGGCCCCCAAAAGATAGTCCAGCTGCCTGCCAGCCTTCCACTCTCCTTTGGGCAAACTCCACCAGGCTTTAGCAGTCTTGGTCCCTTAGCATAATTCACCGTCAGAGGTACCCCCCACATGCTCTTTGCAATATATATATATATATATATATATATATATATATATATATATATGAGGCATCCCCCCAAAGGTCTTGGGTTCGAGGCTTGGAGGAAGCATTCTAATTCCCCATGTGGTGGTGAGAATTAAATGGTTCAGTCATGTCACGCCCCGACCCGGAATCACCCGAATTATCGTCCTCGCAGGGGGCGTGATGCCGCACGAGCCTGGAGTTGCGCTCGTGCAAGGCAAGATGACAAGTTCTCAAATGGTTATCTTTTGATTCGATTCAACAACGAAAGGAAAACAGAGCATACGAAACAATTCTCTTTATTGATATCCGAAACTTGAGATTACAAAGGCTTTCGATAGCCTAACAATATATGTCAGATTGGCTACAACACTCAGGTTCTCTCTTGCCCACAAAGGATTTTACCGTTCCATACATCATGTCTTCTATATTTCGGCCGCATCAATCCAGCTGCGTAGTCCGAGCGTCAATGCGATAGCGCGCTTCAATGCGCTTCGGCATTCCAAGCCTCAACACGTTCAAGCGACGCTTCGCCGCGAGCAATCCATTCCCTGCACCCTGCATGAAGCTGGTGGGGGGTCAGTACGTTCGTCCTCGCATGTACTGAAGCAAAGATCATCTTTCCAAACCAACGTTTTAAATGTTTACGTTGAATCATGCAACTTAGCTTATGATCTTGCTATGTTCTCCTTAGGGTCAATTTTCATGGCATCTTTGAAAGCGTAAAGCATGTTATCATAACAGCATGTTATCGAATTGAATAGGCAAGCAAACAAGCAATCTCGTGTTTGATTCGTGGCACGACTTCTTACCAAGTCGACGCACTTGCCCTTGCACCGACGCAAGGTGAATACGCCGTAATCCTTCCCTGTCATGTTATATGTGCATCTCTAAGCAGGATCTCCATGCGGGACGCATACGCGCCTACACTTTCAACCCATCGTTCCTTAACTATATGAGGGCCGTTGGCGTATCCGCGCCGGAATGGACTAAAGGAGTTCCTTTCTTTTCTCTCATTTTCTCTCTATTTGGTCGGACTGTCCGGCGTTTCACGGGTTGGGTCACATCCCAACAACCGAAACGTTCCCGCTGCATACCATCATTTGCGGCTTTTTCCATCTTGTTTAAGGTTGTGCGCCTACAAAGATTATTCGATTCCCTCCTAGGCCAAAGCGGTTCCGGGACGCTCCGGCATTTAACCGTTTGGGGGAAACACCCGTGCACGGGCGATATCACATTTTATCTCGAGCCCATTCCAATCGACCATGCAACGCCCTATCATTCAAGCAATTAACTTCAAACAACCAAACATAGTCTTGAGTCCGAGACTCAGACTTATCATCTCGCATCTCTTTTGTTAGTTTTCTGTGTTCTTACATTTTATACTTCGTTTCAATGATTCAATGACATCGTGCCTCAACTCAATGCTCGTTAACCGAACGACCCGAAGGTCTTGAATACCTTTCGAGGCACCATGTCATATCCGACAGTTCCGCCACATTCATGCCACAACTGTATTCTCTCGCAACGAAGCCATCTTTTATTATCCCGTGCACGTAGGCACGTTTCGACCGTATCCCCATGTTCTATAACTTAGCATTCAATGTTCGGGACTTGCGCTCTAGGGCGCTCGCCTATTGTCTTTCAATGTTCTAGCCGTCTAACTCGTGCAGCAAAGGCACGGTATGGTTCGTGCACTAAGGCACTCGCCGATTACAGTTATCCCATGTTCCTACGGCTTGCGCACCGAGGCGCTCGCCTTAGCGATATCCAATGTCCCATAACGACTCGTGCATATTGATGCACGTTTCATTTCAATTGTTCTAACTTAGTGTTCGACTCACACTACGATTTTATCTCCGATCGGCCACGCCCGTGGCGTCGATAGGTTAACTTAGCATACAATGATATATTTGACTTATCGAATGAAGGAGTAAAAAGAAGTCAATCCTCCCACCTTGAGTCGATACGCCTTCGTCGTTTCGTCGAGCCGATGCGGCTCGATTTCGTAACTTCGTTGCACGGCCACTCTCCTGACTTAGCCATTCGAGCACTTCGTGCTTCATTGAATCATACGTCCGATTTGCCTTAGCATGCCCAAGTCTCAGCCCGTCGCAAGGCGACGATTTGATTTCGCGGACCCCTTACTAAATATTGCAAAAGATCGACCTCTAATATTTTTCCGTCAAAGTATAACCTGCACACGAAACCAACTAAAATCAATACTTGCATCGATTCGGACTTGCGCCTTGGTCATTCGATTTCTTAGAATCTTCGAGCCGATTCAACGCACTCATCCTTCGGGGCAACGCGGCACTTCGCATCGATTCAACTCGATGCATTCTTTCGGGGCAAGGCAACTCTTCGCATCAACTTAGTTTGATGCATTGGTCGGGACAACTTAACTCTCGCATCGTTTTGCAATCGATACATTTCATTCGGTCAACGCGACTCATTGAGTCAACGCTTCAGCGTAATGCACCGTGCGAAGCGGGCATTACAGAATATACCACTCAAAACAAGGTTCGTCCTCGAACCAAAACCAACACTCCGACTAAGTGTTTTATAGATCGTTTCACGATCTCGTCCCACCAATGTTGTTCAGTTTCACACTATCTCGCAAGCTTTTCATTAACATTTCAAAGTCATCCCTGCAGCTCGATTTGAATTTTGTATACAACTCGATTTGGATCCACCTATATTCAAGGCGTCCCGAAGATATATGTATTTTGACCAATTCCAGTGGTAGCAAATTGGAACAAAGCTGACAGGTAAATTTCAATCCTATGCTTGCCATCTCGTACTCTCGATCGGACTTATCCTTAGCACTTGTTCTCGCAATTTCATTGCATATGCATATTGATACACACGCGATCATCCAACAAAAGTCAAGGCACACGATGCGATTCAAAATCGCATTTCTCATTTCGTATGTTTCATCGAACTATCAGTCCTATGCATCGCGTCGAGCCGTCGCGCATCCGATCGCAACGATCCTTCGCAACGCCTTGCGTTCGATATCGCTACCCAACTTATTTCTGGAGTCTGGCTATGCAATCTCGATTACGATTTCCTTATCAACATTCGGGACTACGTCCGCTAGGTTACTTGCATAGTCCCCGTGCTTAACTTCTCCCACGTAACTTTAAATTGATTGCACAAAGGCCACAATCTATCCGACTCAAAAGTTAACATCAAGGCGACGATGCTCAAGGCAACGATCGCCTTAGCACGAAGGTCTTACGACGCGTCTTACATTCGATTTCCTAACGAGTAGGAATTCACTAGCCAAATTCCCAACTTATCCATCTCGCAACATCGAATATAAGTTCGATTCACGCAAGCTCAATTGCAAGGTGAATCCGAATCTAACGACATGCCTCATAAGTCACTCCCTTATCATTTCTCTCTCGTGCATAGCACGATTCTCGCACTCGCCTATCCGAATCACCAAGTTCGTTGATGAATTTCAAGTTCGATCGTCGACCAACATAACCATTCAAGCATTCATCCGACGAATACTCAAATCTAACTATATCATTCTCAATCGAAAGCTGTTCCAACAAATTCTCGATCGCCTAGACTTATCGTCAACATGCACCGTGTTATATTTGTTATCGGTGCAATCTCGTATGCGATATCGCATGGGTCATCTTACGGTCTGCAGCATTCAATTTGATTTGGCGGTCAAGTCTTCTAGGGTCAGCTGCCCCGAAGCTACGCTCGATAATTGTGGATCATCACCGAAGGACAGTTTAATACGAACCATGCTATATCTTATTTCGGAGCCAAATCACGTTCCGACGATTCTATGCGACTACCCAATTTTGGACAAAACCATTTCTATCGGCGCAACTGATGCACAATTATCCTCCGAGTCAAGTCATGCACAGCCATTGATGATTCCGTAATTTACGAAACATCTACTCGCATCGAGTTCGAGTCTATCTTATTTGCGGGTCGACACACGAGATGCTATACGCATCGAGCAATCGTCGATGACTTATAGTCTCTCGTCTTGATCAATCACAAAATTTACGATCAACCAAGTTCGTTCATTCTCGTATCGTTACTTACAAAATTTTGATAGCTCAAGGCACATTCCATTTTGTATTCTCACATCGCGCTTACGTTTCCTTGCATATAGATCTTGATAGTTCATATCAATTTCGATAGCAAGAGGGTCGACTTCGAATCCGTTTCAACGTCAACTTAACTCGCATCGCATACATCCAAGTTCGTAACAAACTTTTCCATACGCATCAACTCATTTTCTGATTCACCGCATCCCGCTATACTTTGATCGCGTAACCGAGTTACCGATTATCCAACATCGTGCCCTCGAGTTATACGATCTCGCCCTCTAAGTTTCGCGTGTTTTTCAGTCGTACTCAAATGAGTGTCGCCGTAACGTAACCAACTATTTCTTAGGCACGATTACTCACATTAACCAACTCTTCACCGAAGTCGCACATCGTGCGATTCGATTACAATTCGCATCGCCTAACATTTCTATCGAAATCACAAGTCGTGCGATTCGATTCGTCTCGCCCAACATTTCTACTGAGATCGCAAGTCGTGCGACTCATTTGCAAGCTCGAGTATTCCTTTCCCGTCGATCTGATTATTGCGTCAAGGCATAATCGTTTCGCTAGTCTCGGTCGTCCGACCAACTTATAACTTTCGTCCGACGTATCGTTCATTGATACGAGTCTCACCTTATCGTCCCAACCGATTTTCGAAGAACACTTGCATCAACATACCGTTATACAAATTTTCAATCAAGTCTCGGTACTCTCCCGTCCGTTGCGGACAAACCTTCCGCAATTCTCGCAACGCGTCGATGCAATTCATCGCACAAGTGATATACCATATAGCACTCGAAATCGAGTCATTCATCGCCTACGTGGTATGGCATATACCACTCGGAATTTAAGCCATTTCCCTCGCGCTATACTTAGTATAAACCAATGATCTCTTCCGACTCACGATTTCCGCAGTGATCGTGCTTGATCACAACCGTAACTTTGATTCTATCAATTCCGACGCAACTCGGTCAATGTTCTCGTTTGCCAACATAAGTTTGGTGTGCAACCGAACGATTCGTTCTATCGATTTACGATTTCAATTCTTTCCTTACGTTGCATCTCGTGCAACAATTTATTTAGATACGCGTTGCACCCCGTGCAACAAATTTCACTTCCGATACGCGTTGCACATCGTGCTACGATTTATTTCCGACACTTTCATTTCACTTTGTACAACGATTTATTTCCAATTTCCTTTGCACTTCGTGCAACGATTAATTTGATATGTGTTGCACCACGTGCAATGATTTTACATTCCAATACGCGTTGCACATCGTGCAACGATCATTTCCGATATTTACCGCACCTCGTGCAACGAATTACTCTCGACTTTCCAAGTCAATGCACAATCCGTTTAACACATTCGGTATTGGCTTATCACTTCTCACTTTCATTTTAACGCATATTCACCATTAACTCGTTGCACTTCGTGCATCGTTTTATTTCTCTTCCAACATGTTATATTGCAACAACAACATCCCAAATCGTATTTCACAATTTGTTGCGCTTGCAGCAACTAACATTTTTACGGCTCGTTGCATTCAATGCAATATACCCCTCGCAACTTTCTTAGCAAACATCGTATAATTTCCAAAACACATGCGGTAAAATTACACGATTTGTATTAGACTTATTGTATGGAACATCCAGTGCGGCATCGAGTAGAGTCAAGAGTGATATCAAGTGGTGGTGGGCAACTTTTAGAATTGTAATGAAGCGAGCGTCCAGAGGAAATTGAGCCTAGAGCTCTGATACCAATTTGTCACGCCCCGACCCGGAATCACCCGAATCATCGTCCTCGCAGGGGGTGATGCCGCACGAGCCTGGAGTTGCGCTCGTGCAAGGCAAGATGACAAGTTCTCAAATGGTTATCTTTTGATTCGATTCAACAACGAAAGGAAAACAGAGCATACGAAACAATTCTCTTTATTGATATCCGAAACTTGAGATTACAAAGGCTTTCGATAGCCTAACAATATATGCCAGATTGGCTACAACACTCAGGTTCTCTCTTGCCCACAAAGGATTTTACCGTTCCATACATCATGCCTTCTATATCTCGGCCGCATCAATCCAGCTGCGTAGTCCGAGCGTCAATGCGATAGCGCGCTTCAATGCGCTTCGGCATTCCAAGCCTCAACACGTTCAAGCAACGCTTCGCCGCGAGCAATCCATTTCCTGCACCCTGCATGAAGCTGGTGGGGGATCAGTACGTTCGTCCTCGCATGTACTGAAGCAAAGATCATCTTTCCAAACCAACATTTTAAATGTTTACGTTGAATCATGCAACTTAGCTTATGATCTTGCTATGTTCTCCTTAGGGTCAATTTCATGGCATCTTTGAAAGCGTAAAGCATGTTATCATAACAGCATGTTATCGAATTGAATAGGCAAGCAAACAAGCAATCTCGTGTTTGATTCGTGGCGCGACTTCTTACCAAGTCGACGCACTCGCCCTTGCACCGACGCAAGGTGAATACGCCGTAATCCTTCCCTGTCATGTTATATGTGCATCTCTAAGCAGGATCTCCATGCGGGACGCATACGCGCCTACACTTTCAACCCATCGTTCCTTAACTATATGAGGGCCGTTGGCGTATCCGCGCCGGAATGGACTAAAGGAGTTCCTTTCTTTTCTCCTTCTTTTCTCTCTATTTGGTCGGGCTGCCCGCGTTTCACGGGTTGGGTCACATCCCAACAACCGAAACGTTCCCGCTGCATACCATCATTTGCGGCTTTTTCCATCTTGTTTAAGGTTGTGCGCCTACAAAGATTATTCGATTCCCTCCTAGGCCAAAGCGGTTCCGGGCGCTCCGACATTTAACCGTTTGGGGGAAACACCCGTGCACGGGCGATATCACATTTTATCTCGAGCCCATTCCAATCGACCATGCAACGCCCTTATCATTCAAGCAATTAACTTCAAACAACCAAACATAGTCTTGAGTCCGAGACTCAGACTTATCATCTCGCATCTCTTTTGTTAGCTTTCTGTGTTCTTACATTTTATACTTCGTTTCAATGATTCAATGGCATCGTGCCTCAACTCAATGCTCGTCAACCGAACGACCCGAAGGTCTTGAACACCTTTCGAGGCACCATGTCATATCCGACAGTTCCGCCACATTCATGCCACAACTGTATTCTCTCGCAACGAAGCCATCTTTTATTATCCCGTGCACGTAGGCACGTTTCGACCGTATCCCCATGTTCTATAACTTAGCATTCAATGTTCGGGACTTGCGCTCTAGGGCGCTCGCCTATTGTCTTTCAATGTTCTAGCCGTCTAACTCGTGCAGCAAAGGCACGGTATGGTTCTTGCACTAAGGCACTCGCCGATTACAGTTATCCCATGTTCCTACGGCTTGCGCACCGAGGCGCTCGCCTTAGCGATATCCAATGTCCCATAACGACTCGTGCATATTGATGCACGTTTCATTTCAATTGTTCTAACTTAGTGTTCGACTCACACTACGATTTTATCTCCGATCGGCCACGCCCGTGGCGTCGATAGGTTAACTTAGCATACAATTTATATTTGACTTATCGAATGAAGGAGTAAAAAGAAGTCAATCCTTCCACCTTGAGTCGATACGCCTTCGTCGTTTCGCCGAGCCGATGCGGCTCGATTTCTTAACTTCGTTGCACGGCCACTCTCCTGACTTAGCCATTCGAGCACTTCGTGCTTCATTGAATCATACGTCCGATTGCCTTAGCATGCCCAAGTCTCAGCCCGTCGCAAGGCGACGATTTGATTTCGCGGACCCCTTACTAAATATTGCAAAAGATCGACCTCTAATATTTTCCCGTCAAAGTATAACCTGCACACGAAACCAACTAAAATCAATACTTGCATCGATTCGGACTTGCGCCTTGGTCGATTCGATTTCTTAGAATCTTCGAGCCGATTCAACGCACTCATCCTTCGGGGCAACGCGGCACTTCGCATCGATTCAACTCGATGCATTCTTTCGGGGCAAGGCAACTCTTCGCATCAACTTAGTTTTGATGCATTGGTCGGACAACTTAACTCTCGCATCGTTTTGCAATCGATACATTTCATTCGGTCAACGCGACTCGTTGAGTCAACGCTTCAGCGTAATGCACCGTGCGGAGCGGGAAATTACAGATGCAATGGGCCGGGTTGTTGGGCCATAGGTGGCCAAAATTTGTAATATATATATATATATATATATATATATATATATATATATATATATATATATATAATTCAAAAAAAAAGAGTAAAGTGAGTCTCTGTATCTTATTGGTAAAACATAAAACTTGGAATTCCACGGACCCACAGTTTCTTCTTGTGGAATAACCAATATGAATGATTTTTTATCATAAAATAAATAAAATGTTCACTACATTTTTCACTCATCTATTTCCAGGTGATGTGTTTCATTTATAGTGCTGTATACAAAATTCCATTTTGTGATTTCCTTTTCATGGATGGAACATCTTTCCCACCCTGCATTCTGATTATTGCTATTTAGGGATTGGTCACTGTTGAAGTCTGATGTTGCACATTCCTGGTTCCTCTATGTACACATATGCAACATAAGAGCAGAGTGTTTCTCCAATCTATTGCCTTTGAATCTTTGATCATCCATTTCTTTCCGATTTGAACTTTGCAGTTCAACTGTTTTCCTTATGCCGGTGATTGACAAATTGCCAGCACTTTTGAGGGAAGATTTAGAAGCCGCATTTGAAGACGACTTGGATAACATCTTTGACATCACCCAGATGAGGAACTCGCTTGGACAACGAAAGAGGGACCTGGAGATTGAGTTGAAACGCGTATGTATTGAATGCATGACTTAGATTTTTTATGGGTGGGTGTCGGAAAGCCAATTGAACTAATTTGTTTGTTGCTTTTTTTTTTTTTTTTTTGCAGATACAAAGGCTCAAAGATAAGTTCAGACAGGTACATGAGCAGCTGAACTCCCTTTATGTCCAACCAAGGAGATTGTCAGCCTTGGCGTTGTGATTGCTGGTGCAAAACACAACTGCAACAAATCATGATCCTAACCGAGATGGTCAGTACCGGTATCCACTCTTTCGGCTCTACTGAGCAAATATCGTGATTTCACCGGGTTACCTATTTAGCCAAATGCAAACTTTTGTGTATGAAGGATCCTTCTGCGTTAAGCAACAAGAATATATGTTTGTCTTATTCACATGCTATTCTCTTAAGGAAATGCAGTTAGGGTATGGCTTTTTATATGGGCACATCCAATTGTTATCAAGGCTAGCCCATTTTTTTTTTGGTTTAACTACAAGTTTGCCATTGGAAAAAGTTATCATGGCTATCCCACCTCCCTCTCCCCGATCTCCCCGGCCGCGAATGCGAAGAGGTAGGGCGGACCAGAGGTCGGCCGTCGGCGCACCAGAGGTCGTCGGGGGCGGCGAGGTAGGGCAGACCAGAGGTCGACCTCTGGTGCGCCGACGGCCGCCTCGTCGGGGGCGGTGAGGGGGGCCTCCCCCGGGACGGGGGGGCGGGCGGAGTGGGTCTTGGCGGCGGACATGACGGAGGAGAGGGGGGAGGGGAGGTTGAGGAGGGCGTGGATGGCCTGGCACTGGGTGAAGACGAAGGGGTGGGCTTTGGAGCCGGTCTGCGGGGGGGGGGGGAGCCCAACTTTAGTTTTGGACTGCCCAACTCTCTGGCAGTCCAGACTGAATGTTGGACTGCCAGAAGAATGGGCAGTCCAAGTCACAGCATGTGTAACTTTGGACTGTCCATTCTTCTGGCAGTCCAGTTCAGATGGATTTGGGGGGAGGAGGGAAATTTGGGACAGCCCCAATCAAATATTGGGCTAGTCTTTTCAAAAAAAAAATTTGAGCTAGCCACAATCCGGACTAGCCTTGATAAGGTTTGGTTGTGCCCATATAAAAAGCCTTAGGGTATTGATGTTGCCCATCATGTATGAGTTAACCTTAGATGGTTTGTCGGCTCCTATTGTAATTGTGTTTCACCCTTGATAAAGGTTTTTCTTTTCCTGTTGGTATCTATGGACATTCGTTACATTTACCAAGAGTATGCGCACAATCTGACAATCTGGAAATTCTACCAGGAGTTTTCTTAACAAGGATACTTAATGCAAGGGTATTTATTCGAGCATATTGATTGTCTTTGTTTATGCTGATGTTTTGTTCATGCGCATGCAAGCTAGGTCAATAGAAGCTCTCATTGTAAGAGGTTTTATTCCCCTGCCCGTCCTGCACAACTGCTGCAAGATATCCGAATAAGAGGTTTTATTCTACTGGAAGATGCAGAGGGTCCCTGCTTTGCCGTCATAAAACGAGTCCACGTAACATGACAGCAAATACCACCGACAGCAGGCTCATTATTGCCTCCTCCGAACGCAGACACCCGATCATGACACCCGATCATCGGTCTGCTCGAGTCCCTGCAGTGCAAGCGCAGCGCTGCATTGAAGATAGTCATCGCTCTGCTAGAGTCCCTGCAGTGCAAGCTCGGCACTGCATTCATAGTTTCTCCCAAAACTTAGTTTGTAGGGGGGAAAAAAAAACCAATACTGAGGTTTGCAGATGGTAAGCATTATCGCTAGCGATCTGCTCATTTGAGCCATCTCGAAAAATGCAGTTTCTGTCTACATCTTACGATGCACTCAACAATACACTCGGAAGATTGTAGTCATTACAAGTTACCAATACTTTACTGACAAAGGCACGAGAGTTCAGAAGACTCGGAGAGAAAGAAGTTTATTACTTTTTACTGCAAGGAATAATCTGCCTTTACTTGGATTTTATATAAATTTTACAGGAGGGGAAGAATAAAACAGTTATTCCCATACAATGCCCTCCCTTATTTTACAAATACATACGAAAATGAGAGGAAGAATCAAACAAAGCTTTCTATACGATCTTTAATCTTCCTTTGGAACTGCAGAACTTACTCCGGTAATAATTGACAGTTAGCAACTACGGGCCTTGAGTTGTTCCGGAGGGCTTCCTTGCCTGTGAACACTCGATGTACCTGGAAGAAGGCTAGGGGGACTCATGTTTCATATTATCTACTCATTTTTAGGCCCAAAGCACATGCTTCTATCCATCAGATGGATAGAAGGAAACTCACAGAAAGAGCACCTCTGATCATGAATTGGTTGCCTGTGCTGTAGCTAACTCAGAACTCGGTTCATCAGCATCTTCAATAACAGATCTCAGCAGATCCTGCCTCCTTTTCTCGCTCGCCTTCCTCCGGTTAGTTTCCAAGTGAATAAGAAGAGCGGTGATGTCGGCAGGATTCACTCCGCCGACCCTGCTTGCTTGGCCTACTGTTTGTGGTCTGACCTGTTAATGATGTATTTGATCATAAACAAGGATAACACTATTAAAATATTTGGACGCAAGCAAGCAACTACCATAGGCATTTCAGGAAATATGAAAACTTATAATTTGATGCACCCGTATGCAGCAATTAGATAAACAGTTAAAGGAGCCGCTAAGACTAGGGGGGCATGAATTGAAGCCATAAAGAAGGATATGATTTGTCATGTTACAGAGGACATGACCTTGACATAGCTGAATTAAAAAAAATTAAAAAGCATCCGGATCCAAAATTTCCAAATTTTGTGATGGAGGCTTTGTTGTTATTCTTGCTGTATGAAATATAAACACATTTGCGATAGTGTTTAATAGCTCATTTATTTGTTTGATTGATCATTTGACATTATAGCTCAAAGTAGGAAACTCGGTGTTTATGTTGTACTTTATACATCATATATTAATATAATACAGACGACAAAGAACAAAAGTATTCAAAAAGCGCTCAATAACAAATTGTTCATAGAGGCAAAACGTGTAGGCGGATCGACTCATCAAGTTCCTATTAAATAGGATCTACAGAAGGAAAAGCACTTGTTGGTTGATCAATAAGGGCATCCCTAAAACGTCCCGGTCGAAATATGGCTTTCAAATTAAGTTCCGCCCTTTGCAACAGCGAAAAAATGTTTCGCTTTGTCGAAATGAGCGAATCGAGGGCTTGGCTCCACTTCTAGGATTTAATAATATATTGAATCGAATTTATATATCAGAATAGTTGATATAGTCATGATTCAACGGGTATGGTCCACTTTTATAATTTTATGTTATGATATGTTTGATAGGAAAAATGGGGAAGTAGGAACTTGGAAGTGGAGAGTAAATTGAAGAAAGGACCTTAAATCTTTGTGTACCGACGCCTAATCAAATTATTTGGGATTCAAAAGTGAAAAAGACTAACATCAGGGGAGGTCCGTTTCATATCCAAATGTTGGGACAAACCAAAAAGGGACGGTAATTGTGATATTTCTTCTTGGAACGTATTTTATTTGGCAGTTTTCTGGATGTTGAATACTATTGTTGGATGGGTCACTTTTTATTTGGCATGGTAACATTTCACAATTTAATGATCTTTCACTTATTAGCAAAAAATCAATCTGAGCTTGAATTTCAATTGGAGTTATGAGTAAATTGAGATTTTTATTTAATTTTGGTTCTAGGACCAGTGGTTCTAGGGATCGACATACTAACATCTTAAAGTTATGTTAGGTTGTCTCTGTCCACTTGAGTGTGATTGGTATGCGGAATTTTTTTAATTTCCGGGGAAACCGAGAAAGGGAAAACAAGCGACATGTTTGTTTCATGTTATAAATTTTTCACCCGGGCATATTTAATTCCCATATATCAATTGTTCCGCAAATCATCGGAAACTAATTCCCTCCAAAACATGTGGGTATTTTTATTTTCCATAGGAAGGGAATTATTGCGCCAGTAGTGTTCAGACTTCGAGCCAGTTGGGTTCACTTTTGTGTTTGTGCTCAGGGTTGGTTTATGTTTTGGTCCGTGGGTTTGGGTAACGTTCATGAAAGAGCATTAAAATATAATATTATGCCTTTCGTGGAACTTGAACCCAGGCCTCCTGCGTCTGGGTACAACACCAGCATCTTAACCAACTAGACTGCGACAAGCTTTGTATACAAAGAGAAAACCACTAAATATATCATTATCAATCAAAATATCATAAAATGTCATATTCTTGCTCATGAATTATCATTTCCAGATTATATAAACATGGTAATAAAAAAAATTCAATGAATTCGATGGGTATTTCATTCCCAGGAATATACCGACAATATTGCAATCTGCTACCAAACACATTGTTATGGTCAATCATTCCTCATAATGGATAGGTTAAGGAGGATTTTGTTCACATAATAAAAGTATAATGATTGGAAAGGACCAATTTTGTAACATTGTGCATCTATAAATACCCTTAAAAACTTAATAAGTTAGAATTAAATCAATATACCTCCAATTTTCAGTATTACATAGATACCTGAACAGATTCTTTTGTCATGTATATGCCCAAAAAAGGCAGTATGCAAGATCATGCTTTTAACAACGTGATGTGAACTACCATTCTCCCTTCTTTTGAAACATCGGAAATTTAAAGCTAGTAATTTTAGAAATTTAATCTTATTTCTCCTTGCTCTCCTCCAGATCTCGACTCTACCAACCTATCACCAATGGCGGCCACACTTGGCAGTTGGCACCCAA